>CM046347.1:7369082-7779082 GCA_025403435.1 Artocarpus heterophyllus | reverse complement strand
GGATCTGAGCCAGGCAGAGAGGCTTAAGTATGGTATCAAGGATAACTTGGTGAGATTCAGCTTTGGAGTTGAAGACTTCGAAGACCTGAAGGCTGATATACTTCAGGCTCTGGATACTATATGAACACTAGAAGGCTGACTTACCTCAGGCTCTGGTGATCATGTAGGACGTGTTTTCTACCTTCCTGTTTTTCTTTCTTTTTCATGTTTTGGTGTTTTATTTGATTCATGAATAATCTAAACTCGCCTTAGCATGTTCGTTCCCAATCCTGTTTGCGACCCTATTCTTTCATGCCTTGCAATGATGGAGTAGAGATTAAGTTGGCTTCTTACTCATGACTCTGAATTACTATGCCATTTTTGTTTAGAAAGGCTGCAGTTATTTTGTCTTGGCAATGAATGAAGAGCTTTTAGTAATTTCACCTTTTTATTTGGGTTAAGATCATTCGAAAAACTTCAACAGCCCTTTTGTTCGATTTTCACGCTAAAAGCAGTGTTAAAAAAAGGCTTTATCATTTGTTTTTGTTTTTACTTTTGTTTTGTTTTTTGTTTTTCGTTTCTTGTTTTTGTTTGTTTTTTTTTAAGTTATACCACAGAATCTCTTATAAAGCGCTCGGGGTTTTGTTTAGTGCCAGTAAAAGCTGTTTTTAGGTTAATCATTGACTTGGAGGATGGAGTCGTTTAATGCTTTGAAATGGGCTTCCCAACCAACGGAATCTTGTGCGTATCAACCTGACAAGTTTGACCATTTGTGAAACGTGACGGTAGTAATACAAGCGGCTCTGAATATATTCTTTCCATTCAAATATAAAAGTACCAAGTACCAACTAGTGTTCAACCTAAAGTAGCCCTTTAATTTGAATTCTCCAATACAAATACTTTAAGGCCTTTGGTAAATGAATTCGAATTAAGATTTAATTTGAATTAGTGTGATTTAAATTAAGATTTGAGTTAGTGATTTAAATTATTATTAGGATTGACGTCTGGATGTGTATTTAAGTTTTTAATCTGAGTATGGAATAAAATTAAAATTTATATTTAGAGAGGCAGTGAAAATAGTTTTTAATTTATCAATAAATCTAATAAATATTAATGTTAATGATATTAAAAATATGTAATGTGGATCTTAATTTATTCTTCTCTTCACTGAAAACATAATGAAAAAAGAATAATCTTAATTTGATATTAAATGAAGAAGTTATAATTTTTTTTTTCAAATATAAAAAAGAGAATTTTAGTTTTTATTGTAGCAGAGAGATGTTTGAGTGTTAAAAGTTTAAGGGGAGTCAAAACTCTAAAAACTTGATTCTTGATAGGATTCGGATTTTTGAGAAAATATACACGTATCTAAAAAATTTTTAATATTCGAATTTAAATTTGAATCTAAAGAATCTAAAAAGTTTGCAAAACAAGTAAGCCCTAAAATTCCATGTGTGTTGTTGCCATCAACAAATTTAAGCGATTGGAATCTTTGAATGAGACTTGAATTCCTTATACAAACCTACCATTTTACTGCAAGGTCGAGTATGAGGTGAAAGTCCAACAAAATGCTTTCTTTTTTCCACTCGGGAATGGATAATCCTTGAAAAGAAAGAAAGAAGAAAAGTGCAAACGGATTTATGGTACTCGATAAAATGAAAAAAATATCTTGCAATAAAAACCCATCTCTATTCTCTATATAAAATTAACCGTAGATGATGAGGATAATACTCATACTAACCACACAAGACACAGAAAAGTGCCAAAAAGCCGATCCAACAACAACAAAAGCACAACATTTTAACATCATCACTCCACAAGAACAAAACATTGCACCTTCCCATTTCATATTTTAATCCCCAACTTCAAATATTCCAAATTTCCTTCTCTCTCAAATATCCATATTTATCATCATACGCCAATTGCCAAACACAAATCCCACAACTTTTCTTCTTCTTCTAGCTCTTCCTTGTCTTTGCTATATTACTATTTCTGCTTTGTTTGATAAAAAGTCTCAAAATATTTTTATTGAAATTGAGAAGGTAATAGATGAATGAAATTTGGGAAGGAGTTTACGACCCACCTGGAAGAAACCCCACCAGAGTGGAGAGACAAGTTCCTCTGCTACAAGCCTCTCAAGAATTTCCCCCACGATTCCCAAGAATATCGTCCGTACAACCACCCGGACATCCAAGACTGTTTCATCAGGATCCTCAACGAAGAGCTCTATAACTTTAATGATTTCTATGTCGACAAAGAGGATGAGTTCGTCAACTGAATTTCTACGTGTGTTTGGAAATATTATTTTTCTTAACATACGTGTTGTCTTCGTTGAGGTCCTTGTCATTTCGATTATTTATATTTGTGCTTCCCAAACTCGACACCATTTTTTAACTGTGCCCCTAATCTTTGAAAACTCACTTTGCTACACAATCTTATATTAGTCTCATTTAGTCCTTTTTGTTAAAATTTCCGTTAAAAATAAACAGAGAAGGCCACATGAATAATCTATTCACCCTTTAACGGTAGCTCATGTCCATATTCACCGTCTA
Source organism: Artocarpus heterophyllus (assembly GCA_025403435.1). Lineage (NCBI taxonomy): Eukaryota > Viridiplantae > Streptophyta > Magnoliopsida > Rosales > Moraceae > Artocarpus > Artocarpus heterophyllus. The sequence goes on along the minus strand of CM046347.1, from coordinate 7,776,551 downwards.
TTTAGCAAAAGATTTCAAAAGGAGTTAAGTGGAATTATTCAAAGTTTGGAGTAGTCAAATAAGAATTTCTTAAGTTAGGCCTGCAAAGTGGAAAGGGTTTAGAGTTCGAAGGGTAAAAGTGGTAATAATCCTTGTTTTTCTCACTGGACGTCATATGTATTCATTAAACATTTGAAAGAGACTAATCACCACTTGATGGGGGAACTCAAAAAGAAAAAAGAAAAAGAAAGAAGAAAAAAGAGGACCAAAATACCAAGAAGTCCCACTTGCAAATCAGTTTTTGCATCCAGCCTTTCTGCTTTCTAAGCTGCTCATGATTATCAACATGTTCCTCTTGGCTTTAACCAACTTCAAAAATTATGGTACCTTATTGATTCTAACCATTTGTTCCTGTCCATTTCATGAAATATGTAAAACTTTTATGTATTGTACACTGCATAACTTCTCTTTCTTTGGACACTCCTATTGTACATATGAGTTCTTCTGTATGTCTTGAGATTCACTCAGAGAACAAAAAATAAAGGGTTTCATGTATCTTTCTCCTCTTCATAGTTGAAAGGTAGAGGTACTGATTTGAATGCCCTATACTTTCCAACGTTGTTCAAGTGCTCATTCTTCAACCTGATCAATTAAACATGAAAAATTCACGTACTTGTTAAAAGTAATAAACCACCAACTAATATTGAAACACTCAAAAGAATTATAGCAAGTTAAGTGCCTGAAGAAATTCCAAATGCCACGACGAACGATTTCTAAGCAAGCAACAATAGCAATCAAGGCCTTTTTATGCAGGAAAGGAGCTTCTCTGTAACCCAACACTGTCTGCATCCAAGCCAGTCTCAGTAACACATTCAACACCTGCAAGTTTTCATTACCTTAGAACCACAAAAATAAAAATATAAATAAGCCAATAACAGTAAAGAAAATTTGAGAAGCAAGGATTCGTTTCCTTTCACTCTCGCACCATGGCTACAAAATAGACTCTCTTATTTGGTACAATGAGTTTGTCTCTCAACCAGGGGTTCCTTGAATTCCATCATAGAAGACCCCAATCGATGACGAGGTCCCAATAAGTAGCAAAAATTGTGGCAACCCCAGAAGTAGATGCAGCCAGTATCAGAAGGATCGTCCCTTTCTTCTGTTCATAGATTGTTCTCATAGCCACTGCTACTATGATAGAGAAGTACTTCAGCTCGTTTACCATGCGCATCGAATCTTTCTCCTCAAGCAAGCGCCGCAGGCACTATAACGTGTTTGAAAACATATTATCAAAAAATGGTCCATTAGAAGTTGAAAACTTGGCATGGCATGAAGTTGTACCTGAAGAAAACGCATCCAGTATGGAATAATGGCAACAACTATATAGACAGCTTGATACACAGGGCTATCTAGGCACTTGTTTTCCCTTTTTCTGAAGTCTCCCCAAATGTAATGACAGACGTAGAATTCCAAACTTCTGAAGGCCTGAACCTGATTTTTCATGTTAATGAAGGACAAGATATTATTAAGATAAAGTTTGACCCTTTTTTCTTAAACTAATATGTTAATGAAGGACAAGATATTATTAACATAAAGTTTGACCCTTTTTTCTTAAACTAAATCAATGAGATTGGGAAACATGATTCATATGGCAATGAGGTAAAATAAGGATAAGTTCAAACCTGGCTTGTAAGCTGATCCGTGAAGAAAAAATCTGGGAGGGTTACCTACAAATCAAACATTGGAAAATTTTTAAAGCTGTCCAAGTAGCTAAATGATCAGAATGTGGGAAAACCTTAGTCCTGTTACCTTGTAGAGCGGAGCGAAAATACAATGGAATGAACATTGAATGAGAAAAAAGCAACTATGACGCTATATTATGTTCAGAGGATAGAAGAGTATGAGAAGGAGAACCTGCAAAATAAAAGCATTATATCAAAGGAACATAAAAAAGATTTGGAACTAGTTCTTGAACCATGTAAGTTGGATTTGTAAAAAAAAACTCACAATGACTTGGCCCAAAGGGACTAATTCTGGTAATGTCTTGAAGTTGTTTGTTTTTCGGTCCATGTCCATGTCCAAATTTGAGATTACAGCAGACAATGTGAGTACAGAAAGAGCTGCACTGAGAAGCAACACTTCTCTGTACCCCAGTTCTGTTCCTTCCTTAAGACCAAATATGAACCAATAGTTGACTCGGTATCGCCTCCAGAAATATATGTTTCCGGAGACCATGAGCATATGCAGGACAATGAATCCGAACAAGCTGCAAAAAGAAAGAAAAGTTCAATAATATGCTGGTTTCATTGCCAAATATTGCTTCCACGATCACTTGAAACAAAAAGAATTACCCCCTCAAAAATGAACTCACCTGTAGAGAGGAAATATGTTATCCATATACCGACCACGGCCTTCGCTCTTAATGATGTTTCTTGTTTGAATAAGCACAAGGATTGTCACTATAAGAGCAAGCGAACACCCAGACAAAAAGCCTGCAATTATAAGACAGTTAATTGACATTTGAAAGAGTTCATGAGTTGACTAATTAATTTTCAATCATATTTGGAAGAAGATAGTTTCTGCAATATTAATCAATCATGCCTAAAAATAATGTTATCCTATGCCTTTCTTTTCTGATTTTTGGCCTTAAAGTGTCCATTCCTTTGCTGCGGTTTCCGCTTGCAAAGTGCTTTGTGAAGGCAGCCTCAACTCTCTCCATTAGCCTAACAACGTGTGGAGGAGGCACAAAATCATGGATTTTGACAAGGCAAATTTTCAAAAGGGAATTTTATTAATATGTTAATAACAACAATATGCTATGACTAACAAACAAACTAACTTCATCAGAGCTTCCCAGATAGGACTTATCCACCATCTCCAAATAAGCCTTTGATGCATTCCTTGAAGTAATCTGCAATTAACAACACAGTTTTTAGTACAAAACTAAAGCACCAAAAATTACGGTTTAGAATTTGGATTGATGGGTGATTTTGACCTTGTCGTATTTCTTCATGATCTTTGAGAAAGCCAGCTGGTTCATGAAACTGTCACATTCATCAGAAACATAATAAGTTAATGATAATCAGAATCCTCAAAACTTTATTACTATAAAACTAAGCCAAATAATGATCATACCAGTAGCTTTTTAATAGTCTGAGCTTCTGATAGAACTCAACAAAAGCCTTTTTCATCAATTCTTTTGATTTCCTCTGCTCTTCCTTGCTGAAGGACAGGTTGACAGTTGAACTCATTAGGATGCCTTTTAGAGTTGATATTGGAGATTCAGGATTTATATTTATCTTCACATGATCCAATATTTCCAATGAGGCTGCTCGTCTACTTCCCTCTACACCTTTAATGTCGTTTCTCTGGCTACTAATTTCTCGACTTGTTTCCTCTTCTTTCTTTTTCTTCTCCTTCTTCTTCAATTTGCCCTTCCTTGCTCATCTCAAATTCTTGAATCACATCCATATGCGGCTGCCGTCCTGAACACCCAAGTACTAATTAAAAATGGCCAGTTTGATTCACATGTTCGAACATAAAGCTTGAACAAAAATTCAATTTTTGAAAGAGAAAATACTATAGCAAAAACATTTGAATTGTTGTTAAACTATTGAAAACTACGGGGTCATAACTCAATTCAATTTCCTCATACGACAAGAAAAAAAAAATATGTAAGACATTGACATTTCTTGCTCTTGATTACCTGGCCTTTTACTTGGTTTCACAACCTCGGATTCTGCTGATTTCACGGCGGCGGGCTTCTTAACCTTAATCTGAAGTGCAATCAGAACATCCATCTGCTTTGTCAACTCATCAGCCTCCTGCACAACTTCCTCAACTTTTTTCCTATAGAAGTTGACGACCTTGTTGAACTCACCATCGAGCTTCCTGAAGAACAAAAGCTCATGCTCTCCGCCTTCATCGGCCGACATCAACAACATGGTCTGGTAATGCTCCTCCGACCCTTCTCGCTGCACCGCGCCCACAAGGATCGCCTCCTCGACGTCTTTCCTTCCGGGGACGGGAGAGTTTCTTTGCCGGGTTGTTAGGCCACTAAAGGCTCTATTCATAGAAACCTTCCTTCTCAAAGATCCTCCTCCTCCTCCACCTCCCTTTTTAGGAGTTGAAGAAGGCGAGTTGTTGTTCTTCTGTTTGAACCGAAAAATGTCTTTCAAGACTGTTTTGAGATAGTTGCAATCCATGTATGCCTCTTGCCATTCTTGAACCATCTGGGAAGCAAATTATTTACCAAACTTCATCTTCTCTGTCAATTTTCAAGTGATGATTTTGCAGAAACATAAACAGTTTGAAAATGTGTATTTCTTCTTATGGTAAAAGATTTGTGTACTAATGATGAGAAGTTTCTTCTTCACAAGAATATATAGAGAGTGAGAAAGAATGTGGGAGATTTTAAATATGGTTTAGAAGCTTGTTATGCTCATGTTTCACGTACCACAAAATGAAAAAATACATGACCATAAGCAGTTTTTAACAAGATATGCAGCGGAAATGAACAGAAAAAGGTAAAAAATCATCTGACTTGTACAAAAATGTCAAGCATGAGAATGAAATCACGGCTTACTTTTGGAAGCCATTTTGTCGTGTATTGTTTTATTTGGCAATTTTTTTGTGATAAGCAGTGAAAAAATAATCTACCGGTATATATGTATTTTTCAATCATAAAATTTATCTTTTGTTAAGAATTTTAGTCGTAAGTAACGTTTTAAATTTAAGAACTATAATACGTAAAAGTGTTATATTATAACAACTTTTTTTTTGTTATAACTATTGAAAGCTTTATACTATTTACAGTTAAAATTAATATTTTAAACATCTTATTAAAATTTAATAAAGGTTTTTTTTGATCATATATAATAGTTAAAAAAGTGCTTTATTACTAGTCAGAAAAAGACCCTCTTTTTTTCTGAGATGAAAGGAAATATCCCTTACTAAAGAAGGAAAAATGAAAAAACGAGTGTAGCTATTTCTGTATGTATCCTTGTTTAATTAGGCCTCATCTTTTGTTTTTTGACAAGGTCAGTTTTCCTAATCTCAAAGAAGAACGTTCAATTATTAACATTAATTATCTGACAGTAACAGAAATTAAGATGCTACACAACTTCTAATAGGTCAACTTCCAACTACACATGCCTCCCAACATCAAATAAGCCCACAGCAAACATAAAAACAACAGCTCTTATCATGGGTGTTTTTAATGATAGGGCGTGCGGGAGGGTGGCTTAAACTCTAAAATTCAAATTGTAAACAATATAAAGTTCTTATATGCTCTCTTCTCCTAAACACCCCGGTGATAATTAGGCTCAAGAAAATCTTCTTCTCAGATTTGTGGCTGAAATTGAGACCCAAAACGCTTTTAATTTCTCTGGATTAGGTAAGTATAATAGTTGTCCAATATAGTTTGTTGGCCAAACATGTTATTCTTTGTAATGACCAAAACAAGAGGCCTTTTTTTTTTGTTTTTTTAATTATCAATCTAAATCACAAGATATATAGAGGGTTACAAGAAACTCCCTATATTATATATAATAATACATATATATGTATTATACAAATATAAAGAACACATATATATATGTAGAACTACCACGCTGTGCTTGTACTGTATATTATCAATGTATAATATCTATTCCACACGCTTTCCTTACCTTCTCAAGTCAATCGTTTACACAAAGTTGGGTGTTATTATTATTATAGTTGTTGTGTATCAAAAATGGAAAAACTTGGTGGTCCCAAAGTGCTGGAGACAATCGCTTGTCGCTATTGACCATGCCTTGAGCCAGGACATTCCTACTAATTGTTGTGTGTTCAAGTCAAGCTGGAAGCTTAAAACAATTAATGCGACGTGATGCACTAGAATACACGACGCTTGATGCTACCTAAATGGAATTACTTGTTACTTCCTTCTCAAAGATCCTTCTCCTCCCCCACCTCACAATGCTGAGTGTAGTTTCGGCATGTGCCAATTTGGGAGATTTGGAAGCAGGGATAGCAACCCACCAAAATATTGATGATTCCGGTTTGGAATCTCTTTGCAATGCATTGATTGACATTCATTCCAAGTGTGGATGCTTGAACCGAGCATGGCAAGTCTTTAACAACATGACTCGGAAGACCTTGGTCACTTGGAACTCGATGATTTTAGCCTGCGCAAATCATGGTGATGCAGATGTGTTTAGTCTGTATGAATGCAAGACTAGTTCAGGTTTCTTCTGACGGGTTCAAATATTTAGCCCTTTTAGTTGCTTGTAAGCACAAGGGATTGGTGGATGAAGGGTATAGAGTGTTTGTGAGCGTGCAAAGGAACTATGGAATCAAGGCACGGATTGAGCACTACAGATGTGTGGTGGAGATGTTAGGCGGGGCAGGCTGACAGGAGGAAGCATATAGACTAATTACCAGCGTGCCAATACCAAGCAATTGTGTTTTCTGGGAAGCACTGCTTGCCGCTTGTAAAGTTTACGGTAACGCGAATATGGGAGAAACAGTTGTGAAGCAACTTCTAGAGTTAAATCCAGAAGGAGATTACCAAGCTATTCTTCAAGATATTTATGCTGCCGATGAGGAGACGGAGGAAGCGAAAGCAAAAGAGACTACACAAATACGAAACAATGATGGTTGACAGTGTAAACTCCCGACTTCAGTTTAAAAGGAGCATATAAAGATTATTTCCAAACACTCCTGTTGCATTCATAGTGTGCCGGGACCGAATCTATGCACCTTCTGCCACTTTGGCACTCCAACTTCTTGGCATCTTCAACATAATTTGAAGATAAGTGAATTGTTAAAACTAACGTAGAGACAAAGGAAATGAATAGCAAAACAAGGAGATCAATATGGAGAGAAATTTCTAATCCATCAATCTTACACCCCCTCCTCTTCTTTCAATCCAACCAACCACCCTAGTTTCTCGATTGTGCTTCATGGCTAGAGGAAGCCTAATTATAAGCATCACAAGATCACATGCGAATCTCCACACCACCGACCAAATTTGCAAGTTGCAAGTTCGATACTTGCTTTCACATAAGAAATCAATCTCCACAACACGCTAAAACAGGTTATATTACTCTCTGAAAATTTCATGGTTTTAGTCCTTCAAGAAAATAGGTGAAGCGAAAAAACAGTATGTGGCCAAAGCTGAGTTGCTAGATGCCTGTGAGATAAGATGTTGGTCAATTAATAGAAATGCATGTAGTAATAAGACACACCAAACCAAAGTCTGGGATTTTATTTATAGCGTGAATACATAAACAGGAATTAACTTCAGACAGAGTAGTTTTATAAAGTCGTAGGATACTCAAAACCAGGACATAACAAACAGCACTCAAAGGAATACATGCCCCGACCCTTTATTTAGTAGCTAAGTAAGGCATGATTCCATTTCACAAAAGGATAAGCTTGGACTTCAGACAGAATAGTTTTATAAAGTTATAGGATACTCAAAACCAGGACATAACAAACAGCACTCAAAGGAATACATGCCCCGACCCTTTATTTAGTAGCCAAGTAAGGCATGATTCCATTTCACAATAGGATAAGCTTGCACATCACTCATCATCGTAGCTCTTGTGGTGGTGGTGGTGGTGGTGGTGGCGTTGGTGGTGCTTTTTCTCTTCATCATCATCAGAGCCATCACCCCCCTTGCATAGTTCAAAGGTGATTAGTCAGGAAAAAAAAAAAGAAAGAAAGAAAGAAGCTGACTAACATGATAAACAATAGTAATCATTAAAAAAAAAAAAAAAAAACTGATTAACATGATAAACAATAGCAATCATATTCTGCAATGTATACATCACGACACCACACAACTAATTCAAAACACAGTAACACACTAATAGTTTAAACATGGTAAAGGTTTTAGGAATCAAATACAATTATGTTCTAATTCACAAGTCAGAAACTGTACATGACAAAATTTTAACAATCAAATCATAAGCTGTTCGAAACCATGTTGTGTAGATGGATGCAACCGTCACAAGTAAACACAAGTTTTGACTTCAAATACTCATTTGCAGAAGAATCTCAACGAAATTCACAAGAACTCCATCCACAGCAATGATTGAAAGCAAAAGAAAAAGGACGTCAAAAGCTCTGAAAATGCAAAGCATGGGAACAGTACCACATATATATAAATAGGGAACACAAGAAAATTTATTAGCAGTGTGATCCAAAGACCACACAAATGTGTCTCCACCTACATGCATCGATGACAATATACACGCATTTCCAAATGTAAAGGTTGTATCATATAACATGAGCTAATATATACCTTACTAGCGAGTTCCTCAAATATTCAGAAAGTGTTTAAGATGCATATGTCACAGGAGAAACAGAAGAGTGCAGATGGAGAGCATCTGCAAGCTTTTGAATATTGTTCCGAGATCACAATATCATGCCCAAGGTTGACCCATTTATTCAGTATTTAAAGGTAAATGGTGCACTGTATTTTTGTTTGCTGAGTTTACAACCGTTGCTCATGTAGACATAACCATTTTGAAAATCATATTAGCGGAAAAAAAGGGGAAAACAGAAAACTCACTTTGAAAATTATAAATTTTAGTTGGAACAATACGACATAAATTCGATAATTTAGTTGTTCAAATCTTTGATAAAATATGAAGGATCTATTTTGACTTTAAAGTGCTCATATGCCGAAGTATGTCAAGTATCAAAACCCATATTCTGCTAAATCGAAATCTCACCCCACCCTGCCTGTATCGTTTGACCTAGTAGTCATCGGCATCTCAACTACATTCTTTATGATTTCTACACCCACATCGATGATCATCAGACAAAAAAGCATATCAACAGCCTAAAAACAGGTACAACATAATACGCTATAAGACAAGAAACGCAATGCGAAAAATCCTTATTCTAGCCATAAACAGAAAAGAGCAAGACAAAAAAAATCCAGACAAAAGTCAGAGACGAGAAAAACGACAAAAACTTCACAACCTCCGCATAAAAGTAAACTTAAATTCAAGCCTTAGCAATATGATCAATTATAAACATCTACAATACGCGTATGCATACAGAAAGTTATATAACAGCTAAAAATTTGCCAAAAAAGAAAAAAGAAAACTCACATATTTCTTGCGACTATAGCCCTCTTCCTCGCCATAGCCATACTTGGGACGATCCTCCTCCTCATCATCATTACGACGCCTCTCATAACTCGGCTTCCGAATATCCTCCTCCTCAGACCTTCCATAAGCCGGCCTCTCATACTCCGCACTTTCCTGCCTGCCATAACTCGGCCTCTCATACTCCCCACCGCTCTCCTGCCTTCCATAACTCGGCCTCCTCGGCGGCTCCTCCCCATAACTCGGCCTCTCATGCTCAGACCTCCCGTACTCATTCCTCCCTCCATACCCTCCCCCTTCTTCTTCTCCATAACTCGGCCTCCTCGGCGGCTCCTCCCCATAACTCGGCCTCTCATGCTCAGACCTCCCGTACTCATTCCTCCCTCCATACCCTCCCCCTTCTTCTTCTCCATAACTCGGCCTCCTCGGCGGCTCCTCCCCATAACTCGGCCTCTCATGCTCAGACCTCCCGTACTCATTCCTCCCTCCATACCCTCCCCCTTCTTCTTCTCCATAACTCGGCCTCCTTCCATACCCAGACCCATATTCTCCCTCAGAACTCTCGTACTCATTCTTCCGACCATAACCATATCCGTATTCTCCCTGAGAACTCTTATACTCAGTCCTTCCATACTCAGATCCATATTCTCCCTGGGAGGTTTCATACTCATTCTTCCGACCATAACCAGATCCATATCCTCCCTCAGAGATTCCGTATTCAGTCCTTCCATATCCAGATCCATACTCCGAACTCGGCTCATCCGACTCCGGCCTCCGACCGTACCCGGATCCGTACTGGGCCCCCCCGTAGGCGGGGGCGGGACCGGGACCGGGACCGGGGCCAGGGCAGGGGGTGGGGCGGCGATAGCTGCTGTATTCGGTCTCGAGGACGTTGTCAGCGTAGGCGTTGGGCTCGGCGGAGGAGGAGAATTGGGAGCGGTCGTAGTCGAAGTCGTCGGATCGGAGAGGGTAGCAGGTCTCGTCGGAGGGGGGGATGGGGCGGCCGTAGGTGAGGTTGAGGTCGAATCCGCCGCCGTACGGCGTCGGATCGAACTCGTCGAAGTCGTCGACGGCGTCCTCGCTGTGGGAGTAGTACGGCATGATTTCTCTCTTCCTTTTTTTCCTTTTTTTTTTTTTGGACAAAAGCTTTCTAAATATTGACGAGAGTGTCGGATCTGGGACCACTTTTGTAGTTGACAATTTTGCGGTACGTAAAACGGCGTCGTTTTGCCGGATGACAGGTGGAGCAAAAAGGTTGGTGGAAGCGGGAGTGTGGGCCATGGGCTGGCCCATGACTCATCGGTTTCTGGCCCTTTGCTTTTGATGGTTGAAAACGATATCATGTCGGCAAGTGAATAATTGGTCGGTATACTATTTGTTATAGCAAAATCGAGAAAAATTTTCCTCTATGAGAGCTTTTAAAAATTGACCCTCAGATTTTTTTTTTCCTCAAATTATGAGATCGTGACGCATACTTTTTTTCCTCTGTCTTTTTTTAACGGTATCTTGCTGTATTATTTAGTTTGTGATATTGAGTTAAACCATGCACTTCCTGATGGCGTAGAAGATCAATATTGTTGAATGTATATAGTTTATACATTCAAAAGAGAATGTTGGATAATGTTTAGCTGTGACATGTTGTGAATTTGATTAACTTGTGTTTTTTTATGATATTAAAGTTGATATTAGTCAAGCTCGTAAGGATTCTATTAGTTATATCTAGCATAAACGTAGCTGCATGGCTCACTGTTTAACTAATTATGACTTTTAAACCCTTTTTATTCAGTCTGATTTGATTCAATTCAATAATATATTAGACCTATTAAAAGGCTGGAGTTGTTTTGTTAGTTGAATAAATTTCCCTTCTTTCTTAAAAAAAAAAAAAGTATCGATTAAGTAATTTTTCCCTTTATTACTACTATTATTATTTTTTGGGTTGAAATATGCTTCTAATGTCTTGATCCACTATTTCCTCTATAAAAGAGAAGTGTCATTCTATTGAAAGTGTTGATTTTTTTCCCTTCTAGGCTAGATGTAGTCTCATTAATCAAGGTATGACTCTGATAACGATATCATCATATTAGGCTTCCAAGGCCAAATTAGAACTTAAAGACGACCCTAAGCATTGGCAGTCTTCAAAGTACATTTTCATATTCCAACAAACAAAATTTCCAATCCTCAACAATTCTAGTCGACTCCATTTTAGAGAAAGAAAATATGAATAGAAATAAGGGGGAACTATAATGAAATGCGGTAAAATTCTCTATTGGTGAAGAATTTTTATTCGGACCGTTAGATTTAGATCAATAGCAAAAAAGACAAAAATGCATTATATTTAAATAAGAGCTCTAACATGTAAGTCAATATTAATTAAAACAATTGTTATCTTTAAAAAAAAAAAAAAAAAAAAAAAAGCCACCACCTTCCTCATCATCTCCTGTGAACCTTGCCACTACATACGGTAAACTCATCCTTTGCCACTGCGTTGACATCCTCCTCTCCTTCCTCAGCGGTGCGCCAAGTGCTAAATCACTTAGAGATTATGTAATGCTCAAGAAAATTTATTAATTTAAACTCAAAATTAGTTTGGATTGAATCAATAAATTTTTCTCTATAAATCATATTTTGTAAAATTACGATAAAATATAAATTATTTGAGGACAATATGAATATATATTATGTCTATAAAGTTTTCTTTTCCTTTTTTTGTGTTTTTATTTTTTACTATTTATTTTTCAATTCTTGAAATAATGGGTTTTTTTAATTAATTTTTAATCATACAAAGATTAAAATTGGGCATTGAAGAGTCTACATACACCCTTGCTAAAATGGAATTTTAGCCTTTAGACCGTTTTCCACTGTAGAGCATAAATTTGTTTTCCACCATAGACCTTCCCAATTTGTTATAATTGTGGTGCAGCATATCAATTAATAGATACAAAGGATCCAAGAATTTTACCTAAATGCAAGCTTTTGTTGATGGTCAAATTGATCCTTGAGCTTTTTAAATTCAAATATTTCAGATCCTAAGCCATCCGTTATTTGACGTTTATTATTAATTAGACCGTATAACTAATAATTATAAAATTATAATAAAAGGCCAAAATGATATTTATAAGGTGTCTGTAAAGCATATTAAAACCAATTTTGGTTAAAAATATTGTAGCATGTGAGAGTTTTATATTGTAATAATTTTTTATTTTTTAAATAATTGTTGAGAGCTTTTTACTATTTATTGATCTAATCGAGAGTAAAACACTTTACCAAGCAAAATATATAAGGTGTTTTGGATATTTTTTTTCAAAAAAAAAAAAAAGAAAAGAGAAAAGGGAAATAGGCTTTTTGGTCTCAAATCAATCGAGAGTAAAACACTTTACTAAGCAAAATATATAAGGTGTTTTGGATATTTTTTTTCAAAAAAAAAAAAAAGAAAAGAGAAAAGGGAAATAGGCTTTTTGGTCTGAAATCATGAGGATATGCACACGGTAACCATTTCCCCTCCCGTCATAAGGGGTAACGGCGTAATCTTACCCTTTGATTACAAAAGAAGAAACTCAACAAGTTTTTGGCTTTGCCTTTGCGGTTATCTATTCCACATAGAAGAAGGGCGCAAAAAACATAAACGTCTACCAATGTTTGGCAGTCTTTTTAAAATATATATAAATAATTTTATTTTAAAAAGTAAAAATTTTTTGAGAATTATTTTAAAGATATTTTTGAAATTTTTGCTTTAAAAAACGTAAAAAGACGTTTTCAAAAATTCTCGGATCGATTCCAAACGGCTAGGTTCTACTCTTTTCTCGTTCTAGCTTCAGCAGCTTTGTTCAAGCCTTAAGATTAATACCCATCATCGATCTAATCGCCATTGTAAGATTCCCACACAAAAGAAAAAAAAAAAGAAAAAAGATCATCCTCTTTCCTTGGATGGCTTCCCGTGTGATAACGGTGGCACAGGACGGCACCGGAGACTATCGGACGGTACAGAAGGCAATCGACGCCGTCCCTCTCTGCAACACGTATCGGACCGTGATTCGCGTGTCGCCGGGCTTTTACAGACAGCCGGTTTACGTTCCCAAGACCAAGAACCTCATCACCCTCGTGGGTCTCCGACCGGAGGACACCGTTCTCACCTGGAACAACACCGCCACTAAGATCGACCACCACCAGGTGAAATACCATTTTTTTTGTTCTACCGAGTTGAGCTCTCGACACATGTAGGGCTCTAAATGGCTGATTGATTTATGGGTTTGGCTTTTTTTTTTTTTTTTTGGTTGGGTGGTGGTGTAGGGGACTCAGGTGATTGGTACGGGGACGTTTGGGTGTGGGAGCGCCATTGTTGAAGGAGAGGACTTTATTGCTGAAAACATCACTTTTGAGAACTCTTCTCCTGAGGTAATGTTTTGCTTCTTCTTTTTTTTTTTGGTTAGTTTTTCTAAAATGGTTTAGTTTGGAAATATGTTTTTTTCACTTTAAAAGGATTGAACTTTTGGCATGGTGAAATTCATGAGTTTTCGGCTGTTTGTGTTTTTTATGTGAAATGAATGTAATTGTGCATGAATCTGTTTTATGAATATAATTTCCCATTCTTGGAATGTTATGTGAGCTTTGTAACTTGTCTTTCGCCAAGTTTTTTTCTTTAATTTACCTCAATCAGAGACTGTTTTAAAATTTCAATTTGAGGCTTTCAAAATCATCATACTTTGTGGGTATTTTCTATAGTCGTGTATATTTACAGAAACTGCAAATTTATGAAGGTTAGAACGATATCAAAATTAGACAATTTTGATAATATACAAATGTGATGGAATCTGAATAAGATCTTACAGTTCAGAACCAAATGGCACCATGAGATCTTATGGTTAAGAATGATTGTATGTTTTTCTCCCTTTGACGTTTCTTCCTGCTTTTGGTAGGGTTCGGGTCAAGCTGTGGCAATTAGAGTGACAGCCGATCGGTGTGCCTTCTACAATTGCAGATTCCTTGGATGGCAGGTGGTTTAATTTTTTTTTTTGCATTTAAGAATTTGAAGGTATTTTGAACAACAAATGGATTTAAAGGTATTGTTGAACAACTAATGGATTTGAAGGTATTGTTGAACAACTAATGGATTTAATCTTCTACTGGCCTGCCTACGATTGTCTTTTCTTTTGGGATGATTAGAAAGAAATACCAGGAACAAATATTTATATAGCTATAGGATTTATCCTTATTCCTTAATATGATCTTTCACAGGACACTGTATACTTGCATTATGGAAAGCAGTATCTAAAAGGTTGTTACATTGAAGGAAGCGTGGACTTCATTTTCGGCAATAGCACTGCCCTTTTGGAGCATTGTCACATCCATTGCAAGTCGGCAGGTTTCGTAACCGCACAGAGTAGGAAATCTTCTCAAGAGACAACTGGTTATGTGTTCTTGAGGTGTGAAATTGACCCCTTTTTTTTATAACTTTTCCAGTCAATTTTTAAAATGTTTAGGCTATTACAATTTGTGCTTTTCTGGTCTATGTTTTCAATCTGGAATGATAATTTCTCATAGTAGATCACTTGCATCGGGATATATATATTATGCGAGTTCCACAAAGGCTTTTCATTCTTGTTTGATAAAGAATGTGTGATATCGATGCAGATGTGTAATCACTGGCAACGGAGGAACTTCATATGCATACCTAGGACGACCATGGGGACCTTTCGGTAGAGTTGTGTTTGCATATACATATATGGATGGATGCATCAAACACGTGGGCTGGAATAACTGGGGTGAAGCCGAGAATGAAAGAAGTGCTTGTTTTTATGAATACAGGTACCTCTCGGTTCCTCCACCCTCTTGGTATTGTTGTAACACATTTTCTTTTCAGTGCATGTCTATGCTCCATGATATCTTCTTCAATACGAGAATCGTATTGATTTTTCAAAATTTTTGGAACTTCTTTCATATGCCTGCTCATTAGACGAATATGAAAAGCCTTGCTTTAGATTTTACCACGTGCCCTTTTTCATTTCAATGAAAATTGCAGGTGTTTTGGGCCTGGGAGTTGCCCGTCGAAACGGGTGACGTGGCGTAGAGAACTTATGGACGAGGAAGCAGAACAGTTCCTCACGCACTCTTTTATCGACCCAAACGCAGACAGACCTTGGCTCGCTCAGAGAATGGCCTTGAGGATACCATTTTCTGCTTAATATCACACAGTTGAAGCTGAGATGCACTAGTTTTGGAGGCAGAAAGGATCAGAGAATCGAGGATAACTGAAATCTTTTACAGCTCTGTAAACAAGTGAAGTCTAAATAATGTGCTTTATTTGTATGAAAAATTGGAAAGAACTTTGATGAATTTCACTGGCTTTGAGGAACTTGAGGCAGTAGTGTTGTTTTGTTTGGTTTTTCATTCCTTGCTAACTTTATACGAAGCTGGCTTAGTAAAGTTTTTTTCTTTTGTTTTGGGACAAAAAAAAAAAAAAGGAAAATGGAGGTGTGGGAGATCGAACCCCGTGCCTATCGCATGCAAAGTGAGCGCTCTACCATTTGAGTGACAGCTCCGTACCTAGACGTTGATCAAAGACATAAATAAATTGATAATTTTTTGGAGGTTTTTACGTCAATCAGAATACGATCACAAGGACCTTGCTCTTTCCTTTTGGTGACAATAAAGCGGAAACTTGTGCTTTAAAAAAAAAAAAAAAAAAACTTGGGAATGAAACTGAACTACCCAATCCATCATTTCATCCAACATTGTGTTAATGCGTTATTGTTGGTCAATTCACCTTTTGCGTTCCGAATAAATTATGCCCATAATTTTCATTAGTTGGTCATCTCTTGTCCTTTTGTTGGTTTCCTTTTTATTTAATTTTTCCACAGAGCATCCTTGATATCTGAGAACATCCAATACGGCTTCATCAACTTCCCAAGGCACTTTTTTTTTTTTTCATTTCTGGAATTGATGATCGTAAAATGACCCCCTTTTTTATGGGAAAGAAACTTTCTTTATTGATTTTCTAATGATAGAATGATTCTCTTCTTTACACAGCAATAGCTACCGTTATTATGGGGGTCAGTGGAGCTGGAAAATCGTAAGCATTACAATCTGAGCATTTTGCTCTTCCGGGAAGAAGACCGCATTCCCTGGCTTGAAACGCTTCGAGACGCCTTGAGAGAGAGTTTAGTAAACAGGAGAAGTGTGACTCTGGGATGTTGTAAAGCCGTTATACAGTGTTAACAGTTTTTAATGAATTAAAATAAAAATAAAACTTTAAATTAAAGTTATCTGGGACTTAAATAAAAACTCTCAGATCAAAATAAAAATATTTTTAAACCACTGTTTAATGTAACACCTTAAATTTAATAATATAAAACTATCATCATCATCATTTCAACCCCCAACACATTTTAATACAGTCACAAAGAGTAATAATCAATGCTTACATTGTCATAAAGAACATTCTTAACAATTAAAGCAATCCCAACGTAATATAGCTACATAACTTTCTCAACTATTTTCTTTGTAGCCACCTCACATATAGTGAGTCCTGAAAAGATGAAAATATAAGGGAATAAGTGACAACATGCTCAGTAGGAAAAACCATTACTCACCTTTAGATTTTTATCTTTACTACATTAAAACCTGCATGGTTACTTAGTTCTCATCATTATTCATTAATTTTATTATGTTTAATTTCGGTGGATATCTTATGATCATTCAAGTTCCATACATATTAATTCAGGATTCAATTATGCTCAGCTATATCCATCGTGCAATAGAATACCACACCACTCAACTCAACGAAACCCAAATAGGCATGCTTGATCACCCTCCAAACATTCCAAGGGTCTTCCGGTGAGGGGACATCAAGCCCCGAGTCCTCACCAAGTCGATTCTTGTATGGTATGTTCTAGGACTTTCGACCCAAAGGAGCGTAATCACCTTCCCTAATTTTAATTTTTAGGGTATTCGTGCCTAAGGACGTAACCGTCGCTCTTTTCACGTTTTACCATTCCTCTATATTCATTCATTATTTATAGTCGGTTTTTTCTAACCATACTTCTCAATTTACAACAACATATATCAAATCAATATATTCCTCTTTGTACAATACAAGATAAATTCATGCCATAGTTTCATATGTGATACTTATACGATAGCAGTTTAACATACACATATATATCTTGCAGTAAAACAATAAATTTTAATTCCATAAAAACTTACAAAAGATGAGTAATAGAATCTCTATCTCTTAACGAATTATCATGCTGATAACTTCCAGCTCACAATAACAAGCTCACCACGTAAGCTCCAAGTACTTTGTCATCTTACGATGTATAAAATATCCATACTTTAACTAAATTCCTAATCCATAATCATACAAATTTATCATTTATTTTTATTAGTGTGCCATGATCATTTATTTGAAATCCTTAGAACATTTTATAACACAAAACGATGAAAAATAAGTGTGTTTGGAATGTCCGATCAGCCTTCCGATCAACTGTTTTCGGCCTTCCAAACGAAATTGCTATTTTTGAACCCTTTATCGGCCTGTCAGTACTGTTCATCGGCATGTTGAACTAAACAGTGTTTGGCTTGCCAAACTTACCAACAAGTCTGGCCTGCAGATTGAAAAGATCGGCATACCAACAGTATAACTTTTGTCAATCAAATTCTCAAGTTTCAAAGGTTTTAAACTTTAATACTAAATCCACTTCTTTTTAAAAATTTTAAGGGTATAGAAAATGCATAAAACTATGGATTAACACTTTTAAACACATATAGATCATTCTTTTCAAAAATTTCAAGCTCAATAAACAAATCTAAACCAAAGATCAAAACTTTTCAAAACTAGCTCAAAAACTCAGTTTAACCAAAGATATATGTAAATCAAGCTTTAAAAACATTATATAATTACCTACAAACATTCAATGACACATTTCTCTCAACTCTTATACTAAAACACAAATTTAAATCAAGGTTTTTAGCTTAGAAAACCTTACCTCAAGCTTGAAGAAAAATAGTGATTTTGTTTCTAAAAATCCTTGATCTTATTTTATGATCTTGGTAGATCCACGAAAATAACTACAGATTTCCTCTTTTAATCACTTTGAAGCTAAGTTGATGATCTTAATTTTGAAGAAATCAAAGAGAAAAGAAGAGAGAAAACAGAGAGGTAAAGAGAGAGAAAGAAAGAGTCTCATGAGAGGAGAAAAGAAAAGAAGAAAAGAAAAACAAAGGAAGTGAGAAAACAATGGGGGTTGGCAAGTAAAAATCAAATCTCCATCGGAGATTTTGGAGCAAATAATGTTAAATGGTAGTTTTGTGATTAAATTAAAGTTTCAAGGGCCTTTTTGTCAATATACTAAATAAGTATAGAAAAATTTTAAAAACTTTAAAAATAAATAGAAATAAATAATATGAATTAGATTTTAAATGAAATAAATTTTAATTGGCACACTAATAATTAATATAATTACTATAATACCCGTTAAAAAATAACAAGTGTTACAGGTGTTCAGATCTACAAAAGAGATACAGAGAAATCCTTAGATGTGCTGATCTGAGTGTGGTGAAGTTTGTACTGTTGGATGCTGAGGCCGATGTGCTTGCTGCTCGGTTAACAAAGAGAGCTGCAGGAGGCAAGCATTTCATGCCATCTTCGCTTTTGAGATCGCAGTTAGAGTTGCTTCGGATTGATAATCTCGAAGGAATATTGAAGGTAGACGCCACTCTAAGTCCTCAAGTTATAGTAGAAACTATACAAGCATTGATAATTAAGACAGAAGGTCACTCAGACCCAAAGCAATAACTGTATGCAACCTCTTTAATTTTTACTTTGGAGTTCTGCTTGCTGTTAGTTTAGGATGATTATGAACTGCTTTCTGAAGAGTATTGAAGAAGTTTATAAGAAGAGATTTTTTGAGTGAAGAATTAAATAAATTGACCAAGGATGGCTTTGTTTGAGCAAATAAAAAAAAAAATCTTTGGATACTATTGAATTTGAATGACAACCTCTTTCCCAGAAATTGAAGCCGGACATATTCTATTCTTTACAAACTTACTTCCTTTGTTATCACAGCAAGATACACTAAACAAATTAAGTGAAAGTCATAACATGAGAAGACGCCTTAAAAGATCGGCTAAACAAAAAACTTGTACCATATTTCTATGTTCACCAAAAGCTGCATAACTGGGCCCACTGTCACCAATAATCAGAACAAGAACAGGATCCTCGCTTGAAACAATGAAAGCGGTTGCGATCTCTAATAACAATTTCTCGATTGTAAATGTCGGAAACTAACTTAATAGCAGCATGACAGTCTAGGCATATACGTAAATTCTTGAAAATATAGAGAGGCGAACCAGCTCTTGTGCTCATAAGCCCAAAACACACTGCCAGCTTTTCACTGTGAGAGAACAGTGCCTGCTCTATCTCCTCCATCTCATCTGCACTATTTTCTCTGGTGTCACTACCGGAAAAAACTTGGGAATTCGTGTTGGGAACGTACCCAGCCAATCTCAGTTTTCGAATCATCTCATCCAACATGACATAAACCTCCATGCTTTGTGGATGTGACTTGTCTCCTGCACTGAACTGATGAACCTGCCCGCCAACATGGATCGAGCTCATTCCAGGAGCCTTACTGATGCCCCTATTCTTAAGAACATGTCGCATGGAATTGGCCTCGTCACACCTTCCTTCCAAGGCGTACATGTTGGAAAGCAAGACATGATATTCTGTGTTGTGGGGATCCAGCTGAATGAGCTCTTTCAGAATACGTTCGCCTAGTTTTAGCTTCCTGTGAATGCTGCAGGCACCCAAAAGGGAACCGAGAACTACCTCATTTGGAGGCATTGGCATTTTCTTTACTAAACCTAGAGCTTCTTCTACATGACCCGCCCTGCCCAAGAGATCCACCATACAGGCATAATGTTCTATCTTTGGCGTTATGTTGTACAACGATTCAAGATCAAGGAAGTAATGGCGACCCTCTTCAACAAGACCTGAGTGGCTGCAAGCACTCAATAAGGAAGTAAAGGTCAAGTCATCTGGCTTGGCTTCTATAAACATCCGAGGAAATAAATTTAATACGTATTTTCCCCTTCCATGCATGGCTAAACCACTGAGCATAGCATTCCACACCACTACATTCCTTACCGACATTTGCTCAAAAACTTTCATTGCAGCGTCTACTCTACCACATTTTGCATACATGTCAACCAGAGCTGTCTCCACCATTATATCCATCTTCTTTTCCATCATCTTTAGAGCATAAACATGAACCCACCTGCCCATAAATAGATCCCCCGACTGTGCACTTGCACATAAAAACGAACAAAGCGTGACATAATTCAGCCTCAAACCACAACCAAAAACCATTTCACGAAGAAGGGAAAGCCCTTTGCGACCAAACCCATTCGCCACGTACCCAACAACCATTATAGTCCAAGCAACCTCATTCCTCTCCGGCATGCCGTCAAACACTGCTCTCCCACTCTCCACACCTTCCAAGTTAACTGCACCATCCAAGATCACGGTCCACGACACGACACTTCGCTCCTCCATCCTCTCAAATACCTGCCTTGCCTCGTGCAACATCCCACACTTAACATAGACGTCCATAGCCGCATTGCAGACCTTAATGCTAGCGCCCAAACCCGCCTTCTCCGAAAGCCCATGCCCTTGCAGGCCAGCCTCAGCATTGCCCAACTTAGCACAAGCATTGAGGAAGCAAACCAAGGCCAAATCATCCACCCCCACGCCTTGTCTTCTCATCTCGACGAATAAATAGAGGCCGTTTTCAGGAATTCCGTGACGAGCAAGGCATCCCATCAAAGCAGTCCAATCCGCAGTGTCTTTGTGCGAGCTGGGTATTTCATCGAACAGTTGGCGTGCAGACCAAATGCTGCCACATGCAGCGTAGAGATGGAGAAGGGCATTGCGAAGGAAGGCCTCCGGTGAGGGGGCGAGACCGGAGGTGATGAGGGTGGCGTGGAGTTTCTTGCCGACGTCGAGAGAGACTTGGCGAGTGCATGATCGAACTAGAGAGCGCAAGTGATTGACGGAGAGTGAAGAGAGGACAAGGTTGATTGGCCATCTCATATGAGAGGCTGCTTGTGCTCGGATTTGGTGAATATTTGATGATCTTTTGCTTCTGTTTTTTTAGTTCTTTTTCTGAGTTGGAATTGGAATTGGAGGACAATGATATTACTGCCTGCAAACTGATTTGAATGCTTCATTAGCATTTATATCCTGCCTTCAAGCTTGAATGGAGGTGCAAATCTGGCTGATAAAACGACATGACGTTTTGCCTTTGAACTTTTCTGTCGGTAGTTGTAAATAGACGTGTCGTTTGTGGCTTTTAACTATAAACGACGTGTCGCTTTCTTTGTTATAAAGTTTTGTTCTCTCCTTGGTCAAAAAAACAGCGCATTGTTTCGTGTTAAACCTTTCCTGTCTCAACCCTCAAGTCGAACAAGAGACGTGCCGTTAATAGGGAAAAGCTTTGCTCTCGTCTGAAAATGGAAACTGCATTTGTCTTGAAGCTGGTTTAATCAGAAAAACGACAAGTCACTTTCAGTTTAGAAATTTGCTTTTGTTTAAACAAGCTAACTGTATGATTTTATTTTTTTTCCCAGCTGTGTATTCTTTTATATATATATATAGATGATCTTTAGCCCGACAACTATACCGATACTTGTAACTTTCTTCATTCGACATTGTGATATTGTTTTTATGTTCGTGTAACACTTAATTTGTTTTAATCTAACTCTTAATAAATATTAGTCTCTTGTAATGTTACATTCAACTTGCTTTGATATTACAAGACCAGACCGTACAAAAAATGCTAGGCAAATGTACCGTTGGACTGAAGACTGCCTATACAAGATTGAAAAGAAGTCCTCTATAAAAGGACCGACAGTGTTTTGATTAATAACATCGGAAATTTTATGTAAACGAGACGTTTAGAAAATCATAATCTTTTGACAAAGGGACAAGGAAGACGACGATAGTCCACTAAAATCAAATGACAGAGTGTGGCAAAGCGATTAAAAAAACAAAACACCGATCAATAAGACGAGCCAAATCGATTAAAAAGGTTTAGAACTTGATCCAATGGTAAATGTTGGCTTAGAACTTGGTCTAATAGCACAGATTAACCGTCAAAGTCTGAAATCAAACCGGGTGTTTCCGTGCATTCCTACCAAGTGCCTACCATAAATAGGGTAGATGCGAGGAAAAAAAAATAGTGCTTTTCTTGCCTTTGAACTCCAGAATTTTCCCATTTTTGATCTCTTGTTCGCCTGAGTGTTCGCGACTTCTTTCCTTGCAGGGGACCAATTCATAGTAAAACAAGGTACATAAAAGGGTTATTTCTCTTTTTATACGGGCATTTTAAGTTTCTTTAGAAACTATACTTTTAATTTTTTATCTCATTAAATATATATTTTTATATTAAATTTAATATATAAATTTACACATTTTTACAATCAACCTTTAATTTTAACATAATAAATTATCCCAAATGCTCTCAAATTGAAAAATAAGATAATTTTAGAAACTTTATAAAAATTTTACATAAATTTTTACCTCTAAAGTGTAAAAAATATTCTAAAAAATAAATGTTTTCTTTGTTTTGGTTTTCTTTTTATTTTTTATAAGTTTAATTTTTTTTCTTTTCCTTACAATTTGGTTATTTTAAATGTCAAAATTAACTATTAACTGTACGGTATAAATTTATGTATTAAATCTAATTTTAATATATACACTCGATAGGATAAAAATATATATATAATTTTTAAATTAACCTAAATCAAAAGTATATAAAAAGATAAATATCCTACATATGTAACTATTAAAATGCTAGTAATAATAATGAAAGGCACCGAAGAAAATACATAGAAATCGCCCGTGTGTAGGAGCATATCATTCAACAAAAAGGGTGTTGGGACAGGGAACTCGGTTTGGAATCAAGACAAACCAAGTATCAATGCCTTAAATAAAAGCCAGATACACAATTATACTGTCATTGCTGCACACGCCAGCACTCAATTGCAAACTTATAAAGAGAAAAACATCTCTTTGAAAGACTCGGCTCGCACACCAAACCAAAGAAACAACGGCGTCCTCTATTTAAAAAGTTTGAAATATAGGATCACAAGGATAATGACGACAAGGACTGCAATGATCGAGCCAATCATCCACTTGTTTCTGCTCATCCTCCTTGAGATGGAAGTCAAAATTCTCTTGCTCTTCCCTATGTTGTCATCCACCCCATGAAGCTGCAAGCGAAGAAGAAACCATCAGAGAGATTCCATTAAGTATAAGTACTGCTTCTACAGTGCAATTCGAGAAGCAGGTTGTTTGACCAATTGGTTTGAACCAAAACTTTTTGTTCAAACACTACAGTATATGAGAGCTTTATACTGTAGCTGCTTTTTTGTTTTACATTGTAGCACATAGAGCTTTACATTGTTTTTGATTCAAACCAATTAGTTTGAACCAATATGCCAAACACCCTATTAGAGGTCAATTGTACAATATACCTCTGTGACATACTAACCTTCTAAGTAAAGAAACAGTTGGATTGTACTTTCAAATATAAATAATTAGATATATGTGTAGAGGACAGACACAACACACAAGCATATACTGAAAACCAAAGAACAGACTGAACGCGAGCTTGTGAATGATAAAAGATTTAAATGCGCCTTTGGCATATAAAATACCGTGTCATGAGCATGTAAGAGAGACTGCCGCTGAGAATGCAAATCATGAAGAATAGAAACACCAAGCTCTTCCGTTTCCAGCATGGTTCTCCTGCCTTCCTTAATTCTATCACTAGTCTTGTTTAATCTCTCAGTTGATGCCATTAATCTTGTTCTCTGATCCGCTGATGCCTAGAGCATATGCAACAGTCATCATTCATTACAACAAGGATGGACACTTAGAACAAAAAAACAATAGACTCTAACATGGATAACATTTGTATAGAATGATATAGAACATTTCAAACATTTCCAATAAAAAAAACAGCCCATTTCTGCCATTTGTCACAATAAAAAATTAAAAAAAAAGGAGGAGGAAATACTAGAGTTGTAAGTAGAATTCGAAACCACAGTTAAATAAAAGAAGTACCAAATCCCCAAACCTGACCAATGGAATTCATATGTTACAATAAGTTTATTTTAGCAAAAATAGTAATAATAACAACAATAATAACAAAACTAAAAGACATACCGTCAAAGTATCGGCCATGCCCGACTCTAACAGCTCGTCACGAGCAGCTGCATTCAAGTTTCCAGACACAAGTCTTTTGACCTCACTTTTAAGGTTGTTTAGATCTGATTTATACTCCCTCAACTTAGCAAGAAGCACTGCCTTTACATTGGGCTGCAAACTTCTTGCATCCAAGTCCATTTTCCTAATCTGAGAGATTACATGAAGTGGCAAGTCCAATCACACCAAAGGAAAAGAGTAAAAGGGGGGAAAAAGAAAGAAAAATTTAAAGCAATCAAAGCAACAATTCAACTGAGTACCAAAGATTCTGCTTCATCAATTCCAGTCTTTATTTCTGAAACCTTTTGCTTCTTTTGCTCTGCACATATACATATAAAAAATGGCTTTTAGTTTCCTCTCCGCATCTAACATCCATCATAATAAGTAAATCCAAAAGATAGTTACAATGACTATCCAATCCAAGGTCTCGAAGGAATTATAAACACACAGAGATACTTCACATATGCGTGAGAGTGTGTGTATACATGTATGTATGCATATGTATATAATACTACAAATTTTTCAAAACAATGCAATTCTTTTTTGAGTCAATTACTTTTCCAGAATAGGAGAAACAAATCAGATTGCGCTCAACTC
The DNA here is from genome assembly GCA_025403435.1 of Artocarpus heterophyllus. Taxonomy (NCBI): domain Eukaryota; kingdom Viridiplantae; phylum Streptophyta; class Magnoliopsida; order Rosales; family Moraceae; genus Artocarpus; species Artocarpus heterophyllus. Next base: position 7,751,609 of record CM046347.1, on the reverse strand, counting down.
AAGGAAGCATTAACGAAGCTAATTAAACAAATTCAAAAGATATTTACAATGAATATCCAATCCAAGGCCTCAAAGGAAACCTTAAACACACACACCCAGATACATGTACATATGTGTCAGACAGAGTGTATATATAATATATCTATGTATATGTATACAATACTGCAAATCTTTCAAGACAATGCAATTCTTTTATGATTCAATACTGCAAATCCGAATATAGTTTCTTAACGCCAGGATTTCATTCAAAATTCTAGTTTCTTCAATGTATTATCATAAGCAAGCGAAGCACAAAGTAAGAACAAGGTAAATCCAGAAAAATCACCTCCATCAAGAGCACCAGCGGCCGTACACTTTTTCGAGAGATTGGCCGAGAGCTCGCAGTACTGGCGCTCGTAGCCCTCGAATACTTCGCTCATCTTCCCTAATCTCTCTCTCTCCTTATATATTTCCTGTTCATCAACCAAACCACTGAATTCGTCACCGACAAAAAAAATCCTCGACATCAGAATCGTCGAAAAACCCTAAACCTATCATTTTTCGATGATCGGACAACGCAATTGCTGAACAGATTAGAAGGATCTCGAAATTGATGATGGAAAAGATTGTACGAACCTCAGAAGATCGGGGTGGTTGGAGAAGTCGTCGAGAATCGCAGAGATCGCCGGAGACGACGGGATGGATGGTGGATTCTTCCGGAAGGTGACCGAGTTCGTTGGAACAATCGAAACGACAACGCGCGTCTAAATGGAGGCACACCGGTTGGTGTGTAAGCTTAGAAGGCGAAGATGGGCTGTGATAAACTCACTCCTTAGAGGACGGTTGTTTGGGGAGACTTGGTCTTGTAGAGACAGCTGTCAAGCTTGTGTCCCATATTAGGGGATCACTGTATTGTTATTTTGTGCATCCATTTGTGCAAAACAATGGCCTTTCTAAACTTTTTTCCTCTACTTTTTTCTTTTTTCTTTTTTCTTTTTCCTTTATCTTTATCTTTTCTTATGAAATAATATAAGTGGATATGATGGGATATGAATATCCTCCTTGATTATACAATTACATAATTAAAATTGAACAAAGCAACATATTTTGGAATTTAAGGGGGATTATTTCCTCAAGTTTTGTATTTTTGTCTGGCGGATATTATATATATATATATATACATATGCATAAATATATCAGAAATTAAGGTGGAAAGATTCAAATACTCGATCTTGATGAAGGTGAGTGTGAATCTTGCTTCAGGTTCAACCTCAAAGTAAAATTAGTGTGTTTAGAAACATCATTTAAACTTAAATTTTATCGTTTTAATCAATTTGTTTATAGTATTTTTACTTTTTTTATATATTATAATCTTCTTCGTTCTAACTTAGAGTTTTAAATATGTTTTCAAACATTCTAATAAGGTTTATATTCAAAAAGAAAAAAAGAAGGGTTAGAAGTTTTCTTAAAAGGCTTTAACATCTTTATCATTTTTAGATATAGTTAATTATAGTTTCTTTTTATTTATCCTTTAATTTTTTCGAGCTGCAAATTTAAAGCCTTTCCATTTTGGAACAAATTAAAAATTAAGTTTTCATAAGATGCTTTAATATCTTGGAGGACATTTAGGAAGTGCGATTAAAACCAACTTTATAGTTTAAAACATTGTAGTATGTAAGTGCTTTACATTGTAATAACTTTTTGCTTTTTACTGTAGCATGTAAAAATTTTACACTATTTGGTAACCATAAAGTTGGTTCTAACTATGCTTACCAAACATCTTATTTATTATTTTTGGATACAATTAATAATATTTTCCCTTTATTTATCCTCCAATTATTTTCAAACTACAAATTAAAGGTCTTTATATTTTGGACCATTAATTTCCAACAAATTAAAAAAATTGAAGTAAATTTCACTTTCTTATAACTTATGGAAGTGGATAACATATTTTAAAAATATTTGTAATAAATAACAATGAATAAAAATTTTATTCAGTTATTTTTTTTACTTCTCTATGTAGTGTGACTAAAAAAAATATGCCAATAAACTTTATTTTTTTATTATTTACTATAAATATTTTTAAAATATGTTATTTATTTTAAAAAATATCAAAAATATGTTTGCTTTATTTGGAAGAGTGATTCTAACTACATAGTTTAAACTACAATAGTGTAAAACTCTCACATGTTACAATGAAAGTTAAAATTTATTACAGTATAAAGCCCTCACATGCTATAGTATGTAATTTCAACTATATAGTTTCAACCACTCTTTCAAACATCTTAGTTATTTCTCTCCTCCTTTGATGAAAAGAAAAAATCCAATTCTATTGCTTTATTTATCAAATTATCATGAATTAGACATGTGATCCAACAAAAGTGAAAAGGAGTTTTAGTTTTTATTTTGCAAAAGTTCTTTAAACGAAAAAAAAAAAACTGACACATATTTTCGAATTATCATAAAATCTATTTTTCGGCGCCGCTGTCTCACTGTATGTCGTTTTTCTCTTTGTCATGCCCTCCTCGATCGCAATTCCCAGTATACTTCTTGTTTTCACAGTGGTTGTCGTTTTAACTATTTTTGAAGGTAGTCGTCGTTTTTAACTTGCGATGCATGGTCTGGCAAACATGCTTCCCACCAAAAGATCGACCATCACGTTTACAAAATATTGAAAATTTTGGTTTAAAAATTTTTGGTTTACATTATAACGATTTTTTTACTGTAGCTTAATATTAAAACACGTATCTATCAAAATTTCAACGGAGTCTTGGGTTCCAGCCTAGAGGAGCAGGGGTAAAATTCAATAATCTCCTCCCAAGTAAATAAACAGTTTATAGAAAAAGATTAAAAAAAAACTCTACAAAAAATTCCTTTAAAATTTTTAATGGCGTCTCAAAGACACAAAAAACAAAAAAAAAACAAAAAAACAAAAAACAAAAAACAAAAAATCCTAACTCATCGGAGAAGCTTTGGTTGGCATCAGTGGCGAGAGATGAAGCTCAAGGAGAATTGGACGTCGTGAACCAGCGGATTGTCTGTTCTTCCCGGCGGCGGACCCGAGTAACACGCTGGCAAACACGTGCATTCTTTTCCCTCATTAATGTTCGGCAACTAAAAAGGAATCATCAATTCAAAAGAATCATCGCTCGGATCAGATCATCTTGTACAAAATTATTCTGGATTTTTTATTTGTATATATGACTTGACAAACCCTAACCTTTTCGGAGAATGCGATCACGTTCAAGATTCCGCTTCTTGGATCAGTGTTTCGTTGGCTGTTCTCATGAAATTCAGCAAATGCTTCAGAAAAAAAAAAAAAAAAAAAAAACTAAAAACTAAAAACTAAAAAATAATGTGCTATAGTTAAAAAAAAAAAAAAGAAAGAAAGTTTATGGGATCGTTATTTAGCGTTAAACAGTATTATAGTAAAGTTGAAAAAAAAAAAAAAACCTTAAGGAACTAGAATTGTGCAGTTTTAAAATTTAAATGTCATGTCAAGATCATAACATGATTAGAAAAAGTATGTGAATTTTAAAAAGAATTTTTTGCTCAGATAAAAAAAGAGAGATTATCACAGTTTAGAAGTGCACAATATCAGCAGTATGCTACCAAAGTTTATTCTTATAAAAACAAAAACACTAAATTCAAGAGAAATGGCAAGACCTGTGATTGGAACATCGAAGAGGCTTGAGAAATTCGGGAATGGAATGTCCGAGTCGCCGAGGCTTCGGACAAAGAGGACGATCATTGCCGCCGCCAGAGATGATCAACTTGTTTGATTCTGATTCCGAGTCGATGATCAGATTGTTCTTTGCTGCTAAATGATGCATTTTTTTGGTGCCCGATTTTGTGTTATGAGTTACAAGCAGGGCTCTGTTGCCACTACGGAGTTTCAACTCATGCTATATATGTAACATTGTCTTGGTTCAAACGGGTTAGTTATGTTAAAGATAAAGCCAAACGTTTTTTATTATTTAATAATTATTAGAGTGAGAAAATCAGTAACCACGTTAAAAATGCAGATCATGTTCAAGTGAGAGAAGGGGTAACGTTTGCCGGGCCAAGAGTGATTATAGGCTAATAAATTGACTTGCTGTGTTTTTATCTCCTTAGGTTTCTCTATTACTCAGCATTAACCACAATCCTTTTTCCAAGCAAAAAGCCAAAAAAAAAAAACAAAAAACAAAAACAAAAACAAAAACAGAAAAGTAAAACCCATGTTCCTCATATTTGAACCTTAAATAGAATTTGCAGGAAAGCAGTTAGGCTTGACGTGTTCTGAAAAAAAAAAAAAAAAAAAAAAAAAGAAGAGGAATAAGGCTTGACGTGTGTGGTATTTTGACATTTTGAACTTAAATTATCATATCTGTTATCCCAGGACTACATTGTAAAAAATTGTCATACCTAAGGTTCAGGTCAATTTGAAAAATAACCCTTATGTGACACTGTTTTAAGTTTACCATTTTATAGAAAAGTTTAAAACATATAACTTTTAAAGAATATAAAACTATAATTGATCACAAGTATTTTTAACAAAGGTTAGACAAACATGTACTATCCAAGATATTTTGACCGTAAAAATGAATCAAAAGAAGAAAAAAATAGTGGTGGAACACAAAAGTGATAATAAAAAAGTGAAATACTATCTAATTTACTCTTAAAAGTCCTAAATGCCAAAATTAAAAGCTGGAAATCCAATTTGCAATAGTGCATGTAAGCAATTTACCCTGATGTGGATGCAGACACTAAAAATTATTGGTCCATGCACCAATAATGACAAAAATTGCGTAGAATCCAAATAAAGGAGAAAGGAAAGGGGAAAAAAAGAGTGAAGAGGGCATAAAACTTCATAAAGACGTAATGCAACTAAATATAAACATCAGTGAAAGAATTTTCTTCTTCCCTTTTTTTTTTACTTGGGGGGATAAATTAGGCCACTGAGGAGATTTAAGTATAAATCATGAATAATATACATCCCAGTCAAACTTAGGCTGTGAAAAGATCTCATAATCAAGAGGCCCATCCACAATGCTGTCAACAGTTTGCATGCCACCCAAAAGAGCTGGCTGAAAACCATCATCATGAGAAGGCAAAATCTTGTACATTACCAGCAATCCAAGGGTAAATATAGCTTGCAGCTTTGTTGAATCTCCTTGAACTGAAAAGAACAAGAGCATCGAAACCAGGAACAGATCAACGCAGAAGCGCATGATACACAACACGGTATCCATCAACTTCCCATCATTCCCAGCCGGGAATCCTTGGACTCTATAGACAAAGAGAAAATTGTACTTATCGACCACATATCTGTACCCAAAATACACAGCACCAACCAGAACCACAAGCGGAGCGAATGAGGAATATATCAAAGTCAGGGCAAATATTGTCAAATTAAAAGCGTAATACTGAGCAAAATCAAATGTCTGCTTTGGGGCAGTCGAGGTTCTGTTGATTGGATATACACAGAGATCTTGGCCCTGAAAATCCATTTCATTCAGCCTAGGAGAATAGTTGCTGTCAGCCACCAAGGGCCTCCGCAGACCATCTGTTTCCTGATTTTCAAGTTGGTACTCTTCAGTCTGTTCTGGGACAAGTTGAAGCATGTCGTTCTTCCGAAACTTCTGAAGCTTCCTCTTTATCCAAGGTATTGGAGCCAAAAGGTCATAAGATATCCCCAAGAAAGTACTTGTGATGAGAAATGCGAGGGATGAGAGGCATGACCTTGACAAGAACGAGCCACTCATGTATTGTTCAATCCTCTTGCAATCTTCTCCATCCAAATAGCACCGCCCCATCCGTAAGATAGTGCTCTCCAATGACGACTCGACTAAGCCCTTAAGGAGGATTAGATTCACCAGGAAGAAACAAACCATCTTCAAAAGCGCAGCTCTTTGCTCCCCAGACACTGTAAGATGTCTTTCAAACTTGGAGAGATAGGAAAGAACTGAAGGAATCACTATATACATGCTCACAAATACAATGACATTGGGCAGGAACTGAAAGACAAGGCTTCCCAGCCAACTCGAGCTTTGCACCCAAGCTAACCACAACTGGGCATTGTCCATAGCTTCGGCACTAATAATCCGACCAGCACTCTTCACAGCGCTAATAACAGCAAGAGGAGAGCTAAAGAACAGAAGCATCAACAACAGGCACATGTTTACAATCACCCTCCGTAGTCTCAAAGAGAACTTTGATGATCCCAAGTGATTCCAGTAAATGTCAGTTGCTAAAGGCGCCCTCTCAACTTTCCATTGGTTCCTCTGCAAACGCAATTCCACAAGAGAAAAGAATTTGCCTATCCTTCTCTTCTTCTCATTCCGAAAGTCTTGTACAGCCTTATTGGTTGTGTACACATCCTTAAACACCACAAATGCAACTCCAGCGCCCAATGCGCGCCCTTCTTTGTAAGCTGCAAGTTCTGTCTCCAATTCGGCTCTCAATTCCTGCAATTTTCTTAGTCTCTCTTCATCTGTATAGCCTAAGCTAGCCTTTATCCAATCCCAGAAATTTTGCACTTTCTTCCACAAATGACAAACTCGATCCCACAAACCATCCAAACAGCCCCTTCCATTTTCATATTCACTTTCCTCTGGCAAGAGCCGAGAGTCCATTCGAGCGACTAACCATGTAATTTCATCCCTAACCCTAACCAATTCCGTTGCTAAATCATCCAAGGCGCACAAATCCATTGGCAAAATAACCTTAAAAACCTTACCAGGATATTTGTACTGAAAATATTCTATCAACAATGTCCTGTCAGAGCCTAGGGTTTTTGGTATCCCCTGCAACATTACAGTGAATATCGCAGTAGAATCTGCTGTCGGATCACTCAAATTTCCGTTTCCATTCCTGAACCTAGTGATCTTTAACCGTTCTTCAATGGCAGAAATTCCAAAATGCACCATAACAACAACAATCACAACGAAAAGAAAATGAATCCAGAGCAATGCTGAACCTTTCTCGATGTGAATTATCGTCGTCTTAGAGAATTCATCACTCAATAGAGCTCTCCCAGCGTAGAGATTAAGAGGAAGCATCACCAGTGTCGAAAGGACAGCTATGGAAAGGAGCAACCCGCAGCTTCCACCCTCGATAAGAAGGAACTGCGCAGCATCAGCGCCGCAGTGGCGAGCGATCTCCCGACTGGTGGCGTGCCAGACAGCAAGGAGCTTGGCAGCAAGAGCAGAGGGTCCTGGCATTCGGTTGTGGTCGCTGCGGAGCTTCACGAAGATGAAGATGAACACACAAAAGAACGCGCCGATCGCTGATATGTTGAGCAAGTACTGGATGTTGCCGTACCATGCGCTGAAGTCTTCGGCACCACCTCCGCCACCGCCATCAGGAGTCGGTGGAGGAGAGAGAATCGTTCCATTTGCAGTGGCAAAAGGCAGCGGTGCTGTGGAAGCTGCAATAATTGAGCCAATCATCCACTTGTTCCTGCTCATCCTCCTTGACATGGAGGTCAAAATTCTCTTGCGCTTTCCAATGTTGTCATCCACCCCATGAAGCTGCAAGTGAGGAAGAAACCATCAGGGGGATTCCCGACGTTTATTACCCTCAAAAGGTCATAGCTACTAGCTTCTACAGTGCAATTCAAAAACAATATACTATGATTAAAGATGAAAAATATAATATACAGCAGTGAAATACTAACGTTCTAAGTAAAGAAACAGTTGGATTGTACTTTCAAATACAACTTTAAATGTGCAGGATATACACAACACACAAGCATACATTGAAAACTAAAGAACAGGTTAAAACGGGAGCTTATGAATAATAAACCAATCGAAATTTGAATGAGCTTTTGGCAAATAATATACCGTGTTATGAGCATGTAAGAGAGACTGTCGCTGTGAATGCAGATCATGAAGAATAGACGCACCAAGCTCCTCTGTTTCCAGCATGGTTCTCCCGCCTTCCCTAATTCTATCACTAGTCTTGTTTAATCTCTCAGTTGACAATATTAATCTTGTTCTCTGATCCGCTGATGCCTACAGCATATGCATCACGCATTATTCATTAAAATCGAAAATTTGATCCATTAATTCAAAGATAGACACTTGGAACATAAAAGAGTGGAATCTAATGGATAGGATTGGTATATAAACATTTCCAATCAGCTTAAAACGGCCCATTTCTGCCTTTTGTCGCAATAGGAAGTAAACAAAAAAGAAAATACTAAAGTAGTAAGGAAGACTAGAAACTAAAGTTTAGGAAAAGAAATGGGTATCAAAATTTCAGACCTCTCCAAAGGAACGTGTATGTTACAATAAGTTAATTATATAACAAAATATAAGACATACCGTCAATGTATCAGCCACGCCCACCTCTAACAGCTCATCACGAGCGGCTGCATTTAGGTTTCCAGATAAAAGTCTTTGGACCTCACTTTTCAGGTTGTTCAGATCTGATTTATACTCCCTCAACTTAGTAAGAAGCGTGGTGAAACCTTCTTGCCTCCAAGTCCATTTTACAAATCTGAAAGATTATGTGAACCTAATATTTCAATCACGGCAAAGGAAAAGATAAAACAGAAAACAAAACGGGAAAACGAGAAAAGGATTTATAAAAACTCAAAGCAACAATTGAACTCGGTACCAAAGATTCTGCATCATCAATTCCAGTCTCTATTTCTGAATATTTTTGCTTCTTTTGCTCTGCACATATACAACAAGAAAAGAAGCTTAATTTCATAGATAAACTAGTTTTTAGTTTCTTCTCCACATCTAATGCCCATGATAATAAGTAACATTGAATATCCAAACCCAATTCCCAAGTATGGAACGAAATCTGAAAATTCCACAAACATACATACACACAATGCAATTACTATTTTTTTCCAAAGTCAATTTCTCATTCAGAACAAAAAAAAAAATCAAATTACACTCAACTCAAGGAAGCTTTAATGAAGCTAATTGATACGTCGGCCTCAATTACGCCAGAGATTCGTTCAAATTTCTAGTTTCTTCAATATATAATCATAAGCAACTGAAGAAAAAAAAAAGAAAAAACAAGGTAAATCCAGAAAAATCACCTCCATCAAGAGCCCCAGCGGCCGTACATTTAGAAAGTTCCGCCAAGAGCTCGCAGTAAAGGCGCTCAACCCTCGAATGCTGCACCCATCTTCCCTAATTCTCTCTCTATATATATGTTTCCCGTTCATCAACCAAACCACCGAATTCGTTACCGACAAACGAAATCCGACATCAGAATCGTCGAAAAACCCTAAATAGATCGTTGTTCGATAATCGAACAACGCAATTGCTGAACAGATTCAAAGGATCTCCAAATTGATGATCGAAAGGATATTACGATCCTTAGAAGATAGGGACGGTCGGAGAAGTCGCCGAAATTTTCAGAGATCGCCGGAGACGACGAGATGGACGGTGGATTCGTCTGGAAGGTGACGGAGTCCCTTGAAACAACCGAAACGACAATGCGCGCGTATTATCTTGGACGCTTTTCTATTCCCCATTTGTTTCTTGTTTCCCCTCGAGTAAATTATTCCGTCGTTTTAAATTCACTAGGTTTTTTTTTTTTTTTTTCATCGTTCTTTGCTTTGAGGGTAAATTTTCATTTCAAATCAAACAAAATATATATTAAAAAATAATGTCAAATTACCATCAATTATAAAGGAATTCAATCCCATATATTGACCGGATCTATTATTAAAAACGGATAAAGCATAGGGACGAATATAAGTGTTAAGACAAACGGAAAAACTTGCTAGATGTATTAAAAATCGAGCATGACCAAAGCTTATTTGAAAGAACTACTATTGTCGATAAATAAAGCCAGTTGTTTGAGACCAAACCTTACATGAGCAACATAAGATAGAAATAAATATAGCAGCACACATCAACATTTAGCTGGTTCAGTTGGTAGGGACTGTTTCGCTTAAGCAAGCGACTTGAGTTCGAGTCCTTGTGAACACAGCTGCTAGTATTGGGAGACTCTTATCGCCTTCGGGTCTCTCTATGGGTCGGCTCCAGATTAGTCGGATAAATCCCATGAGAGTCCCATGAGAATTGAGGGGCCCTTTATATAAAGGGTTTGTACCTCTCGTAATGGGCTCCAGAACGCAACACTGACTACAAACTCAATTAGGTGGGACATACAAACAAAATCAATAGGTGGTGAGATCACTTTTGTTATTGCCAAAAACTCCTACTCATTATTTAATTAAAAAACTTAAAGATCCCAACAACACATAAACAAGACAACCGGCGTAAGCCGACCAATATGACCATAGAGGACAAATCGGTGAGGACCCATGCAATTCCACTACCAGGAAGCATCAGCATGACACTGGCAAAGACCCACAAGGCTTCACCACTTGGAAGCACCACCACTAGATTGGTAGAAATCCATGTGATTCCACCAACAAGAGTACAATCACAATGGCAATGAAGACCTATGTGACTCCACCACAAGCACCACCACGACGCTAATGAAGAGAACCAAAGATTTGGCATGCATAATGATGTCAATCAAAACCCGACCCTCCCATTAATTTCCTCAAACTACAAAGCCAACACCATTATCATGTTCACCGTGGGGTTAAGAGCTCAGTCTTTTAAGGTTGAGGATCTGATGGTCAGTCAAGAGACGGTGTTGGCGAAGAGGACAGCAACATACCCAAGATTAAATAAATAAAGAAATAATGAATTATTCTTTATGGCTTTGTATTTTGTCTTCCAAATGCTCGTTATTTCTATCATACTTATCGTTTTGATTTGCCACGATATGCTCATTAGTTGTCGTTTTATATTAATTTATGCTTCTCTTCTCTGTCGTTTTTCCATTGTAGCCAAGATAGAAACACGCTCATGCCTCCCATATTTTCCCAAATTCAATAGTAGCTTTTTCGACCAAAATATAAAGCACTCTATTTGTTAGTCAAGCATTATGTCAGGTATATATTTTCTTAACCCCCCCATGTGTCAAAAATGATCTCATTTTCCTGTCAAAAAAAATAGAAAAAAGAAAAGATCTCTTTTTTTTTTAATCTTTTGCCCTTCCTAATTAATTATCTGGAAGTTGTACAATCATGGTGTCCTTGGCGATAAAAATGTTTTCACAAGTTTCCAAGAGAATTCACGTGAACAATGTTGGAGAAATGAAAGTAAAGAAAATCTCAAAAATAAATAAATAAATAAATAAAGTTGAGTTTGGGACATATGATAGTACTTTTTTTAAAGGTTTTATTTGTCTTTACTTTAAAAGTTTGCCAATGGGTTTATGTAGTAGATCATTCCCAAAATACAACAAACTCAAGATATTATAACTAATAATATTATTTTTTTGACTCAAAATTTTAAAAAATTAATAAAAATACAGGAGCTTCTTTGAAATGTTGCAAGTTTTTATGTAAATGTGTTCTTTTATAAAACAACACAACTATTATAACATGTATGTTTGTTTGCAAAAGACATACAGATTTATACGAAAGCATATAAACAAACAACACAATAGTTGAAAACAATTCAAAATCACACGCTTTAATGTATCAACAAATTCATGGGTGTCTTCTTCAATTGGACTTAAAGAACACAAAAACATAAACAAATGGGTCTTCGTTCAACTCTTTCTATTGCACGATAATGATGAGATGGTGATTATCATGTATTGAACTTTAAATTTGACTTACAGAGCACGAAAATATAAGAATCGTTGAAAGATTAAGGTGTTTGAGAATATGGTTTAAAAAAATAATTTGCTAAAAGAAGCATTATAGCAAGTGAAAGCTTTACACTTTTACTTATTATTATTATTTTTTACGTTGTGCCATGCATGAGTTTTACACCATATCAACCAAAAGTTTTGGTTGAAACTGTGATCACAAAACACACTATAAATTGAGTATAGTACAGTTCATGGCTGAGAAAGAATTGCTATAGGATTTAAAAGCTCACAAACTTTTTTTTTATCACATAGGTTTTGTTTGATAACGTCATTCCAACTATATGATTTTAACTGTTATAGTGTAAAGCTCTCACATGTTATAGTATTAAAAAAATAAATCAGTGTAAAACTTTCATTAAAAAATTATATATAAATTAACCTTCATTGATAGTTGGACATAAGGATATTATTTTACTTGGTACTTTTTTATCTTTCTTTTTTAATTTCAAGCCATTTAAATAAAAAGAAAAAGAAAAACTATTTTGTCGAAGCAAAATTGAATTGTTAGTTAAATTATGTTATGTTTATAAGAGAGCAAATAAGGCTATTTGTTATTTGACTAAAATATAAATGATAAACTTATTTGGTATACAAATCTATTTTTTTTTTAATAAAAACTATTATTGTACGATACACCTTTTTTTTCATAATAATAACTTCTACGTACTAAAAAAAGTGACTAAAAAAGAAACAACAAACTAAAGTGTTTCCTATTATTTAAGTAAGAATTACTTGTTATAGTTCTTGACATGCAATTAGAAATTACCCTAAAAAAAGGCAATTTCAAAGGAATTTATGATCAAAAAAGTATTCTAGACTTTAAAGAGAGAGCGTGCGTACGAATGAAAAAAAAAAAAGGAGAATGCCACGCAATTCGTAAAAATGGCGGGAGCCACCGCCAGTGACGGTTCTGTCCTCTGGGAGACCGTCGCCCACGGCCCAAAAATCACCAATGCCTCTTACTTGACCTCTACGAAATCGCACGTTTTTTCTTCTTTAATTCATTATGTTTGGCATTTCGAACGTTGTTCACTTTCTCTTCGAGCTTTACTTGGATAGTATCATCCAAGATGATCCTGTCGGTTCTGTTGACCTCCGTCGGAATAAACCTCGGCATCTGCTTCCTCAACGTCACTCTCTACTCCCTCCTCAGGAAGCAGCCTTGCAATGTTGCCGTCTACGCTCCACGACTGCTCGCCCACGGAGACTTTCACCGCCCCAGCACGAGCACCGGCAGCAGCAGCAGCCGCCACCGCAGCTGCCAGCTTAGCCTTGAGAGGCTCTTGCCGACAGCTGGCTGGGTCAGGACCGCCTGGATGCCTTCCGACCAAGACCTCTTGTCCAACTTGGGTCTGGACGCTTTGGTCTTCGTGCGCATTTTCGTCTTTAGGTCTCTCTCTCTCTCTTTTTTTTTTTTTTACAAAATATCGTCGTGAAAATTGAAATGCGATATTTGATAATCTTTAGTTGTGTGTGTTATAATTGGCCAAAATTAGATATGAGAGCTTAGCGTAGCTCCTAAGAAAAGGATTTGTGAAAGTAAATCTTAGCATTTTGTTTACTCCTAATAACATTAAGAAAATTGAAAAGTATCAGATAAATTGTCAGTTACTTAACTTTCATTTACATTGAGCGAAGGATTTGTTTTTTTTAACTCGTGGTAAATGGCTTTTTTTTTTATTTTTTTTTTTTATGTTGCAGTTTGAAAGTGTTCACTGCTGCTGGTATCATTGGGGTCTTCATTCTTCTGCCGATAAATTATCTGGGAAACCAGGTTCACAATGATTTTTCTGACTTGCCAAACAAGTCTTTAGAGTCCTTCTGTATTGCAAATGTCAACAACGGCTCGAAATGGTGAGTCTTTTTTGTAATATTTTCAATTAAGGAAATTGTTATAAAGTTTAAACCTCTTTGTGGAATTTAGTATTTATATTTTGCTCGAACCATGAATTTTTTTTTAATGTAATTTTCGAACTTCACATGTGACAATTTCCCATAATTTTGGCCTCTTAATTACAAGGTTGTGGGTTCACTTTGTTGCTGTTTATGTATTTACTGGAGTTGTCTGCTACTTTCTCTATACGGTAAGTAACATCCTGTTTCTGCATATTTGCTAAAATTAGAGAAAGGAAAGGGAAAAAAAAACAATAGAAAACTCGCTGTGATGGCTGTGTTTTATGCAGGAATATCAATATATATCATCGAAAAGAGTCGAACACTACTATTTATCTCCACCTCAAGTTCATCATTTCTCGATATTAGTTCGAAGCATTCCCGTGTCGCCGGCGAGCACCTACAGTGAGACAGTTGAGAGATTTTTTACAGAGAATCATCCTTCAACGTATCTTTCACATGCAGTAATTCGTCGGATTGGCAAACTTCAACATCTCATAGTAAGCGTTTTGCGTTTTTTCTATCTTGTTTCAATACATATTTAAATACCAACTGATGTGACATGTGAGTCGTATATATATTGACGCTTGCAATTTACGTTATAAGTTCCAACCTTTTACTTACTTAAGTGATGTTAATATCTTTGAAAACCACTTTTTTTTTTCCCTTTTCTTCGTAGAATAATGCAGATATGCTGTACAACAAGATTGCCCATCTGAAATTCAGAGCTCCGCCAGAGCAAAGGTTCATTCGAGATGGGTGTTTAGGGATGTTTGGGAGCAAAGTTGATCTTTTAAATCATTATGGAAAGAAACTGGAAGAAGTGAAAGATAATTTGAAAACGGAGGAGTCTTCATTGTTAGGAAAGGTGAGATTACTCTTATAAAGTGGACTCCCTTTTTTGTCTGTTTATTTGCACTACTCATTATTTGCAGACTTCAGAAATATACCATTCACCGGGATTTTCTTGAATATATTTCATATGCAGATTGATTACGTTTGATGGTTATTGAATTTAAAAAGGATCAATCTTACTTGTAGCCTTGAACTTTAAGGTCATTCCCACTTTACTCTTTTAAGGACTCCCACTTTGCCCCTTTCAATAGAATTTCCGTTAAAACGACAGAAAAGGAGAGGAACTAGTCGTACTAAAGCACATACCTCACATAACCCCTATTTTTGGGTCTGTCTTTCATTTGAAACCTTAGCAGAAGGAGTTAAGTGGGACTAATTCAAAATTCAGGTATCAAAGGGAGAGTTTTTATAGATTTGGAGACAAAGTGAGACTGACTCTAAAGTTGAAGAGATACGAGTGAGAATAATCCTTTTATAAATATAAAATATAATTCCGTTACAATTTCAAAATCAACAGGAAGTTCCCGCCGCCTTTGTTTCATTCAAGACGCGAGTCGGCGCTGCTGCAGCATTGCACATCGAACAAGGTCTCAATCCTACAGAGTGGGTGACTGAGAGAGCTCCTGAACCCCAGGATATTCACTGGCCTTTCTTTTCTACCTCATACCTAAAGAGATGGATATGCCAGCTAGTTGTGGTTGCTGTATCTGCTGCCCTTATAATTCTATTCCTCGTTCCAGTTGTTTTAGTGCAAGGTCTTTCTCATCTTGACCAGTTGAAAAGCATGTTCCCCTTTCTTAAAAACATACTGGATATGTAAGTGGAAGATTTTACTCTATTTAATGATTTTTTCTCTTCTTCTTTTTTTTTCCCTGAATATGAAAGACTTATAGATAAAGAAGATGTCACACCCAGATAAATGCGCCCTATGTAAAATTTGTTAGTACAATCGGCAGGATGATCCGATCCTAAGAGGCTAAAACCTCCTTGCCAAAGCATTCGACCCTGCCCCACATGGGTCAAATTCAAAACGAAATATACTTGATCAATTTCTTTAAACTTTAGCCACCAACTTCTTCTAATTAAATTTGATTAACCATAGTTGCCTATTTTCTCTAATCTGAAAGGCAAGGAATATCAAACTCAAAAATTGTAATTTTAGCAATGTATATTACTGTATTTTCTCTAATCTGAAAGGAAAGGGATATTGAAATTCTAATCTTAGCAATGTATGTTACTTTTATTCATTTTTATGGCAATCCATTCATCAGCAAGAGATGATACCAAACCGTGCAATTTCTCGAGTTGCAGATCAATTGTTGGTCAAGTCATAACAGGGTATCTTCCCTGTCTCATTCTTCACTTTTTCCACTCTCTAGTGCCACCCATCATGATGATGCTTTCTTCGATAGAAGGATACGTCTCGCGTAGTCAGACCGAACAAGCTGCATGTAACAAAGTATTGTGGTTTACCATATGGAACATTTTCTTTGCAAATGTACTATCAGGATCGGCTCTGGATCAGGTTAACTTCCTTCTTGAGCCCAAAAAAATTCCGCGAGTACTTGCACTAGCTGTTCCAGTACAGGTGATGAGAAGTTTCTTCACAACGGCAAGATCAAATTGAGTTTGCACTTTCAATTTTAAGTTGTCTGAATATTACTTGTGTTACACGTTACTTCTGAGCACTCGAATAACATAGTACAGATAAACAGACAGCTTTCATGATAGAGGCTGTACATAATATTAAAGTTTCTTGGGTGCAGGCAACATTTTTCATTTCATATGTTGTGACTTCTGGATGGACCAGCCTATCATCGGAACTTTGTCGGCTGAAACCTCTGATTTGGAATTTTATGCGAAGGCTATTTGCGAGAAATGATAGTGATGAAGTTGAGGTTCCATCAATTTCTTATCATAGCGTAATCCCCACAATTCTCCTCTTTGAACTCCTCGGCGTAACGTACTTTTTCCTATCTCCGCTGATCCTACCGTTCGTTTTGATTTACTTTTGTATGGGATACATCATCTTTCGCAACCAGGTTTAGTCAAAATTTCTCTACCTCTAGTACATTTCTAATCTGATGGTTTTTTTCAACCTTTTCTTTGTTTTTTCTTCCCCTTTTCTGGGCAGCTATTGAATGTGTACTGTCACAAATGCGAAAGTATTGGAAAGTTTTGGCCAACTGTGCACTACTCGACCATTTTTTCTCTGTTGCTGATGCATCTTATTGCCATTGGTGTATTTGGGCTTAAAAAGCTTCGCTTGGCTGCCAGCTTGATCATTCCTCTTCCAATTCTAACACTTCTTTTCAATGAGTACTGCAGAAAAAGATTCCTGTCCATCTTTAAGAGCTATCCTCTTGAGGTATGCTGGCAGATCCATAGTATGACATTCCTTTGGTATACTTTTCTTATTCCTGAAGATTGAAATTCTACACAGTTCTTACTGTGTTTTTTTTTTACCCTTTCGTAGATGCTTATTTATGGCATGTATATTACCTTAGTTTTTTTTCTCTCTTTTTTTGGGGATAAATTTTACAAATTCTCCCTAAAGTATATTACTTTCGTCAACATACTCCCAAACGTTGAAATGTACCTGTTGAGCCCTCGATATATAATGTGCCTTCAGATTTACCTCTCGAACTTTAAAACGTGCTATTTTTTGGATCGAATAGCACATGCAACACTCTCTCAAGAAGGGAAAACTCGTCAATTTGCTTAAACCCTTTACTAACCTAATTGAATTAGGTTCTATTCTCCACTTTTATCCCATATATTCTTGCTTTTAAGTAACTACTCTATGGAAAGAATATATTTGAGGTTTGGTGCCGTACTAATTTATTTGAATCGAAGGGCGTTTATCAACCTCTAAAGGTTATACTTAATAAAGTGACAACTCGGAAATTACATCCAAAAGCTAGCTCGTTTCAAAGTTCAAGAGGTCAAACTAGAGATGCATTCTTGAACGAGGGCATGACATGTACATTTTAAAGTCCAAAAGGCTTATTGACGCAAGTGGCATAGTTCAAGGAGATTTTGTAAAATTTATCCTTCTGTTTTTTTTCCTGGTTCTCTCATTGGTTTCTCTTGTGTTCATAGCTTCTTCCATTCCATTATCAGAACTTGTTAGTCTTGAACCCTGGAGGTAAAGTAGGCAGAGTTGGAAACCTTTAGCCTTTATGACAATACAAACTTCACACTTTTTCTTTAGTAACAGAAATTTGTCCGTTGTCATCTTGTCATGACAAATATGGAAACATTCAATCTAGTAATTCTTAATTAGTTTTTAGCTAACTTTTTTCCCCTCCTTAAAGAATCCTGTTGCCAATAAGTTTACATGCACCACAAGATAATGAATTTTATTTTATTTTATGTGTTTTGTACACTAGTGTTTGGTAAAGAAAGATAAAGAAGAACAGGATAATCTTGACATGGATGAATTCCATGATAAGCTGGCTACTGCATACAAACATCCCTCTATGTCAGCCAGATATTCAAGAACCATTGATGATGACCTCCACTCTCCGCTACTTCCCCCTGCGGCTTCGGTCTGAGAGGAAGGATTTAGGACTGTCTCTATTGGTACTCAAGCATTAAGTTAAATTGCTCTGCTTCTGATATGTTCATCTGTGGAAAATTAGGTGGTGTTGTGAACTTTCTTCAACATAAATACACAGATAAATTAAAATTAAAAATAAAAAAGAATTTCTCCTCGGCAGAAACTTGTTGTCAACCATTACGTTAGATTGTATTGTACTTCTGGAAGAGTTTTTAATAAAGACCTGAGGTTCTGGTCATTTTCTGCTGTATGATTTTAACTAGAGCCTATTTTTGGCATAGTTTTTACTTGGGATGCTTTTAGGTAGTGGAAAAGGAAAGTACAAATATTGATTTTTCAGTCACTAATTACCCAAAAAAAAAAAGTTCATGAGACAAAAATAACATTTAAATTAATCTATTACCGATAAAAATGTTAAAATAAAGTTTATCAAAACTTGTTAGATTTTAGGTACAAGTTTCAAAATCCTATTAGAAGAGTTATCTTGAGAAGTCATATTTTGTTGTTTTGACTCGTAATTTTCGCAAGGAGTTTTTTTGACTTGGGTTTTTCCGAAGAGCTGCTTCTAGGAAGCAATGCAAAGCAGGCTCTGATTGTACTAGCTCCTAGTTCCAGCTGTTTATAGGATCAGATTGTACACATGGATAGCCGGTTTCAATAAGTTGGAGAAATGTTCAGCCTACCAAGTTTGTTAATTAATGAAATTTCTTTAATAAGACTTAATTAGTCATGTAGGAATTGCAAACATGAATTAATATAAAAGTGTATAGTTTGAGGAATCCAAGCGCATTTTGCTCCAGGCCTGCACTTTCAGAACATGATAAGAAATAGAGCTGCTGTATCAGACCAAATTGAGTAAGTTTTGGAACCAGTCTAGTTTGACAAGATCATGTTACTCACTATTTTCGCTCCGTATATTTTGTGCTTTGCCTTTTTTATTACTCAATTTATTCTTATCTAAATCTAAAAATATGATGGCGTTTGATGATTTGTTTATTTATTTTATTTTGCGGTGTGCATCGTTATTACAAAAAGCAATAAAATCACAGAAGAAAATCAGAATAAAAACACATAAAATTTATAATGGGTCACTCTTAATGTGAGAACTACATCTACTTTCAATCCCAATAGAAAATTCAATATAAAGAATAAGAAATTTACAAAAAAAATCTTATACTTTATGACTTTGTGTTTAACTAACCTCTCTAATCCTAAACGATCCTTTTATATAAAAACTAGTGACAACTAAATTTACAACTATGAAATCTTCAAACTACTCTTAATGAATCTATAAAAGCCGATGAGTGTACTACCTCTGCATAACGCAATAATCGTTGCAGCAATAATTAGACTCTACAAGTTAACATTCATAAACTTCTATTCAATGTTGTTCCAGAAGCTATGTTTGATTCTAGACAACATATGGCATCTAATTAATCCCTACAAGAGGAGAGCTTCTCAACATTATCAGCTTACTTATCTCAACATTATTATGTAATATCTGATTTTCTTCTTGTCTTGCCATTGCCAACAGAGTAACCTTATTTTGCATTGAGACCTCCACGTGGAGTCTCCAGAATGGCCATTGACAGCTTCCTGCAATGACAAAAATTTCAAAGCTCAAAGTTTTCAAGTACCCAGTCTTGGACGTTTTTATTTTATTTTATTATTTCTTTACTTTAATAATGTAAAGAATAATAAAAAATTATTTGTTATGTTTTATTCTTTCATTAAAAAAAAATAGGAAATAAGAAAATGTGCCATTCAATACTAGTGTTCAAACTAGTAATATTATGATCATCAATTCAATATTTCATATTGCTGGCCTTTAATTCCAAAGTCCAAACTCAAAGTAATTGCAAAACCTCATGCTGACCTGTCATATTTTAATTATATACAACAATGATATAAGCATTATGTATATGACTATATATTTAAGTAGTTATTTGGAATTGATATGGTTAATTTCAAGGGGGGGTAAACACCAACATAAGAAATAATGCTAAGTAGAAAGATTTTCAGCTTTGTAACTTATTTGTCTCTTCTTTTGTTATGGCTGCCGTTAGAATCTCTACAAGTTTTGCTTCTGTTAATTTGTTTTTTCTTCTTTTTTTTTTAATATTAACTTTTTAACTTTGCTGTCTTCCATAATGCAGTCTTTTATTAAACATTTTCCTAGTTTTGAGATAACACATTCCTTTAGGAGTCAGAAACTCATATATATATATTTGGTACTAAATAATATGAATTATTGCTGCTTCAATGATTTCTCTCTCTCTCTCTCTCTCTCTCTCTCTTTTTTGTTTTCTCTCAAAAGAAAAGTTGAATTTTACGTTGCGTTTGATAGCTGCTGTTCAAACTACTAATTAAAAAATATTTTCTTCCATATGTCACAGTATTTCCAGTTTAACGATCTAGTAATTAATTAATTAAAACAATCCACACATTATTATCAAAGTGAATGAGGAACTCAACGACTTAAATAAAATAAGAATATTCCTTCTCAATATTGCGTAGGAACTAAGAGAATATTATCATGCGTGTGATAAAAGCATTTGAAAATTAAACAAGCGAATTTCAATAATTTGAGAAAAAGTCCACAGAATGTCACAGTCTTCACCTTTTTGAGTGACGATAATACATCAAAACAGAGATTATGAAAGATAATATAATTAATGAAATTCCTTTAACAAGTGGGTTTAAATATAATTCTCAAGCTATAATTTACGTATAACATACAGCAGTTAAATGATTAAAATAATTCTTAGAGTCTGGTTTAGTGGACTAGATGTTTCTCATTGTGGTGGGGCATTGGAGAGAACGTTTTTCTTGCGTTACTTGTCACCCAAGACAACTGCTAAACGACGAAGAAGCTCTTTTTGGTTGATCATCCAAGGCAATGTCATCGACATTATTTTAAAGATGAAAGAAACTTATTCGTTATCTGTGATTTTTTTAGGTAAAACAATATTAAGATATTTCACCTAAAAAAAAAAAAACTTTGTTTGACACAAGACAAGTAAGAGATTTCTAGAACCTTGAACATTTTTCTCAAAATTGTTGCAGAATGATTTATAGGGGTTAAATCTTAAGTTCATTTCTTTTTCAAGAGCTTTATAGACTTGTACCAGATGATTTTTACTTGGGGTAGCTTGTGAAGAATTGGAATAATTAATTTATTGCCAAAAGCAAGATTTAAACACGTTCATTCATATCAAGATATGCCAATATACCAATCTCAGCAAAGTGTCAGTCAAAGTATATGATCCTAGTTTGGTGCAAAAATTTTTTACCCCCAACACTTGTGTGCTTTTGGAAGTTTTGAATGTGGCAAGAGGAGAAATAGAAGTAGAATTCAAAAGTCAAAAGTAAAAAAATAAAAAAAATAAAAAATTCTAGCTTCTTTAAATTACCATAAAAAGTGCATGATTGTTTAAACAAAGTAGCTTAATCCACTTTGATCACACAGATTATTTGCATCATGTGATATGCAAAAAAATTTTGGCGTTACCAAAGCGGCTTTAACATAGTTTGTGTTGCCCCTTAATTTGATGTGTAATTATAAATAGTCATAAACTTAACTCAAAAAAGAAAGTTTAAGATATTTCCACTTGTACAATTTGTTAATTGATGTCTTGATGATGATAAGATAAATGTTGAAGTGGTCATGCTAAGAAAATCTCCAAAGTCTAAGCAATCCAACTTAAAAGCAGACATATGGAAGTTAGTGAAGTAGCATACTATTGCAGACTGCACTCTCTGCAGCAGCATCCAAAAGTAAGAGGGTCCTCAATTTGTTTTTCTTCTTGGGGGATCATTTTTTTTGTTTTTTTGGTCGCTTAAACCAATGAAAAAGGTACAATATATACTTTTCAGAATTCTCCATAACGATGAGTTCAATGCTTCCATGTCCTTTGTGCTTAGAAAAAATATGATTAATTCACTCATACAGATGATCACCATGAGAGAGATCATAGGAGCATGATTAAAATATTAGATATAAATGAGTAATGACTCATTCAGGCTAGCATTCCCATTTTAATAATTTATTTTTAAAAAAATTATGTTTGGTTTAAATAATTGCATTAAGAGAGGTCTATGCGTGTTTGGCCAGGTCAAAGCTACATTAATTTAACTGCTTAACTCCATATGGCTTGATCATGAAGCCGAAATTAAAAAGAAACAAAGAAATGAGAACAATCGCAGCAGAAGACTTTTTCAAAGCTAGCATTTTAATTTGAGATGATCTTCATTCCCCCTTTATATAAATATACATGCCAACAGAGCCAGTTGGTCCACAACCTCTAAACCTTACAAAAAAAGAACCAAAAACGAAAAACAACTCAAAAAAAATTAAGGAAGAACCTCAAAAAAGAAAAAAGGACAAGAGATTAGATATGGCGAGGAAGAGAAAAGCCGTCGGTGAAGCAGTGGAAGACAAGAGTTCAAGTGAGGGAGCCGTGGCTTGGGATGAGATGGTGAAGGAAGCTGCTGCAGCCGCTGCGCTAGGCGGAGTGCGGAGAGCACGAAAGCGCTTTGTTGGGGTCCGGCAAAGGCCATCGGGCAGATGGGTGGCTGAGATCAAGGACACAATACAAAAGATAAGAGTGTGGCTAGGCACATTCGACACAGCTGAGGAAGCTGCCAGGGCCTATGATGAGGCTGCTTGCTTGCTCCGCGGTGCCAACACTCGCACAAACTTCTGGCCTTGCTCTTCTTCATCTTCCTCGACCCCGGCTCTTCCCTCAAAGATCACAAACCTTCTTCTCCAGAGGCTCAAAGCAAGAAAAAACAGCATCATCAACTCTAGCTCTGCTGTTTCGACTCCTCCTCCTCCTTTGCCCATCAACCATCAGCAAAAGCAACATCATGTTGAGGACATGGAACCAATTGACTTCACAGACACCCAATTCGTCGATTTCCTCAATGATCCCGAAGAAGATTACACAGCAAGCAACAATAACATTAGTGCAGCCACCATTGACTACATGACATCAAGCTTTGAGTCATGTCTGACTCAGAGAGAAGGTTGCGGCGAGAGAGAAGCGGATTTGGATTACAATTTTAGCGACGGGTTGGGGCAGAGTTCAAGTGTGGAGTATGGAAATTCTGGAGGTGAAGAAGAAGATGATGGAAAGGAACAAGGAACTGACCTGAGCGCCTTGGACTTCCGGTTTGTGGACGATGTTAAATCATCACCTTGCTACTATTCTCCTTTCGAGATTGCTGACCAGATAGAGGAGCCAATAATGGAGCCCGAGGCCTATTCGGACGAGCCTTCAATGTTTAGGGAAGCCATGGAGAGGATGAAATATGAGAGGAAATTTTCAGCCTCTCTCTATGCCTTCAATGGAATACCTGAATGCTTGAGGCTGAAGATTGGAGCAGCAAATATGAATGGGAGATCAGGAAGGTCTGACCAACTAAGGAACCTGAAAAATGCGTGTAACAACAACAAGAACAAAGAGGAAATGGTAAAGAAAGAAGATGTGAAAGTGAGAGAGGAAGAAGAACCAGAAAGCTCAAATGAGGTGTGGTCTTCTTCCTCTACTTTCGGTACTGACGGTGAACTGTCAATTTGGAGCTCACTGGATCTTCCACCCATCTGCTTTGTTAACTGATTCATCTTTAACATCCCTGTTTTTCGAATGCATGTCAGGACTTTTGAATTCAAAATTGTTTTTCCAATGCTAATCATTATTACTCTATGCTAAGCTAATAACATTGGTTTCTTTCTTTTTTTTTCTTTTTTTATCTTTTGTTGTCATGTAATGAATGAGAGATGAAAGCTATTGCATATCGACGTGTAGACGGCGCAGCAAACAATAGTGAAAAATGCAAGAGAAAAGGTCCTGAGAATCCCTAGGGGAGGATAAATACCAAATGGTGTGAACTTAATTTCAACAAATCTGGCTTAGCCGAGTTGAACTTGAAGCATTAAGCCATGGAAACTTGTTTTGCTTTCTCTAAAGGAAATTGCTCCCCATGGCAGATATCATAATAAGATGCATTCAAAGGTAGTCATATATGTCGACATTTATGCATTCCTTGGCCAGAATTACGTTTGTTTGATTCCTTATCCTTCTCTTGGCCTTTTGAATGAAACTCTTGAGTAAATTTCGTAATGGACGCAATAAATTATATTATAAAAATGTCGCAATCTGCCGTGTAGGGAAATTGATTAGGCATTAGCGTTCAGCCTTTGATCAAATAGAAGAACTTTGTATACGACAGACCAACAAGCAACACTCGCCTGATGTTTCATCTCGGCTGTCTCAAAGTGACCACTTGAATCCATTTGCCCACTTTTCCCTCGCACTATTTGTTTCACCAATTCAAACCACAATGCAAACCATTTTACTACAGTTTTTAGTCTCTCGGAAATTTGAACTTCTGTCCAAACCTTTGAAGCAAAAGGGCACCTTGTATATTAGTTGCCACTGCCTGCAAGCCGGAAAAGGACTTTCACAAAGTTGAGCGACCCACGAGTTCCGCATAATCATAGTTGCTTCACCTTACTGATGGTAAGTTCCTCACTTGTCTAGGAAAGGCACCCTAGTAAATATGCAAAGTAAAATATTAAAGTATAGTTCTTTGAAACATCGGAGATTAACAAGCAACCGTTTCTTTCATGATAAAAATTTGGGGTGCGTTCATGAACAAGCAGCAGCCGCACTATTACAAGCGATTTCTTGCTCACTCGAACCACAAGTCTGGGACATCAATTAAACTACTTAAACATATAAAAGATGAAAAGAAACTTTCAAAGGGTTAATTCTGTATAGCAGTTCAGTTTCGTAAAACCCAGAAAAATGTTTGGGCAAATCACCCAGAGACATAACCCTAGACTGAGTAATTTAGCTAGTACTAGCGTCGAAGATCAGTTCAAAGCTTTCAAACAACTATTACCATATAAAACCGGTAATGATAATAAGAAAAGGACCCGAAACCAAAGGATAGATTATATGTACATTACAATTTTTTTGTTTATTCACATGCGTAGCAGTAGTTTCCACTATCTAAAGAACTCCTCAGCCAGGGCATTGTATCTCATAGGACCCGCAGTTGTGCAAGAAAAGCAGCACAAAGATCCAAGAACAGAAACTGTGGTCCCTGGACCCGCTGAAGATCAAGCAGATACTTCTCTTCCCTAGTCTTGTAAAGCTGAGAAGACCCAAAATCAGCATAACATTAGCATTTCAGCCGGGCCAATTTATTTGAGTAAAATCAACACAATAATAGAAGAAGGTTAAAATTATCCAAGCAAAAGATTCTGATTAGTCCATAAGGCGAGCCATAGAAATTACAGTAACAAAAGCAGTGTAGCAGAAACATTACCTGAACTTCAAACTTGACCACATTGGGTTGTTTCATAACACCATCAGTTTCGATGATGGCGGAATCATCCCCAAAGTAATGATTATTGTGCACAGCATTGTTGATCATTCCGTCATGGTGTCCAAAAACCCACCTACACTTCATGTTATAATGCCCTATCTTTTTCCAACCCACACGCAATTCCTGAAGAGCCTTTAGAACTTCTGTCATTATCTCGCAAGGATGGGCTCGAGACTGTCAAAATGAAGACAAATTATACAAGCAGCGATAAAGTTTTGCTTTCAAGCCAATATGACCCAGAACTGCTGTGTATATCCTATGCACATGAGAGCTCACAATAAGTCCTTAGACCCATCTATGATGCATTTAATTATTAGACCTATCAATTGATGGATTTAACTGCTTGTTCAACAAATAAAAAGATAAAACTAACTCTTTAAGTAACCAAGCAGGACATAGAAGGTATGACCATTTGTGCCAAGTAGTCAAATCCTGCTTAGCAGATCGACTAATACTATAGCATAGCAAGTTGTCTTCCCAAGGCGTTTGGGAGTATTGGTTAGAACCGGGGTAAAAACACTATAACATATAAGAGCTTTACATTATAGCTTACTTTTTTTTGACATTGTAGCATATGAAAACTTTACACTGTAACAACCAACATTGTCGTTGAAACTAACAATGCCAAACACCCTAAGTTCTACTTTGACAATTGCTTAATAAAACTGGATAAAACTTAACCTGAAGCCCAAGAGCCCATTTTCTTTCAACGGGAAACTGTCTCAGGGTCATCCCCTGATAATCCATATAACCTGGAAACCGATGCCCCACAGGTGAAGAAGCAGGCTCATTCTGATGCATTCGGTTGAAACCGCCTTCCTGTCAACATAAAATACAAGTCTTACTCATATGACTCCAAAGATGACAACAATATGGATAAGATCGAAGAAGGGTTTTGCTCAAGTCCCTCAAAGTCAAAGGGACTAGTCCTTACATGGATGAGGGACATTGTAGTAATGGAAGGTAACACATCTAAATTTTTCCTTTTTCCCTATGCCTCTTTTAGCCATCACATTAAGTTTAGCCCATTTGCACAATTAAATATGACCTGAAGGACTAAAGCCTTGGCCTAAGAAGAAAATGCAGCGATAATAACTTGATACAAGCAATTGGTGGCCAGGACACTTGATAAAAGACCGAGTCCAAGACCTAAAAAACAGGCAACAGAAAAGTAACAAGTAACCTTATTAAGAAAAGTAAAAAAGATAAACAAAATAGAACAGAGAAGAACATACAATAGTTTCCTGAAACTCAGCCCCAAGATAGCCACTGGAAACGCAGAACCGATTGTCCAATAGCAAATAGTATGCAACAGTAGCCTGAGATATGTTTCAAGCAATGAGACAAAAGCCGGGAATCATATTATAAATGAGTTTCAAAGGTCCAAACCTCATTTTGTACTCTGTTACGAAGAGATTCAATCAGTTGGTTCCTATTGAATCCCATCTTAACCACCTCCTGAAGAATATCTTCATCAATCTGCATGAAGCATGAAAACAATTAGAAAGACCAAGATAAGAGAATGACTGTGACACAGAGTGAAGGACAAAAAAAAGGTACAAAAATAAAACATATGAGAAATCCCCACAATTCTCTACAACAGAACAATGTGATAGGCATTGAATCTGGGATGTCAACGAAAAGCAAAATTAAAATTGATGCTGGAAGCCTGTGCCGAACCTTTTTTGCTTGTTGCATAGCGTCTGGTGGGGGCACAGCTAAATAACGAGGAAGATGAGCCTGGAACCATGGATGCTGGCGAATCTCAGGTATGGTCATTCGCTTCATGGGATCAACTACAAGCATCCTTGGGATTAAGTCCCTTGCACCAGGCGATAAATGACTCGGTAAAGTGTATATCCCACCCTGAGGAAAATATTATGTAGGTTCAGTGTACAAGCAAACTCCATAAATATACAGCAGAGAAAAAATTAATTAACAACAGACCGAAATTAAAAGAAAACGCAAAGTGTTTAGACTAGGAACAAAAGAATGAAAAGAAAGACATATACAGAACAAATCTAGAAGGAAACACAGAACAGGCTAATAATTCTAGAATTAGTCCAAACAAGCATATTGATTCATTCCCTCACTAGTTGCTAATCAGGGTGAAAGGGACTGCTATTCATGAACTACCAAGTACCAATCACTCATATCAATTTGGGGCTCACTGTTAACCAAAGGACTCTACTCCGTTGCAGATTAGATAAGCTGCCATAACAAATTCAATCAGAGCAGATATAGGCATCTAGCAATACCTTTATTTTCTTAAATAAGTTGGGAATGTTTTCATCATCAAAGGGAAGTGTTCCACAGAGTAGGGCGTACAATATAACACCACAGCTCCAGACGTCTACTTCTGGACCAGCATACAATTTTCCAGAGATAACCTAACAAATGACACAAAATGTTACTTTGGAGATTCGATGAAGATAAAATACAGTTTAATAAACTCAAATTCCCTACAAAAAAAAAAAAACAAAACAAACAACAAAACAACAAAAACAAAAACAAAGTAAAACAAAACAAAAAAAAAATGCAACACATTTCCAATCATAACGCCACAAATTAAATACCTCTGGAGCAGCATAGTTTGGGCTTCCGCAACTGGTCTTCAGAAAATGACCATCACGCATGATATTGCTAAGACCAAAATCAGCAATCTTCACGTTGCATTTGGAATCTAAAAGCAAATTCTCAGGCTTAAGATCTCTGTGAGCCACCATATTTCTGTGGCAATACTCCACGCCAGAAATTATCTGTGTCAGGAAAATGATCGAACTATTATAACTTATTCGGATTTCAAAGATGATGAAGCAAATACCACGTGAAATCTAGAATAAAAGCAACTCAAAAATACCTGCTGAAAGAAGTTACGAGCTTCATCCTCCTGCAGCCTACCTTTCTCCACAATATAGTCAAAAAGCTCCCCAGACCTGACATATTCCATCACAACAAAAATGTCTGTAGGTGTTTCTATGACCTCGTATAGTCGGATAATGTGTGGATGCATAAACAATCTTAATATTTTAATTTCCCTTCGCACTGCACAATAAAACAAGCAAAAAATGAAAAGAAGCAAATAAGCCACTAATAATAAATTAAACCAAAGTATATACGAACACAAAAGAATTACTTCCCCCCAAAGAAAAAGAAAACATCAAACACATAGATATCATTTGGTTCAAGAAGAAAATGATGACCCAATCATGAATGTGTCATACGGATTAGCCCATTGTCTAAGAAAACAAGACAGACCTTCTTTTTCTATTTTCTTTTTGGTCTGATCATTTTCTTCCGTTTCCTTTAACTTAGTCTGACTGTTTTCTTCCATGTCTTTAAAATTAGTCTGACCTTTGTATTCCGTTTCCTTAAAATTAGTCTCACTCTGACCTTTTTCTTCCATTTCCATGTTCTTGATCCTTTTCCGGTTGAGGATCTTGATAGCCACTTTGTGACCGGTCAATGCGTGCTCTGCAATTTTGACCTTACCAAAAGCTCCAATACCGAGTGTCTTCCCAAGCTTGTAATTTGGTAAAATCATATCCACGTTCCCACCTCCTCGGCCAGTTGATCCATCCATTTTTCTTAAACTAAGGCATAATCATAAAAATCAGATAAACATAGAAGATGTAGCAGCATTCAACAAGCACGAAGAGATTGTGCAATCACTGCATATAGACATGCTTGTAGAAGACCCAAACAAATGAAATTTAAAAAAAATGCAATCATTACATAAGGGGTTAAGTACAAGTTTACACAACTAAAAAGGGCATCTCAATCAAGTAACAAACTTTACGGCAAAAATACCAAAAAAAAATAAATAAATAAATTTGAGAATTCACAGAAAACCATACCAAAGCCATGCTTATCACACAATATCTTTTAAATAATAATAATAATAATTAACAATAATAATAATATAATAATCCACACACACTCAAACATGAATATTGTTTATTTCATATCGAAATTTTTGAGTCGCGCTAACCCATTTCCGTTTGAATCATTAAACTTGTATTCTTACAGGATCTAAACAGTCCCATGCCTCAAAATTTGTAAGGCCATCTTTGTTCTATTTCACCACCAACAATGCGAGCAAAATCACTTTCTAGCGGGGAAAAAATCGCCAGGCCAGTAAATTGGCCAAGAAAAAATAGAAAAACAAAACCCACGAAACGCATAATCACAGCCATCATCCAAAAACCCAATGCCTCAGGAAGAACAAGTCACTGAAAAAAGCCTTCCGATTAGTATCATTCGAAAGCAAGAGAACGTCTGAAATTCGGCACCAAACAAAACAGTGAAATTGACGTTTCGATCAGAAATTTCAACCGCGATAACAGATTCGATTCGTATAGATCTAAAAAAAGAGGAACCAAAAAGAAAAATCACGGCAGTGAAAAAGCCTCACCAGAAGCGAATTACGCGAATTTACGGTCGCCGAAGACGAAACGAAACGGCAGAAGGCGACGGCGATTCGGCGCTCCTACTTCTTCTCTCTCTTCCTCCGAACTCTCTCTCTCTCTGACTCTCTTATCAGACCTTAATCTTCGAACACAACGTCCTCTTATGAAAGAATTGCACCCCCTTCTAATACCCTTTCTTGTTTTTTCCTTTTTACCTTCCTTTTTTTTTTTTGGATTAATTTTACGTTTGTCTTTGAATTACGTCACTTCTGTAATTTGGTCCCATCACATTTAAAATACACCATTTTATTTTCTTAAATTTTATTATCCTTATAAGTAATCTTTTTATTTAACTCTATTAATTATTAGACTTTTTTTAATTATTTTTATATTTTTTTAAACTATATTACTTAAGTTTTTTTTTTCTCGACTTTTAAAATGAACCACTATATTCATCAAATTTTGTTTTGTTGATAGATAACCTTTTTTCATCAAATTATGCTTAACTTAATAAACTAATTTTTTTCTTTCAACTTTACAGGAGCTCTATGTCAAAAACAATCTATATACCTATAACTTGCAGGAATATTTTTTTACTACATGCCATTCATGTATAAATACAAAGAGCAATTCAAAAATAGAAAATAAAAAATGAAAAAAAAAACATAAAATCTCTTAAAATAATGTATTATTGTTTTAAAAAACTTTTATGGCTCTATTTTTCAAAAAAAAAAATTTGTGGGTTTGTTAAATGTTTCCTTAAGCTCTATTACAAAACACAAAAAGAAAAAAAGAAAAAACTCTCTTTTGTGGAACTACTTTTTCCTTAATCTTCTTTTTTTTTTTTTCTTGAACTCTTTTTATGTTTAGGTTTTTTCCCTCAAAGATAAAAGAAAAATAACATTTGACTTGTTAAGCCAAACAAAATTGGACAAAAAAATATTATTTGCTAAAAAAGTTTGAGAGAATGTGACACCTTTTGGAAGTTGGATGCAACATAGTATCAGTGATATAATTCTAGAGGAAAATTTAAAAAATATCTAAAAAAAATCAAAAAATTAACAAAGTTAAATAGAACAGGTTACTTGCTAATAGAAAAGGTTTGAGAAAACTAAATGTTATATTTAAATAATCAAAGACAAAGTAACAAAAATGATATAAGTTGGATAGCAAATGTAAAAGTTTTTTTTTTTTTTTCCGAATTTCCTTTTTCTGATTTCTAACTTTTTAACACGGTTACTACATAATTTAAAAACCGAGGATAAGAAATTCCACGCCAGGCGTGACTCAGTTCGCGTTGGAGCTTATAGTGACAAAGCCAAATATGATAAATTCCAAAATTAACGCGCACCATTTAAGGCATGAGATTAATAGGATATTTGACATGGTGGTTAAAATTATTGGCTAAAACTATAAACACTGTAGCATATGAGAGCTTTATACTATAGGAGCTTTTTCTTTTTACTGTAACATATAAGAGTTTTATACTAAAAAGTTGATTTAAACCAACTTTATCCAACAAACTATAAAATATTATTTGTATTAAACATTCTCCTTTATGCTAAGTTTTTTTTTTTTTTTTAATGAAGCATGTGCCTTCAAGATTCAAAGAAGAAGAAAAATCTTGGTAAAGCATGGAATAAGGATTTAAAAAACAAAAGAATATGAAAAGAGATAAAATATCGATTGGGATAGTGAAAGAATCTTTGAGTGAGGGGCTATGAAAATTATGCGAAGTTAACTGATTAATGGAAGATATATGTAAAAAGTTCAAACAAGTATAGAATATAAAAAGAGATTGCGTTCCGAAAAGTAAATGAAAGATTGTGGAATAAGTTCATTTGGGAAAGTTAACAAATCTTTTAAGTGAAGAGTTGTAGAAATTATGCGAAGTTAATTGGTTAACAGGAAATTTACATAAGAAGTTTAAACAAGTATATGTGTTTGCTTCATTGTTTTATGGATTTCGAACTCAAATTCTCAAGTACGTCATGATTTGATAATTTAAACTCAAAATTTCTCCTAAATTCAATAATACCTCACTCTTGTTTTCAAGATTTTCAATTTAGTTTTTAAACTACATTTTTTGAAACCTCCTATTTCAAACAAAAAAGTTTAAACCATTATGTTTCAAACTCACAAACCAAACGAACTAAAATTACAAAAAGTTAATGAATGATTACGTGATAAGTTCATTAAGGAAAGTTAACAAATCTTTAAGTGAAGAGTTGTGAAGATTATGAGAAAACAGATTAAGGGAAAATTTTATATAAAAAAGTTCAAACAAGTATTGAAAGTAAAAAGGAACGTTGTGTTTAAATAATTATATAAAAGTTAATGGAAGATTATATCATAAGTTTATTAGAGAAAAGTAACAAACCTTTAAGTGAATGGTTGTGGAAATTATACAAAGCTAATCGATTAACAATTTATATATGCAAAAAACAAAAACAAAAATAGGTCTCTAATTTTTTCTTTTTGCAGCATCTCCGGATTGGCCTCTAGACTTCTAGCCCCATGGTTTGGCACCTGTGTGCTCCAGCGAGGGTGCATGTGGATGGGTTTGGCATGCGAGTGGGTGGGGACGGAGTTTGGGGGCTGATTAGGGGGTTTCCTTCGTGGCTTGGGATGGTGGTTTTAGCCGTGAATGGATGCCGTCGACCCAGAGGACTTTTCGGCATTGTTGCACGTGGGTTGGGGGAGGTGGTGTGGTAGTCTTTCGCGGAGGAAGTCATACAAGGGTTTTGACTTCTCGGCGGTTGAAGGTCTTTGGGCTTTCATTGGCTAGGGTCTATGAAAAGGTTCGTGCAGCTGGTTTTGTCAACGTGGGGCGCGTGGGTCTCCAGTTGTGTTGGTGATTTGTGGGGTTTTGCTCTCCTAGGTGCGACGTTCCTCTAGGTGGCGTCCTATCTGCGTCGGCGATAGACTACGGTGGTTCATGCATCGGCAAAGGAATGCCTATTCTTTGATCTTTCGTCTCTAGTTGTCGCAGCGTCTTCTAGTGTCTCTGCTCATGGTGGTCGGATTGAGTCCAGTTGCCTTTGTCGTGTTATTGTTTTATTTTCATTCAATGATAGTAAAATAAAGGCCTTTCTGCCTTTCAGATGTTTATTCTGTTGTATTTTTTATTTCCAATTTATAATAAAAGGAGTGGTTTTCCCACTCTCTGGCTTATGTTTTGAGTACAACCTACTAGAGTTAGCCCTCTATGGTGCTATATGTGACCGTTATGTTTCAGGTCTATTGGTCTTGATTGAGCGAAGTTTTTCATCGATGATAAAGGATTTGTTGAACGAACCATATGGGTGCTATATTGTCAATACGCCTTATATATTTCCCCTCATGGGAACTTAGCACATGATACATCCCCTTGTACTTTTCATTAGAATTTATTGATGGTTCTAGTTTGGGATCAGGATTGTGTGTTCATGTGAAATGTAGTTGTCATCTTTAGTACTGGTGTATGTATTTCTTTGGTTTGGAATACAATTATTCGTTAAAAAAACCGTTTATTTACGCAAAAAGTTCAAACAGGCATAGAAAGTAAACGGAACATTGCGTTAAAAAAAAATTACATGATCTTAGTGAAATATCAGGTAATAAGTTGAAGATATTTCAGAAGGTTAATGGAAAGTTGCTTTAAAATATAAACTATTACTTGAGAATAAGTTACTTAACATGAATAAACTCGAATGTTGATTCGGTAACTGACGTTTCATTTGTCACGTAAAACAACCAAGCATTTTTTATTGAATTTTTCTACCTTTATCTAATCAAAATTACCAATTTTTTTTTTTTCCAATTTGGATCTAATCCTCAAACTTTCATAACTTTTTTTAGCAAAAATTAAGAAAGCACCCTAAATATTGTTTATCGTTTTTTT
This sequence comes from Artocarpus heterophyllus, assembly GCA_025403435.1. NCBI lineage: Eukaryota > Viridiplantae > Streptophyta > Magnoliopsida > Rosales > Moraceae > Artocarpus > Artocarpus heterophyllus. The sequence continues at coordinate 7,717,939 of CM046347.1, read as the reverse complement.
CCAAAATAACCCATAAAATCTTTACATGAAAAATATACCAATGTTTGTGTAAATTCAACTTTTTATAAAGAACAATAACAAAGAGTGTTAGTACTTAACAACACATACTAATAAATAGTGAGCCTCATGTAAAGATGGCAATAAGACGAGGCTGGGTGAAAGCAAGCTTTTTTCGTTCCCATCATATCATTGTTTTTCAAAATTATCTCTATCCTGGCCCCTTTCTCTGCTAAACAGAGGCGAGGATAAAGACGGGAAATCTCTGCTAAACTTGGAACGAACGGAACTCTTCGTCGTCTTTGTCATTTAAATTTTCAAACCTTTGTCTTCATTTCAGACTATTAAATTCTTTTAATTTCTACTTAGTGGAAGATTAGAAGAGAAAAGGGCACATTAATCAAAGCATATTCATGCCTTCTTTTCCTTTGTTTTTGTCTCTGAAAGTTTTATGGCATCGTTATGCCGGTGCCGGAGATAATTGTAGCGATCACGATCCGTGGTTGGAAGATAAATGACGAGGCCGTAATTTTGGGTTCGACTTCAACAACCTCTTCCATCCCGACGTCGGTGGATTCGATGCCGGAGTCTTCCACAGCCTCGACAGGCCCTTTTCTCAATCCGACGCAAAAGTTAATTCCTTACTATCCAAATCCGGTAGTATTGACAGAAGAACTTGCTTGGAATGTAAAACCGATGAAAGAGAGATGCTGGAAATTTTGGTCCAGAATTTTACGGAGGAGAGTGTTTGACAGAGTAAGCATCTCCGTTAAAACTCTGAGTTAATTAACGCCACCTTTTAATGTGAATAATTTGAGTGACGTGTTTAAAATTGATTGGATAGACAGGCAATCAGACGGATCCTCCCCAGGGTGGATTTGGGTTCCTCATCGTCAATGTATCATTTAATGATGTCTTTGGTAAAAAGAAATTGAAATTTACAGGGTGTTTGTTATGGTAGTTAAAATAATATTTGTTATGGTATTTAAAATTATAGGTTAAAACTATTTTTTTAACATATGAAAGTTTTATATTATAGTAAATTTTTTATTCTTATTATAGTATATAAAATCTTTACAGTGTTTATAACTAAAAAAAATGATCCAAACCATCACTTACCAAACACCATATTAGACAATATTTTTGACAACTTGTACTCTTTTGGCCATAAACGTGCTGTTTTTGTTTTCAAAATTTTTAAAAATATTTTTACATATTTTCAAGACAAAAATTTTAAAAACTCTCAATATAAATCTTAAAAAAAATTATTTTTTAAAATAAAAATATTTTAATTTATTTTAAAAATAATACAAAACCGCTCAATTTTCATGAAACCTAAAAATTAAATTCAGCCAATGTTCGGGCAACTTGCACTATTTATGGAAATTCTGCACCGAAATTTTCGTAACATTTAAAATTGGACAGAAGTTTTGGGCAACCTGCCCTTCTATTTAAGTTGCTTAAAAAACCGTTCAATGGAACGGTGGGCAATATGACCTACAAAACGAAAAATTCTAATAAACCTTGTCATTTTGCATCATCGATTTGTCTAGCCATTCTCGTTTAAGAAAAACATATTTATCATTTGAACCACCGTTGATAGAATGGTTTGTGACCCCATTTGTCTTAAATTATTAGCATCGTGACAATTTAGTAACTCTATTTTTTATTTGGCTAAATGATCCCTGATTTAATAATTGTCACTGAACTCTTTTTTTATTTGGCTAAATAATAATAAATGATCCCTGATTTAATAATTGTCACTGAACTCTTTTTTTATTTGCCTAAATAATCCCTGATTTAATTTAATTTTTGACTCTTTTAGTCTCCAATCAAAAAATAGATTATGGGTGTTTAAAGTTAAATGGAGGTAATCCAGTGCTCATTGTATCGTAACTTAAATTTTGCATGCAAAATATTTATGGTATTTGGCAACCTTAGTTTGAACTCATAATTTCAATTGTAAACAGTAGTTTAAAACAAAAATAAGCTATGATATACAATTCTCACATGATACATGACTTTTACTCATTTCTCAGATAGTCAAAATTATTTTTCAATGCCTTAAAAAACCCTTAAAAATCATAAGATTTCTACACTTCATGTGACTTTTTTTAAATTTTAAGTTAATATACAATGGACAAGTGATATTAGTGTTAAATTTCTATTGTCAATTTCCAGATCAAATACTAGATTAATCAGCCAAAAATAAAAGCTTATCGACAAAATTATTACTTCTTAAAAAAAAAAAGGGGAACGATTGAGCCAGAATACTTTTTCCGACTTAGAGGCAGGGAATTTGAACCCGTACTCTTATTTCTACTTTAAGAGCTGATAACCTTAACTGGCTTTTGCCTGGACTTCGGTCAATCTATGGTTGGTTTTAAATGACTTCCCACTAACAGTTGACGGCAAACGGCACTAATTTTGAAAGAACAGCTTTCGTCCAAATTATCTACGGTTTCTTTCTTTGCAGAAACTAAAAATAACGAAAACACTCGGGAGTCAGTCTCGTCTTTTCCCGGTAGGTGGTCTGGGAGGATCTAGTTAGAGTAATATCACATATCAGATTCTCAATGTGCATCATCAGTGATCTGTTCAGTAAGAATCCCAAATAATCTCTCACTAGATGAAGGTAAGAGCCTAGCCTGGAGGAGAAATGTGGACAACTAAGGGACGTATGTTCACTCCTATTTGAAACAGCAAACGGATTACAGATTATCGGCTTTCTAAATAAGCATCTTAATGCACTGAAGCAAAACAATGTGTATACAGGACAGGAAAAATAGCAAACGTGCAAGTTACGACTTACAACCACGAGGAAGATTTCAAAGAAACACATCTCTAATAGCGAGGAATGGAAGCAAACCGATATCCTTTGGCACCTCTCCAGGAATAATACGCAATCCGTGTCTCGTAAAAGCCTGCAGACACAAGTTGAGGAACGTGTTTGAAATGAGTGGCCTAAACAAATTCATACCACTAATATAGCTTTTGTGGTCCATTGGCACAAATTTGATTTCAGGTTTGTTAAAACAGTATAAAGAGAAAGGTAAACATACGCCAACGAGAAAAACATGCCCACGAGAAACAAAAGCAAGATACTTTAGTTTTTAGTTCTGCCATCATACATAGTTCTCACAATCTAGATTGTGTCTCATCAAAGTTCAGAATGGATAATCACAGCAGCACACTGATAGAGCAGCCAATCGGGATTATGCCAGACAAATATGATGAACGCCTGGATGAAAGATTATGATATTGGATGATGGTAGTTGTGGTGGAATCTGGTGGCACAGAGGCAATATCACTTGTCGTGAAAGGGATTATCGTGGCAGTAGATGTATCATCCTAATTTTTATGATGCCGTTTAATCGTTAAACTGTTCAAGCGATGCAACATCAATTTCTGTCTCTCATACAAATTTATCATGTTCAAATAAATGAGATAATGAATGACTGCCCACTATTTGTAGCTTGTTACATTTTGATAAGTTATTGTCACATAATTTGGGATTTTTACATGAAAGGAGTACTACTTTTACTTCTGCTAAAGTTAAAGTACCTGGCTTCTTAAAGCAACTGAAAGAGTGCATTACTGTCTATGCAAAGTACTTTTGTGCACTTTTACCAAGCACACCACTTCATCATTTGACGTACACGGTGACATTAAAGGCTTTGAAAGCAATACCAAACTGACCCTGAGTATGCATAGCACAACTGAACAGGCAATACCTAGAAAAAGCAAGAAAAATGTTTTACCTGGGAGGAAGGTGAGAATCCCCAAAGCTAGCAAGCCATAGGCTTGGGACCGCTCCCCTCCCATATGACCACTGAGAATGAAATATGCAAGGAAGAGAAGAGTTGATCCAAGAAACAGCAGGAAAAGAGCAAGGGCAATGGATTTCCAGGGGATTTTATCGAACGATTTTGGTGTGTAGTCAAACCGAGGGTCGTATTGCCTCACATTACCATCGTCATCATAATCCTCATCATTGGGAAGACGGGTGTATTGAACATTGCGCCTTGTAGCCATGCCCAAGAATGTCAAAAACCAACTAAAGCCTTCAAGTCACAAGCAAACTGATTTTGATAAAAATTCAAACATATAGAAGAAAAGGCAAAAGCACTGAAAATGAAAGTAAAAAGCCAAAGGCGTAAGATCAAGAACTAAGTAACATAAACTAAAATGATTAAGATCAAGAACAAAGCGACATCAAAATAACTGGTTAGAGCAATGCCTCTACTTGAATGAATCCGAGAACGGGATTTTGTGTACAAAATTCTCCTTTTTTTGCAGTATGTAAAAAATAAACTTGACTTGGTTCTGCGGACATCATAAAACCAGACTAGAGGAAAAAAAATAAAGAAAATAAAATATAAATCCTCAAACAGTATAATTGTCAAACGTGAAATATCAGAAAGCTAAGTTCGTGTTAGACGAGCTAAATACTATAACCTCAAACTATACAAAACTAGAACTTCTCTTATATAATAAAATCCTAAACTTTGTAGCAAAACTAAGAAAAAAAAGCTTATCGATTTTCCTTTGAATCAATAAACTCGTATTCTTAGAGAATCTAAACAATCCTTGCCTCCAAATTTGAAAGATCCAATTTTTCTCTAACGAATTTTCACCACCAAAAAATTAATTGCAACGAAGAGAAAGTATAAAATTCGGAATCCAGAAAAAGTGAAATTTGACATTTTCATCAGAAATTTCGACCGCGACGACAGATTAGATTCGCACAGATCTGAGAAAAAGAGAAACCAAAAAGAAAGATTATGGTGGAGAAAAAACCTCAACAGATGCAAGTTACTCAAAATTTGTGGTCGCCGGAGACAAAACGAATCAGCGGAAGGCGACGGCGATTCGGTGCTCCGTCTTCTTCTTCCTCTTTCCTCCGAAGTTTCTCTCTCTCTAGCGCTTTCTCTCTCTTATCAGACGTTGATCTACGACTGGTTGCGCTGGTCCGTTCTCGGGGTTCTGCAACTCAACTATGAAGTGCGAAATGCCCAAAACGACGCCATTGTGATATTCCATTTGAAGTGACGTCGTTTAGAAGAAAGTAAGTAGCCGGAAGACTTGCAAGCACACGTAAATTTCCCTCTCTATCGCAACCATCTTTTTTCCTTATTTTTTAACTCCAATAAAAAAAGAAAAAAACTTATGGTAGTAACTGTATCAAATTTTAACGGTTTGATCTATAAATGAAAATAATTTTATAATATTTGTTGTAAATTTTTAATATAAACACTCATAAATAAACTTTAACAAGTTATGAAAATTAGGTTGAGTAGCTTTTTTTATGGCATTCTTAAATAAACTCAATGAGCTCATCAATAATAAACTAAGTTTAACTAATCAACTCTTTGAGATTATCAATATTAAACTCGATAAACTCAAGTTTATCATTGATAATTGATCATTTATTTGATTTTAAAAAGTTATGATCATTTAATTTAAAAATACTTTTAAAAATACCATTCATATCTATATTTTAGAAGTTAACTCAATAGTTAAATTAATAGTTCCAACCGATAGTGAAAATATGACAACTCTTACCATAATTGTTTTCTTAAAAAAATGTAGAAACACTCTTCTTCCTTCCCTAACTTTTGAAAATATGTGTAATAAAGAGCTTTTGTTCAGGAAATACTTGAATAAAACTATAAGCAAATTGTATTCAAATGGAACTATGCTAATCAATGCTTAAGCATTCAAATAAATACCTTTTTGTGTAAAAATAATAATATTGAAAAAAAAAATCTCACAAAGAGGATTATAGAAATTACCTGTAGGCAAGTCAAAAAAAAAAAAAAAATCAACTACGCAGAGACTAAGGATGGTAACAAAGCGGTGTGAGGAATAATTTTCGGCCCCTATTCTTAGGCCCCTTAAATCATCCCTGCTTAATGAGAAGTGGCCGGGGTCAAAGGAAACCATGTATTTTGAAATTATAGCAGTTTATAACAAAAATAAAGTTGACATTTACTATAAATTTCAACCAAAATCAAAGGTTTTATCTAACAAACTAAATTCTAAATATATGCAAATCAAATTTAAACAATAAGGCTATAAAACTTCTCATCAAATGTAGCAATTTAATATAATATATATAAAGATTATAATATCGGACGGGGCAGTTTGGAAAGTACATTCTCTGTCCCTCCATAATTCAAGGTAAGATTTTGTCCCTATTTCTACTCTATTCGATGTGGGGCCTGATGGGTTTCATCCCCGTCGGGAATATCATAATCACTAACGGAGACTGAAATTGGAAGTTTAAAGAATAGATTTTCCATAAGATCTGTATTTGTATGCTTGGTCACATTCAAAGGAAGAAGAGTTTTTCTTGTGGTATCTCATAAAATGTCTACATAAACGCTTTTCAAACTTCCTAATGACATGTTTGGTCTTTGTGCATCCTCTAACGTTTTGTGGACCCTACTTGATAGTTACACCTTTAAAGCATGAATACCGTTGAACTAATACAACCATACAAGATAAGTTTGAAGTTTAATTAATTCATCATAAACTTTGTGGAAATCTACGTATTACTCACCACTAAAAGTCTTTTTTTCACATATGTTTGGATTAGTCATTTGACAAGGAGGCACGTCCACGGCCACCAAAGTTGGAATTTCATTTGTTTGCTTTCGTCACTCCAAGAGAAGTAATGAAGTGCAATTCTTGTTCCCCACAAAAAAAAAGAAAAAAGAGTCGGTTTATCTCCTTGTGTATTTTAGCTTTGAAGATAAACTTGGGAAAATAAGACTCAAGTTGAGCTCTGATGACTATAGAGAGATATGAAGAAAGACCTCTATCTTGGCAGTTTTTAGTGGTTAGTTTCTGGTAGTTGAAATTTTGGCTTGAAAGATATCAATCTCTCTCTCTCTCTCTAATATCCAAATCCAAACATACAAATTCACATATTACCCCACTTATAATCTCCTACATGGGGGAAGAATTTCTATCTGATCCAATTGATAGAACAGGAAAGATGATCATAAGGAAATCAGTCTCAACTTTTCTGAAACATTTTCAGTATTTCACCACCACCCCGGTGCTTCTTTTGCTTCCCTTTTCATCCTCAGTTCTTATCTCACAACCCCTTTTCAGCTCTTATGATATATCACTCCTTCAAGCTTCTAGATTTTCTATCTCATCAAAATTCACCTTTTTCCCCAACCACAGGTTCACCTTTTTTTCTTCCTCAATCTTCATCATACCCTTTGCTCTCTCCTCTCTTCTCATCGCGAAAGCGTCCGTAATCCAACATTTAAATCCCCACAAATTACCATCTTCTCAAACCCCCCCTTTTTTTTGCTTGTCCCTTTGCAAGCCTCTCTTCCTAACAAAACTCTTCAACATAATCCTTTACATCTCTATCAACACAACTTCCATCTTTCTCCTCTTGAGAATCTTTAGTTCCTTTGGCCCTTTCGGATTTTTCGACGCCGTATTACAAACAATTTGTGGACTTGTTCTCTATGCCTTTGTGACCAACATAACACTTCTTTGCAACTTGGCCTTGGTTGTGGCAGGAATGGAGAACTGCTATGGCTATAGAGCCATATACAAAGCTTACTTGTTGAGAAAGGGAAGGAATTCAACGGCTCTGATCTCTTGGGCCTTGCCTACCAATCTGGGCCTTGCTTCTGTAGAGGCCTTGTTCTGCATCAGGCTTGTAAGATCCTATCATCTTAATGAAAGACCATGTCTGCCAATGGCTTTGGAGGGATTGTTGATTGCTTATCTATATTCCATCATTGTTGTGCTTGACACAATTGCTTGTTGCTTTTTTATCAAAAGCTGCACATCAGATTCTTCAGCAGAGAGTGTGAATGGGATTTGTAATCAGATTGAGCTTGTTTAAAATCCATGGATGGATTTCTATGGATTTTTCTCCTCCAAAAGTGGACCCCTAAATGGGCAATCACAAGTAAGCCACTATACTCATCATGGTCTTGCTCTTTGATTGGTTTTCTTTTCTGTTTGGTCATCTATTCTATGAAGTTCCCTGGTCTAAGCAAGTTGAAGGGGAAATTAAGAGTAGTTAGTTTCAAGTCACAATCAATGTATAACAACTCATATAAGTAACTCTGAATAAGAGAGACAGACTTACCATTTATATTGCAAAAATGGTGTACCAAAGACAACTCACTTGAAGTAATCCCTTTTTTATAAGGGTTGAGGGTCGCATATCCAGGTAGATCTAAAGAGCCGGTACATATCCATGCGACATGTGAATTCTTTATGAATAGGGCGTTTTGAAACTCAATTTAGACTAATAGTTTGAGAAACATTACAAATTTTGTGAAAAAAAATATTGTAGTAAAATTAATTTGGACTGCACATTATAGTTTGAACCGTAATTTCTAAATACCCTATAAAGGTATTACCTATATATTCTATTTATTATATTAAAACTGACTCGGATCTAAAATCTTGTCGAGAACCAACAATCATCACCCACAACACCCAAGCATTGAACAGTCATATGACAATGTTCATTTGTTACAGTTTGTTGGGCGGGCCTACAAGCTTGAAGTTTGACATGAATAGTGGCATGGCCCAACCCAGTTTTATTGTGGGCCGTTCTTCGTGGGCAGTGAGAGCTAAAGTCAAAGATGTACGAATGGGGTGGGATTTCGAATCCCTCAAAAGTAAGACACGGAAAAACATATTTAACCATCCCTATTGCTTCGCGACAAAGATAATATTATTTGAATTTTTTCAGGCTGAGAAACATAAATAACTCAAGGTCACCTAATCTTAATCCAGTTTGTTTGAACACCTGCTTATAATTGAATGAATCTTTCAAAGATCCGACATGAAGCTTCCAAGCAACCACTATAGATAGCTTAAAATTCCCTTTTGACATGAAGAGCTGCCTTTTTTTCTTTCTATAGGCATGTGAATGAGGCATGTTTTTGACTTGCATTATTCAAACACCATATGTATACACCAACAAACACATAATATATCTATATATATATATATATATATATGTTACAGTATGTTGATTGAATTCAGTTTAGCTTGACCCAAAAAACTCGTTGTGCAATAATTATGGTGAAAAATAAATATGAGATTTTTCATGAGATTTGGGCCGTTTAGTTTATATTTTGCGCCCATTAGGTTGTATCACATATTTATGCCTATAATATTATGTATTACATTAGAGTTTGCTATTACCGATTTTTTTGCCGCCTTAATCATCACCGTCTTATAATATTTTTCGAGTTTAGTAATTTTTTTCTCTCTAGCCCGTGGTTTTTTCTGTCTTAGATTTTTACGTAAATTTGTATGTTTTTGTTTTTGTTTCTATCGCATTATTTTCGTAACAATATATACATATATATATATATATGTCACTGCTTTATATCTTCTTCCTCAAAGGGCAATGCATTTGGTTTGGTGCAGTTTCAGCCATAACTCAACAAACCCATTAAAGAAAAGGCTGGACCAACAAAAAGTAAACAAAAGAAATATATATAGGGGTGTTTGGAAGTGGTGGAACCACTCAGTTCTCACCACAATCTCAGTTATAAACAGTATAAAGCTCTCACATGTTACAGTAACAATAAAAAAATATGCTATAATATAAAACTCTCACATGCTACAGTAAAAGTGATTTCCACCACTGGTTCCCACCACTCTTCCAAACACCCTAATAAAATACAAGAGCATGTGAATGGAGGTGATCATTCTAGCATATAAAACCATTCTTTGCTAAAGTTTTTGTGTGGAACTCTATTTATAATATCATATTATAATCCGTGCCAATAATTAATCCAGATAAGAATTATAAACAAAAGGCTAGTTGTGCGGCTAAACATTCTATAATATATTTTATTCTGCATTATAATTTGAGATGATCATGTGTATGACTTGCACGTGTAAGTGCGTTATTCCATGTGAAGAGAACGTGGCTTCTTGCCGTTAATTAAGATACACTTTTTTTTCCTTCTTTTTTTATGTCTTCGATTATTCCGATGGTAAGCTCCAAGCTTTTTCCTGAATATATACCAACTTTTTCATATAAATAAAATATATATTAATCTAGAGTCCAATAGGATTAGAAATATCAAGTCCGTATATAATTGACATGCATGCATTGCCCTCTGTCGGCTCATCACTTTTCACATGCGTTTTCTACATTTTAAATGATTTAAGATATTCTTACTACTTTAAATATTTCATTAGCAAACTCCTAATTGCAAATTCAAAATTAATATTTTTCATTTTTTCCATTAATTGATCTGTTTACCCCACCACACAGCGAGAGAGAAAATTATTACCAAATATTTCAATCAAAGAACTAACATCTACTTTAAACAAAATTAACATTGTCATTTTTTTTCTGGGACAAAAGTTTCATATTTCATAAATTCATCTAGTTTTAATATAACAAAATTAGTACCAAATATTTCGATCCAAGAATTAACATATACTTTAAACAAAATTAACATCGTCTCTTTTTTTTTGGGACAAAAGTCTCATATTTCATCAATTCGTCTAGTTGTAATATAGAATATTAACACCATATATCGATCCAAAATTAACATTATCATTCTTCTCGGGCAAAAGTTTCTTAGTCTCATATTTCATCAATTCGTCTAGTTTTCCTATACATAGAAAATTAGTAGCAAATATTTGTTGAAACACTTTCTCAAAGCTAGACAATAAAACAACTATATATATTTTGCTTTCTAGAAAGTGGCTACGGCTATGGGACATGTGTGGAAGCAAGCCAAACCCATTGCAGAAGAGAGAAAATTCCATTGTGCAACCATGTCGTCGTTAAAAAAGAGTCGGAAGGGAAACAAACGAACATCTAATGATATTGATATGATATTGTATGCATGTGCTTTGGTTGTGGTTTTGGGCTATAACTTGTTAAGTAGGCTCTACCAAATTTTAATAGCTTATTTAGAAAAATTAAACAGTATAAAATTTTCATATATTACAATAAAAAAAAATTTAATATAATATAAAATTTTTATTTATTATAGTATTTATAATTCTAATAAATAATTTTAACCGGTTTAATTGAATAGGGGCATTTATAGCTTTTGATGGCCCGTGGAAAAGGCCTTTTAACCTAAAAAGCAAATGATTCCTTGTTACCCACTTAAAGTAACCCTATCCTCATTAAAGAAATTTCAAGGGGGGTGAAGATTCTTGGTCCATTGAACTTTTCGCTTTTGGGTTATTAGTGTGCCTACTATGATCACTTGTTAGTATTATTAGGAACTAGTATATTTGGCACAAATAAATCAAATACTCAAAATTAGTTTTATGATTCTTGAAGTACTTTTATTTTTATAAGCACAACATAAAAATTAACATATTTAAGTAAAATTGTGGTGGTGTATTAACGAGAGAAAGCGTCAATACAAATAGCATTAAAAAATCATCGAAGAAGAGACTCTGTTCAAAAATTAGGAACACAAAAAAAGACCACATCGAACTGAACCATGCACAACCCCGTGAACAAGTCGGGGAAAAAAAATTAACCGTTGTTTTCAGTACTATAGTAATTAGCTAGAAAACATGTTTTCACTTGGCAATGCTTTTGTATCTTAGATTTTGATCATATATTTTCTCAAAGTTGTATATTTGCCCATTTTAATGTTATCATGATTTTTGTAAGATAATGTTATAAATTATGACTTAATCTAACATCATAGTTGCCACATAAGCCCCTCATTTCTCTAAACTACGGCATAATTTACAAGGATTTGATTAAATTTTTGAAGTGACTTGACATGACACCCAGACAAAAGAAAGCAGCCAAAAGGAACGGATGATCTCCATTCCAAATGGAGCATCTTTTTCTCTTTCATAATGCTGCTCTCCCTTTCTATTCAAAAGGTAGAAATATCTAATTCACGCAGAAAAATTATGGGGGCAAATAACTTGTTCACTGTGTGGTCAAGGAAGTCAGAGATGTAGTATAATTGCATGGATCTTGCACAATGTCCTTTTATTCACTTTACAGTCGTAAATGATGTTCCAAATAATTGATGTCAACTGTGTACTCAACAAAAGTTTTCAATTTTGATGTAAATTATTTTCAACTAAAGGGTGATAGCATTTTGATCATTTTTAGAATTTTCTTTTCAGACAAACCGTGTATGCCAAAAGGGACCGTTGGATGAGAACTCTGTGAAATCAAAAGGTTGGATTAGGTCTGTTTTATGGTAGTAGTGAACACTTTTTTATCTCTTTGAGTTTAAGGGACAAAATAAAAGTAATGTAATATATGAGAAAAATATTTCACTTATCACATAATACATGATAAAAATCACCTTTATCACGGCCGACATTATCAAATAACACCACCAAAAAAAAAAACAAAAGCATTCTTCTTTTACTAGCTAAAATAAATAAAAAACGTTTAAAAAAAGGTTTCCGCTACTTTATCTCGATCGTACAATACATTTGTTCAATTAATGTAGTACTTTCTTTGAAATTTCGTTGTAAAATATGGTGAGAATTCTTTAGTATTTACGAGAAAAATACCTTCTTGAGAAGTGTTTTGAACAATTAGATATTTATCAAGTTTAGTCAATTTTATATTTTTTATATTTTGGTTTTTTTTTAATCGTATTTTGGTATTCAAAAACACGTCAATCTGTTTGATAACACTAGTTTAAATTAAATAACTTAAATAATATTTAAAAAATATGATTAAAATTAAAAACTATGGCATATGAGAGTTTTATTTTGTAACTTTTATTTTTGTAATCATTATAGGATATAAAAGCTTTAAATTATAATAAGTAAAAGTTTTAATCCAAATTAATTTTACCAAACATTTATATAAGTTTAAACCAATTTTAATATCATATTTTTTTTTATAAAACTTAAATTGCTTCAATATTCAAATCCTAACTGACTCCACGAACTTAACAATCCAAACCGTCTAACACTACCTCATAAGGCTACAAAATACAGTGAATTAGATTGTATGCACATGGTACTTTGGCAGACAAAACAGTCGCATCGTAAATGGTACCGTTTAAACAGGAGTATAAGACAAACAAACCTCTCACCTTCCGCATGAGTCACATATAATGCATCAATCTTTCTGGTCACCAAACATGAGGATATATGTGGTACAACTCATGAAGTCGACTATGTACAGTGAATAGGTCCTTTAAGTTTGTCCTTTTCCCCCCTCTTTTGTTGCCTTCCAATGATGGCAAAACTGCAAAGAAAAAAAATCAGAGGTGTTTAAAAGGGTAATAAAATCTATTAGTTAAAACTATTTTTACTGTAACATGTAAAAGTTTTATATTATAATAATTTTTTTATTATTACTATAGTATGTAAAAATTTTACACTATTTATAACTAAATTTGTAATAAAAACTATGATTTCTATCGCTCAGTCAAACAATCGGTTTATGAATACAACATTTGTTCCGCTTTCAATTACGTTCTTAACGTAAGGATAGTTCTATGTCCCCTTTAATTAAAAAAATAGGGAAAAAAAAAAGCATTTGGCGGATTTAAATTATCAATTCAAATAGTTTTAGAATTGTTGTCCACAAACTTTTTGGCCTTCAAGAACTTGCCCTCTGAAATTCTAAATTGTTACATACATGTACCATATTTTATTAACTTTTCGTTAAAAGAGGATTTGATTCTGGTAGAATTGCAGTTGAGCTTGAATTTTATTTGAAAATTTTTGGTAGGACCTGGGATCTTACACTTCACATGGAGTGAACATGAGCTTTCCGTTGTTAATTTAACAAGTAGCTAAACAATATGGAAGACTTTGCAACAACTTATAAGTCGTTTGGGAGAGTAGTTTAAACCATCATTTTAGGTTTAAAAATTGTAACATATGAAAGATTTATATTGTAATTTTTTACTGTAATATGTAAGAGATTTACACTGTTTATAGTTCAAACTTACTCTTCCAAGCACCTTATTACAGGTGGAAGGAGGGAAAACCCACCATCTATTGAGATTAAAAATAAATAGACCAAAATATAATAATGTTAAGTACATAGCCCATGTAGATTAAATGAAATTTATTTTGGTATAAAATGACATAAAAAAAAACACGAAACAACATCAAGATAACGAAAAACTAAAACAAAAAGAAAAAGAAGAAGAAAAAAATAAAAAAAAAATGAACTAAAGTTAAAAATTCAAGTGTTTAAAAATGACTACGTGATTTCAAAAATGTCATGATACTTAAATATTTTTCGATATATACTATTTACATACATTAAGAGTTAAAATTGTGTCATTTAGTGAAGTGTTTTGTGCTGGAACACTAATATTAATATGGGTTTGAAATGAAAAAAAAAAGTTCGAAAATAATAATTTATAAAAGTTTTATAGTGTAATAATTTTTTATTGTATTGTATTATTATAAAATCAAACCGACTTGTTAAACGGAAGTTTGTGGGTAAAGACGTCAAAGTCCAAAAGTTTGGGTCTGTAAACATTAGTTTTATGTCCGAACAAATGCCACACGTTAGATGCACGTTCGATGAATGGACTAAGCTAGAGACTCACGTGAGACCCGTCTAAAATTTATCTCGAAGACACTCAAATTTCTTTAGGATAACTATTATCTAAAATGTTACGTTCATGATTCCTTTCATTTGCCAATGGGATTCAAACATACATCACAACACCCAATCAGAGCTCGACACCTAGTCTAAGTACAATTATATTGATGGGTGACAGAAAATTGCAATAACAAGAAAGTGACAAAACATATCCATTCATTACGTACAATTTACTATAGATGGGCATGCGCACATTGAACTGCATAAAACCCTTGGTGGGTTATGAACATGACGCACCAAATAGTAAGAAACAACTTTTAAATTATTATACTTTATTTAATCTGATAAATTCTAATTTAATATAGTTAAAAAACACATGGATTCGATCTGATCATTAGAAATTTTGTCCTAATTTTAAAGTATTTTTTTTAATCCCATCATATAAAAAAAAGCTCAAATTAAGAGTTAAATTTTGCCCCCTTTTTTTTTGTTTTTCTCGAAGAGAAAGAAAATACTAGTACGTTCGAAAAAAGATGGAATAGAGAGAGAAAAACACATGAGCAGCTGTAGTAAGCTGTACTTCATTGATAATTATATAAAAACACGTACAATCTTTTAGTTGGGATGTGGGCTATAAGTGGTTTTGGCCATGTCCAATTGTCATATTATATTATATCATATTATAATTAAAATGTACAAGTTACATGTGTACTCATGTGAATTACTTTCACTTTACCAGCATTTATGAAAATAAAGAGCAACTAAAGACCGTTTATTATCATTATTATTATATTACTGAAATACAGTATGCTACTTCCTTTATCAATGCTTGTAGGGACTTATTTTTACATGTATATATTTTTTGTTACCACAAATGATGGAGTGGAAGGCAACTCCAAAGAAAAGAATATCAATATCTCAATTATATTAACATTAGTACAATTTTTGTTTGTCACCCTACTAACAGGATTATGTTTATAACGGTTAAATTTAATCAAAATTATATATATTTTTTAAATATGATATTAGAAAACATTTTTTTTACAGATATAATAGCTAGAAGACAATTCGTATTAGTAGATTATTATTTTTTCTATACCCATAATAAAACTTTTTTTTTTTTTGTAAAATATTCATTGAAACCTCCTGTTTGGCTAAGGATGATTTTCACCACAAACTTAATTATAAACAGTATAAAGCTCTTATATATTACAAATAAAAAAAATTACTACAATATGAAATTTTTATAAACTACAGTTAAAATAACTCCCATCAATAGGCAAACACGCTTGAAATTTTAATCCTGCAAATATTGAAAGTAGACCAGGATGAGTGGCTGGGATTAACAAATAACAAATCTGCATGATGAAGTGACTTTAGCGGATACAGAAACAGACTCAAATTTTTATCTGAGAGTCAAACTATTAGTTTATGATCTTTCGATCATCGTGCACGGTGCACCTTCCGTGATAGCCCATCTCTTTTTGTTTTATTTTTTGTTTTTAATCGGAAATTTATCAATTAACAAAAATTAATTGTTAAAAAAAAGAGCGTAAAAAATTCATGTCCAAATAAAAGTACAAGTGGATAACTATGACAAATGCTAAAGGCAGATAAGAAACAATTGGATAGTTACTTATTTGCTTACAAGTCACAAATGCTTTCAATCTTCATTTTTTCCCCTTTTTGCGAGCTATTTCAATCTTCATATTCTATTTTGGATCAAAGGCCCTATATTTTTTTGATTGATCTAAAATAGTCAAAATCCACTTTTATCGCAATTATAGTGAAATTGTCACATGAGACCATCACAAACCAAGTATATTAAGCCATTAAGGGGAAAAAACTAATTTAAATACTGTTTTGCAATTAAAATTGAACTATGGCTTTTAATACAAAAACCACAACAACATAAAAATATATTAAAAAATAATTGAAACAAACTAATGTAAAAAATTGAACTATGTTTATAATGAACGTTCAGCTGAATTAACCTAAAAAAAGAACAAATTGAATTATCAGAGATGCTTTTTTTTTTTTTTTTGAAAAGAACGACTCATAAAAAAGTTAAAAGAAATTTTTTAAACGGCATAAAAAATTACTTGAGAGAGCTGAAAATAAGCATATATTTAAATCAAAATTGAAGAATCTTAGTGTTTAGACATTTAAGATATATTAGAGAATGATTAAAATTAAAAATATTAATTTAAAAACCACGATATATAACCATTATATATTATAATAAAATTTTTATTTTTTTACTATAACCATTAAAAGCTTTTACGCTATTTGTTATTGAGATGTAAAACGGCGATTTCCAACATCACAATTTTGCAAGGATCAATAACCATAAACCTGTCAAATTTCAACATTTTAAAAAAGCAAGCATCATTTTTTAAGGCAAGCATCGCCTTCAATAATCTAATTATTAGTATGGGACCCGCTTCCCATTAATAAAGTTCACTTTGGTGAACGTTGAAAACTTTGAGGATAAATTATGTTCTTTTTCTTACTCCTAGAAATTTTTGCTATGGTCATTAAATTAACTTTTAAGGCTTGATTTG
Source organism: Artocarpus heterophyllus (assembly GCA_025403435.1). NCBI lineage: Eukaryota > Viridiplantae > Streptophyta > Magnoliopsida > Rosales > Moraceae > Artocarpus > Artocarpus heterophyllus. The sequence continues at coordinate 7,700,836 of CM046347.1, read as the reverse complement.
TGAGTTTCATGCTAAAAATAACACCAATTAATACAAAACCTAAAAAAAGTTAATACAAGGACTAACGAATATCAGAATCCTTCATCATAGTAGAAAATATCAATAATGTATGTTCTTAAATCATTTCATTCGATGAAAAAAACCCTTTTTTTGGTAAAAATAAAATGGCTCCTGAGAAATCTCAACAGGTTGGGAAAATCTCTTTCTTTTTTTTTTAATTTTATATAACATGGTAGGGAAAATCTTTACCTACCAATTAAAAATTCAGGGTCATTTGATACGAGTATTTAAATAGAGTATTTAAATAAAAATTTAAATTTTTATAAAAAAAATATTATAATAAAATAATTTAAAGCGTGAAAAATAGGCTTGGCCAGCGAAATCTCGGACCAAAAAAATAAAAAAAAAATGAAAAAAAAAATGCTAAACAAAGGAAAGATAAAAGGCGATAACAACACAGACAACAAACAACCATGAGGATTACGAGACCCTCTCTTTCTCTCTCTCTAAATATATAGTCGTATAATTTTATATAAGAGAGGAGGAGCGAGGGAGCACCGGCTCTGCCATTCTTACCCGGATCCGACATTGTCGGACCCACCTTCCTCCATTGTTGATCATATGTAAGCTTTCTTCTTCTTCGTCTTCTTCTTCCTCTCTATTTGATTGCCTTTAGCGGTGGTCGCTGTCGTCGTTGCAGAAGGAGGAATTTACTCAGACTATCTCCGATTCCGAGATCTGCTTTACAAGAGGTACACCTTCTTCTTCTTCTTCTTCCTCTGATTCTGGTAATTTTTCTACGGTTTTTTTTAGTATTTGTTTCGTGTACGTTTTCAACTTCTGCAATGGAGTTTTCGTTGGACTTTTCTTGAGCATTTGAATTTAATTACTTTTCTAGCTTTCTTTGTCGTCTACGTTTCCCTGTAACTTATATTTCTTTTTTTTTTTTTCCCAAATGCTGACTGAGATTTAGAGGAAGAAATCAGAATATGTTAAAATTTCTTTTTTTGATAAAAGAACATGCTAAATATTTCTTTTTTTTTTTGGATAAAAGAATATGTTAAATATTTCTTATTCTCAGTTGTGTCTATATCAAATTTCTCATTTTCGTCCGTTGTGTGATTATTTATTTATTATTTTTTCCCCTCTTTCTATATGGCATTTGTATCGTTTTCGTTTTTGTTTTCTTGTACCTTCTTGGATATGGACCATTAAGTCATTTTTCTTCAACTTTTTCCCAATTTTTTAATTCTTTTTTTTTAGATTATAAATACCGTATCTTAGCTTCCTTGAAACTGCACAGGGTTTTGCTCTCTCAATTTGGAAATTTGTAAAAAAATATTTTTCCTCTTATAATAGTTCATAATTTTTTTTTGTTAATTTTCTAGATTATAAATACAGTATCTTAGCTTCCTTGAAACTGCAGAGGGTTTTGCTCTCTCAATTTGGAAATTTGTAAGAAAATATTTTTCCTCTTATAATAGTTCATAGCTTTTTTTTTTTTTGGGTTAATTTTCTAGATTTATATTAGCAATGAATTGTTAATTTTTAGTTTATTAATTTTCCTCTTATACTTTCTTGATCCTTTGTGGTTATTTTTCTTCTTTATATTTCTCCAGGTACTAGCATTGTTTGCAGGTTTTATATCTTCGTTAATTTTATCTATATGATTATAAACATATTTTTCAATTGTTCTTAGCTATTCTTTCTGAAGTCAAAATTCAAAAATGGATTATTTTCCTCTACTTGAAATTAAACATCACAAGTCCTAATTATGAGACCCAATTTTAGGCCATTAACCAGTGAAACAGCCTAAAAAAACAGAGAATTATTTTAAAGTTTTCATCATTCATTACATGTTTTTACTAGCAAAATCTGTTCTTTTTTTGTAACATATTAATGTTATCCCTTGTCATTTCTGGAGTTGCATGATTTAGGAGTAATGGGCTCGTGTGTGTCAACACAGTCGAAAAAAATCAAATCAAGAAGAAAGCGCCGCCACCATTTCACCAAATGCCATGCAAAGATCACTCGTTCTGTCTCTAACGGTACCAAGAAAAGAAACAGTGACACAGGGGCTTGTCTAACAGATTATGCTGTGAGCGAGTTTGTTCATATGGACTTTGGGAAGGGTGGGACTACGACCTGCAGAAGATCTGAGGTCTCAAATGCAACATTCCATCTTACTCAATTGCAATGGCACCACAGTCAATCCGACGCTAATGGTGTGTCCTCTCTTCAGAACTGCCCGTTATTCAATGGTCTTTCATATCCACTCTCTCAAAGAACAAATGATTTCTAGCATCTCACAATAATCTGGATGATCCCACGACTTAATCGTGTTATTTTTGACATTTATTTTCTACTTTAAACATCTGCTCATTCATTAGCGCAAGTCTGAATTGGACGTCAAAGAAAAAAAAAATCGATTGTTCTTATAGCATTATAGCGTTTCCTAATATAATTTGGCCCTGGTCCAAAGAGAGCTGTGGAAACTGAAAAAGACCAACTTTACTTGATTTATAATTACAATTTATCCTCGTGATGACTATATTGTCCTATAAATTTTAAAAACTGATATATATATATATATATCTATATTTATTTATTTATAGTCAGCTAGATATAGTCTTATAGGCTTTTTTTTAAGTGCCAACTTGTAGAAATTTTCATCTAATTTCTCTTACAATTTTGTTTGTTTGCAGTCATTTGCCAAGAGGAAGCTTGGTTTGACTCGGTCAGCATTTTGGAGTCTGACTCGGACGATGACTTCAGCAGTGTACAGGGAGGTAACAAACAACAACTTATCTGTTCAACTATAATTTATAACTCTTGTCCTCTTCGCAGAATTATTATCCATAAGCAATACATGAAACTGCTATTATGTTAAAAAAAATTTACATCAATCTTTTGGGGCAATCTTAAGAGAAATTCTAATACGAGAGGAAATTTATGTTGGTGATCTTTGACCGCTCCAATACCAAGTTTCTTGACTTGCCTTTTATTTTTACTCTGTTTATTTTTCACTGTGCAGATGGTTTCCCGTTAGGAGGTAATGCAATTGGGAATATCTCATCTGGTCAAGTGGTTCAATTTGAAAGATCAGCATGCTTTGTCGATAATAACTGCAAGTATGAAGAATATGAGAGCTTTGTGAAAATAGATGGAGGTAAATCAGATAATTTTATTTTATTTTTATTTTTGAAAAATATGAACGCATGGAATTAAATGAATTTTGCCTTATGAGTACCCTGGGGTTTTTTATTTTCTCGCTTAGGGAAGACCGATGAAGTGTGCAGCAAGAAGAAGAAGATTTTAGATCAATCTCGTGGAAGCTTTAAAAGTTTCAAGGAAGAACGACATGATTCTGACGAGAAAACTAGCAGGAGATCTCACTTGACTAAATTATTACCCGCTGTAAGCTTCAATGAGAAGCTTCTACATCAGTCAAGTATGGGTCAACAGTCACATAAGAAACCTTCAACAGTTTTCAGGCTTTCTTTCAAAAGGAGGTCCTGTGAAAGAGACGAAACCATTGAACAATGTAAGTACCAAACATTTGTTACATACAGTTTCTGCCCTTTCCTGAGGTTGGACCGAAACTTTGCATTTTGGTTTTGTCACCAAGCTAAATTACTATTCAGTATTTTCCTTTTTGTATTGCTTTTTCTAAATTGGAGTTCGGACTTTCCCTTTAGTTATCCATCTCCGGTTTTGACCCTTTTTGAGGAAATCTTTTCCTCTTTATGTGTACTCTTTCTATTCTAATCTATAATATTTCCAGTTTCTTTTCAAAAAAAATTATTATTTTTGTTAAGTTATTGGGATTTGCGATTTTCTCCAAAGATTTTTTCAAAGTCTTGATCTTGTATGTGTAGGTCAATCCAAAAGGTATCTGTATCGCCCAAGAGCAGGACATATTATTCCATGTTGTACGGGAGAGAAGCTAACCCCAGGATGTTGGTCTGAGATTCCACCCTCAAGATTTAAACTCCGCGGCGAGAACTATTTCAAGTATGTTGTCGGTTTTTCTTCTAACTAATTGCAAGTAGTTACTCTGATTTAATTATTCTTTTTACCTCTTTTCTTCACTAAGAATGTGATGCCATTTAATCTACCACGCAGAGATAAGCGGAAGTCGCCTGCTCCGAATTTCTGCCCGTATACTCCAATCGGTGTAGATTTGTTTGTCTGTCCCAAAAAGATTGATCATATTGCGCAACACCTGGAGCTTCCAAATGTAAAAGCTGATGGAATAATACCTCCCCTCCTCATTGTGAATATCCAGGTGCTTTGCCAGGAATTATTGTATGACTTTATTTCTTCAAGTTTTGTTTCCGTTACTTCGTGGGACTTTGTATATTCAAAGATCTGTTCCTCAACAGTTTTCTAATGTTGTATCTTGCAATCTTTGCGTGGATCCACTTGCAGTTGCCCACTTATCCTGCTGCAATGTTTCTTGGCGATAGTGATGGAGAAGGCATGAGTCTTGTATTGTATTTCAAACTCGCTGACACTTTTGACAAAGACACCTCTTCCCAATGTCAGGACAACCTCAAGGTAACTTTTTTTCTCCTTTGTACTTGCTTTGTCTCTCATGATTCGCCTTTTTCTATTGGCAGTGAGAAGGACTAGTGAATTCTCCATCCATGTGGATTAGAATTTACTAACTAATTTATAAATGCTGCAGAAATTGATAGAAGATGAGATGGAAAAGGTCAAAGGATTTGCGAAAGAATCCACTGTCCCTTTTAGAGAAAGGCTAAAGATCATGGCTGGGTTGGTTAATCCTGAGGGTCTTCAGTTGAGTTCTACAGAGAAGAAGCTTATAAATGCTTACAATGAAAAGCCAGTCCTTTCCCGCCCTCAGCATAACTTTTATAAGGTGAAGTATAACATGTTTTTTATTTTACTTGGATGCTGTCCTAGGCGAAATCATATATCAAAATATGATATGGAGGGCATTTCGAGATTATGCTATAGAACTTTTAGCTACTCATATACTGTTTAAGCAGTGCCAATGAATTAGCTTTCTTTGCTAATTCTTGAAGACTAATATTTCTGGCTGTGTAATTGGCATAATTAAGATAAACAAATAATGAATCTTTTTCTCCACTATCACATAATCCAGTGATATATCCAAGGGACTTTTAGGATTCTGATCATAACTTGTACTTCTTCCTTTAAATTATAATACAAATATGACGTGTCGAGTGGCTTGAGAGTGAACCACTATAAATCTTCTGACTAATTTTGTTCTCGTTTTCTCTTTGCTCTCGAATGGTAGGAATTAGGGCTTTTAATTCCTAACATATCATGCCTCCAAGAATCTCTACAATGCTAATACAATGTGCTGACCTGGCTATTCTTTCCCATGCAGGGTCCTAATTACTTTGAGATTGATCTGGACATTCACCGTTTCAGCTACATCGCAAGAAAGGGACTCGAATCTTTCAGAGAACGTCTGAAAAATGGAATACTGGATCTGGGGCTAACAATACAGGTAATATAGAAAAACATGGTAGACGAAGTGATCGTTACTTTTTCTACCTCGCAATTTTAGGCATCCGATGTTACTCAAGAGGGATAGCAATAGAGTAGCAAGTTGAATAAGAGGAATTTTTTTTGGACCCTGATAATAAAATGATGACAGATTTTTGACATTTAAAGGTAGTCGCTTGCCCATTGTGCAATTTTCAAAAAGTTTGCTCCTTTTATGATTTTAAAAACCTTCGTTAATTTTATAGTTAGAGACCAGAGCTACCAAAAAACTTAAAATTTAAGAATAAATCAGCCAAAAAAAAGTTAAAAATCAAATTATCACAATGCTAATAGTTCAGGGACTAACAACGCCAAAAAAAAAAAAAAAAAAAAAAAAGAACCGGTGTTCTTACTCAAATTGTGCAAGCTTATTTAAGCACTAATTGAGTTCAAACTAATCCTTTTTTAATGTTAAACAGGCACAAAAGCCCGAAGAGCTACCAGAGAAAATGCTGTGTTGTGTGAGGTTGAGCAAGATTGATTTTGTAGATCAAGATCATAGCAGAATACCCACCTTAGTGACCCTCGATGATGATTGATGAAGATGGTGAGAGAGATGCAGAGCACGGTAATAGTGATTCAAAATACACCCATTAATTGGGAAGATGAAGACCTCCTTTTTCTGTAAACATTTAACTCCCAGCAATTCCAGCCTCTGTAAATCAAAAGAAAAATAAATAAATTCTTGTCATAAATTGTGGCTGTGATAGCAGCTCTCTTAGAGCTTGAATCTGTTTATCAGCTGGTAAGGATCAAGAAATGTCGTTTTTACCTTGCAGCTAGACTTAAATTAGAAACGAAATGTCGTTTCTCCTCCAGTTCTAGAATGACACCGCATAAATTTTGGAAACAGACGACACGTCGTTTGATTTAAATGAGAGAATGCTTCGTTTGATAATTAATGGTAGAACGACAATTCAGACTTGTTTATTTCTTTTGTTATTGTTTTTGGAGAAAAGGATAACAAGCGCATTCAACAGGCTATATGTCTCCTTTTGATCCAAACGACAGCAAAGCCCTAACATGATAAAAGCCCTGGCGCTTTGAATGACGGTAAACTTGCGCAGTTCAAAAGCGACTGCAATCATTGAACGGCGACAAACTTTTGGTCAACGAACGATGTGTCGTTTTTACTCAATGGTCAACAAATTTTAGTCGACAGAAGATGTGTCGTTTTCTTAATTAAGGGTCAACAAATGTAAAACGACGAACGGCTAAGGTGTTTATACGTAAAGGTACGGCGCGGAGCAGAAGAGAGAATTTAGGGAGAGAGCAAATGCATGATTGAATTAATAAGTCGATGACAAACTTAATCTTAGAGACCTAAAATATAATTTTAAGTACAAGTAAAATTTAATTTTTTAAAAAATAGAGTATAAGTGTTTAGAAGGGCGATACAAGCTGTTGGTTAGAACCACTTTTATTATAACAATAAAAATTTTATACTGTAACACTTATTTTTTTAATTGTTATTATAATATATAAATATTTTACATTATTATTTGTAGTGAAAATCATGCCTCAATCAAACACTCGGTAAGTTTTATAAAGTTAATAGAACAAACGAAAGTAAAGACGGCGGCAGCTCAGCATGGCCCCCACCTGGCTTCGTGCCTTGCGGGTGTATTGCAAAGTTTCAAATAGCGATGGAAAGGCCTTTTCTTATTCAGTTTAAAATTAAACGACATCAAACTTTCACAAGGACGAGGACATGTCTGCTCGTAATATAACGGGAAACTGGGGGCAAAATGGGAAAAAGGGTAGGGTTTCATGGAGGAGTGGAGATTACTATAAAAGGAGGATAAGTCCGAGGCCGAGTGCTTCCCTCTTGAGGATGGGGTGGAGTGGTATTTCCACGAGAGAGGTTTTCCATCACAAATTCGTGGTGCACGTTAGTGCGACGGGCGCACATTAGCAACTTCTTGTTTGGGGGGTACTTTGGCCGCTTCGCTGCCCGAGTTTTTGCAGCCTGAGCAATGAGTTTGCCCTACATAATCATCTTTTCCCTTTTCTTATCTCTTTTCTTTTCTTTTCTTTTTTTGGTTCTTTTTTCAAAAGCTTTGATTTTGCAATTGGATGCGATCCGTTTTTGACTGATGAAACATGTAGGCTTTTTCGTCAGGTTTGTTTTACAGACTGCCAACTTGGTTTCTGTTTTTACAGACTGTAAATAGTCCATTGCATTTGCTGTGAATTGACCTTTTTTGACATCTGCTTTAAGTAATGTTCTTTTTTTTTGTTACGTAAGTAAATGTTCTTTATTCTTTAATTGATTTTTATTTTTTTTTCTTGGAATTATTATTAGTTTATTAATGACCGTCTATTGTTAATTTCTACATGTATTCAAATTAGTGATTTGATTTAAATTGTGTAATTTAAATTATTATCAGAATTAAAGTTTAGATGTGTATTTAAATTTTAATCTAAATATGAAATAAAATTAAAATTTGTGTTTGAAGAGGTAATGAAAATAGTTTTTGATTTAATCTTAAAAAATATGCAATATAGATATTAATTTATTCATCTCTTCATTAAGAACACAATTTAAAAACAATCATCTCAATTGGATATCAAGTAAAGATGTTATGGATTTTTTCCTCAAATATAAGAGAGAAAATTTTAACTTTTACTGTAACAAAAGTATCAAAGTTTAGAGGGAGTTAAAACTTTAAAAACTTGAATAGTTAATACTCATTTAATTTGAATTTTGAAAGAAACAGACACGTACTCAAAATATTCTTGATACTTGAATCCAAATTTAAATTCATTAAAAATACACAAAACAAACATACATTCGACTACGTAAATTTTTTTATTTTAAAAAAGTCATTTCATACATATGCCTCCCACTAAAAAAAAGATGGTTTTGGTCTTGCCTTATTTTTTAAAAAAATTTCTTTTGAGGTGCTTAGCCTTAAAATAAGGTGACATCTTGACAGGTTATTATTTTTTTAATTTATTGACATCCCTACTTTCTTTGCTTTAGTCATTGATTGAACAAGTGGGAAAAAAAAAGCGCATAAATTAGTATTCCTAGAAAAAAAATGCACACGAGTATTACACTACCAAAATAAACAGCAAGGCAATTGTGAGAACGACAAACGGCTGATAAAAGTTCATTTTATCCTAGAAAAAGATAAAATAAGATTTTAAGTTTTACAAGAGAGAAAGAGACGGTTATTTAGATAAAAGTAAGTTTGGTTGGTGGGTGGAGAAAAAAGAAAATCAATAAAATTTGAGCATAAGAAGTGATGACCAAAAGTTTACGGGTGGTTGAAGAAATGACGTGAGAAAAGTGAAATGAGGCAATCAACAGACCCCATTGTCACCATACTGATGAGTCAAGCGTGTGTGTGTGTGTGTTTTTTTTTTTTTTTGGCTGCAATGAAGAGCCAATGATAATGTCAATTACTGAACTTTTGTAGATTATTGTTTCAATTAAAAAAATGGGTTAGGAGCTTCTAGAGAAAATTGATGAGCAGATCTTTCCTTTGAATTTGATTAATCTGTAATGTATGATCTTTTGCTTTCTTTGTGTAATACAATGCAGGTTACAACATTGCTAGTGTTGGGCTAAAAAACCAGCGGCTTAAAGGATTTGCAAGCAGAGGATGTTAACAAATGGGCACAGCCATAAGAGCTCACACTAGTTGGGTCAAACATATTCCCATTTTCGACCCACAAGTATTTACACTTCGTTGAGTTGGGTGCCAAGGGACCAAAATCATTTGATAATAATCCCTATGCCTCATTTCTCTGCCAAAGAAAAAGAAAATCATCTTTTTGAGGATAGTTTCGGGTATCAAGTCGGACACGGCAAAAATCTGAAAAACAAGGACAGAATGTTGCCCACATTGGTAAAATCAGGTTTCTCTTGAATTACCTCTTTCAAACCTTGATTTGCGATTTGCCAGACGTATCTGATTCTCGTTCTTGTGCAGGAGTTCGTCCATTCTATGTGGTCGTAACAATAGAGGTCCTGAGAACTCGATATGGTTTTCATCATCCTCGTAATCCTACAACACAATTCCTCACATGGTCAATGAGTTTTTTGACACCAATAATGTTTTAAAGAATGTAAAATGATAAATGAGTCTGTATTATAACTACCATGCTTTTTGACGAAACAGCCAATTGGGATATATCCTGCAAATGACATAAATCGGACGAGTCAAAAGAATCTGCCGGATTACTGAAGTTCCTCTGCTGCTTGCGCGTTTCACGCTTGGAATCAACTCTGTGCAAAACACGGTCTTGATTTCCCCCCAGTTTTGGTAAGCCATATGTGGATTTTGCAAATGACGGATCCAAGGCACTGAACTGACTTTTGGAGCCGTCTGAGATTGCGGATGTGACGTCCTCTTTTCGCCTTGTAGCTGCCCATGCAAAGCCACTTGATGCTGAGACTGGTATTGGCCCTGAGAATGTACTGTCTCCTTGGCGTGTGCCCATCGCCTGGTAAGTCTCTGACACCGTATCAAATGATGGTTTAAAGGAGTCTCTACGCAGATGACCACCTTTTTCCTTGAGAATTTGCGCATCGATGTTACTGACGTTGTTTCTATGACCAATTTCAGTGTTCTCTTGCACTTCCTGAATACAAAGATAAGCCATTCAGTGTAAACTAGCTTGCTTCTACAATTGTGTGTGAGAGTGAGAGTGAGCAAGATAAAGTAAGGACCTCTTTTTGTGCTAATTTACTGATTAAATTTTGTTGTTGCAAGGATTTACGAGATTTCCTTGGTTTTCTTGATGCTCCAGTATGTCTATTTCCGGGCTTTCTCCTGTTTTGAAGTACAAACACAGTGCTTACTAATGCAACAAATATCAAAGAGTTGACCAGAAAATACAAGCTGTATTGATATTTTAGTATATAGCATCAGGCCAATAAAGAGGACCAAAGACAAATACCACCAGTCCTGTGATACATACCGGAATCACAACCCTAGTTCCAAAAATGAGGGGAAAAAATAGAAAAATAATATATATATATATGTAATATACCTTAGAACGTCCTCACGATTTTTAGCATCAATTTCCTTGTTTGGTGGATACTTTGGTAGAGTTGAAGGATCACATGCCAAAGGAGGTGTTCTAAAGTACTGGACATGGAATATGAAACGTATGTTTGATCAACAAAGAGAGAGGAAAAGAAATGGAGGTCAAAACAATGAGTTTCAAATGGTTAATTAGTACGTGCGATATAGGACATATCGTAAGAGTTACCTGTGAAATGAGGGCAGAAGAGGCAGTTCCACGCTGGTAAGGTTCTACAGATAGAAAGGTTTCAATCAGGTCAAGGGCAATTGTTGGAATGTCTTTACACCTTTCCCTCATGGAACCTTCATAAGGATGTTGTGGTTTGAACATGGTTGCATGAGGAAGCTTCGACTTCTTCCAGTATTCCTCGGATGGAGAACCACAAAGCTTGAAGATTTTATGCAATTGTTCAACCTAGAAATGAGACAATTCAACATCAACTTCATCTTCCATGTATAAATGAAAACCAACAAAATATAAATAAACACACGTAAGCATACGAGCATACCTCGGTTCTTCCTTTAAGAATAGGCTTCTTTAGATAAAGTTCCGCAAACACACAACCCACACTCCAGAGATCAACAGACACTCCATAGCTCGTGGAACCCATCAAAAGTTCAGGAGGCCGATACCATAACGTTACAACACGGCTGGTTAGTGATTGCTTATTCTTCGAGTTGACGATATTTGCCAACCCAAAATCTCCCAATTTAAGGATTCCTTCATTATTGACCAAAATATTGGATACTTTAATGTCTCTATGCATTATACCTCTTAAATGGCAATGCTCAATTGCAGACAATAGCTGCCTCATATAACACTTAACCTATGCAAAAGAGAAACAAAACAAAAAGTTACAATGTTTTATGAAGCAGGAAAAAAGAAAAAGGAAGAAGAACACAGATTAAAACCAGACCTGAGCTTCACTGAATTTAATCTCAGGAGAAGATACTAGACCAGCAAGATCATGTTCCATGTACTCAAATACAAGGTATATACTGCTTGATGATCCGGATGTGATTAGTCCTTCCAATCTCATGATATTTGGATGGTCAAGCCTCCGTAGGATCAATATTTCTCTTGCCATAAATCTGACGCTTTCTGGCTGAAAATTATCAAAGCGGACCTTCTTCAAGGCTACCATCCTCGCGGTCTCTACTTGGCGAGCTCGGAACACACTACTGTATGTTCCTTGCCCAACCTTGCAATACCAGAAGAAATAGGAGGGAAAAAACCAGTCAGAAATCCGTGCACTGCAAGGAAATTAATAAACAAGTGGCAAACCACCTATCTAGAATTAATTAAACTTAGTTGCAAAGTTTTGCATAAAGCATCAATTTTTTTCTACCTTCAATATGTTTTGGTATGAATAATTGCTAAAATTACAATAAAAAAAAAAACTTGTTTTTCTCCCCTAAATGTTGTCTATTTTCTTTTTTTATAACTATTTCGTTAATGCTCGATCAGATAAGGAAGATTAACATCTTAATATCGCTAATAGTCCAACAATAGCTGAGCTAAAACCCATTTTTTATAGCTATATCTTATATGAGAAAAATTAATACCTCACTTTCAAGTCAAGAACTTGATTAATTAACTGAATAGCATTAGAATGTGCAAAAAATTTGCAGGACCATTGAATAATAAACACGTTTTAACGTTTATTAAACAAATGCTTTATGCCCATCATTAATCCAGGAAAGAATATTCCAGAAAACGACGGAAGAAAGATTCACATCCCATCCGTAGTCCGTACCTTTTCCAATTTCTCAAACGAATCGGCTCTGAGCGGGACCCATCCGTGAATGGCCTCGCCAGCGGCGGCGCTGAGCCACGGCGGCCACCCAGCGGAGATTTGCTCGGCGTCCACGTATCGATGAGAAAACCCCAGCCTGAAGCTAAACGAGCCCCGTCCATGAGAGGCGCTGCTCTCCTTCTTCGATTTCCTCAGCTCCCATCCTCGATCCTCCGCTCTCTCCTCCTTCCGTCCCTCGCCGGCATCCGCCAGATTCCCCAGCTTCCTAGCCGACGCCGACCGGCCGATACCTCCTCCTCCTGCCGCCGCCGTCAGAGTCGGCTCCTCCGAATTCTTCGAATTAATGCAACCCATCCCCCGCCGCCGCGTTCTCCGATCAAAAAATCAAACCGAAAAACAAACAAACAAAGAAACAAAAATCCCGATCGAAAATGGCTTTAATGATTAGGGAGAGGAAAATCGGCAACAAAAAAAGAAAAAGAGATTCGGAGAATCGAAATCTCTCCTTCTCCCTCTCCACCTCGCCTCCCCCTCCCTACATCATCACATGTACGATCGGGATGGCGTTTGGGGAACGGGAAAATCGAGAGGAAAAATTCATTTTTTCCCGTGTCCCTCTATTTCCGAAACAAGAAAAAAATGGGAAAATTCAAAAATGGTGTTGTCCACCGGGGAAGCAGCGAGATTTGCGGAGAAGAGGAGTGAGGAGAAAAATGGAAAAACGAAAAAACGGTCCGAAAGGAAAGGAGAGAAGAAGAAATAGAAGAAGAAGAAGAAGAAGAAGAAGAAGAAGAACATAATAGAGTTAGAGTGGGACCAAACTGCTCCTCCATAGTTAGGGCTTGGTGGGGTTTCGTTGGCTTTATCAATTTTTGGGTCTTGAGAGTTGGGGAGTTGGGTGATTTGCTTTTGCTTTTCTTTTCCTTGCTTTTGCTTTTCTTGGTTTTGGTTTTTTGGGAGGAAAAAAAAAAGAAAAAACACAAGTTGGGAAAAGGTGAAGTGTAACCGTTTGAGGGAGCTTTCTGTCATTATATTCAGTTTGTAGGACAGAGACAGTGAGGAGAGAGACAGAGAAGACGCATGGTGGTGGTGATGGTGGTTGTGGTTGCAGACCAACTGTCGTACCCAACAGCGCCACTGCAACAACACCGCGGCGCTTTTGTATTTTGGAGCAGGACAGGTCGTTTCTTGGATTTATCCACTTAATCGATACAAAATTTTAAAATATATATATATATTATTAAAAAAATTACAATGCATCTGAATTATTGTTATGAAATTAAAATCTAACATAATATTTAAAATATTTTTAATGATATTACATATTGTATTATATAGTTACATATAAATAATTTTAATGATATCATTATAAGATATTTGGAGAATTTTTACAAATTAGAGTCATATTTTAATTCAATAAACGTAATTGAGCTAATTGTCTCATAAACTTTTTTTTTTCCCTTATGTAAATTAGTTTGAAAAATCAATTAAAATTTGAGGTTGAAATTTAAACATTATAACATATAAGAGTTTTATATTATAACAAATTAAACTTATTTTTTAAACATGCTTTTCCAAACGAAGTGTACTACTTCTTGGATGGGTAGATCTATAGATTACGTGCCTAATTCTTCAGCCTCAACCATTTGCAAGATAGATCTTTTTTTTATAATAATAAAGTACACTTGATGACTGTTTTTTGGTTTTATGATACAATTAAAAGCTAACAAAATTTTCAATATAATTTAAGAATAACAAAATTTCATTATAATTATCGTAATACTTTCGCAATACTTGTCACACTTTCTTCGATATAATTACGCAATACTTGTGAAATAGTACAGTTTTAATAAATTTCGACACGTCAATATTTCAGTATTTTAAGTATGATTTTTTTTTTTTGGTCATAACGTGTATCATTACATCCTTCGACAATATAGGAGGAATTGCATGACTCCTCCTTTCCTCTCTTTTCCCAACGATGGAGATTGCATATCTGAGTGAAAAGTCTACGTGGATTCTTCTAATCTCATTATCATGATGATGGAAATGTGAGACCAAAATTTTTCCATAATTGTCAAGGCCAAAATAATTAGATTAGGTTTAAAATGTGATTAATGATCTCGTGATCTAAAACAGTTGGGGGTGGGCGGGGTCACTTTTGCCGTTAAATCAATTCACAGTTTGGTCTTCCACGTTCCTTTTTCTTGTTTGCTGTTCTTTTTCTTTTTGGTAACCACCTTATTACAAATTTAGCTTTGTCCAAGCCACTCTTAAGTGGATTTGATTTTTCTTTTTCCTTCATTTATGGTTTCTTGTTTGCTGTTCTTTTTCTTTTTGGTAACCACCTTATTACAAATTTAGCTTTGTCCAAGCCACTCTTAAGTGGATTTGATTTTTCTTTTTCCTTCATTTATGGGTGCCTATAGATTTGGCCCTGTTGACTCGATCTGATTTGCCTATAAAGGGCGGTGCTAGGTAATAAAAGATCAGATTGGATGTCACATATAATTACTCAACATGCATGAAAAAATATATAATTTGCGTTTATTTCGTGGTTTGAATCACAGTTTCGATTATTTTGTTGTAGTATTTTCTCTCACGAAAATTTAAATTTTCATTCAAATACTTGAATCAAACGGGTTCATAACCTCTCGACACAATATGAATCCTTCTCTACCCAAAAAATAAAAATAATAAATTAAAATTTTAATACAGTATGACCTGTTCAACTTTATTGGATTATAACCCACCTCGTAGAACACGTAAGTCCACCGGATGGGGTGGGGTCTACTATTTGTTAGTAATAAAATTACAGTCCCATGAGATTGAATAGCATTTTCCCACAAAATGCAATGCACATGATAGAAATATTTAAGCCAAAAATTCGAAGTGGTATGTTGGAAAGTGAAGAGCAGGCTTCTAATGTTTTCCTGGCCTCATTTAACTCTTTATGTGGGAAACTTTATTTCATTCCAAACCCGGCAATAATAAAAACCACAACCCCAAAAGAAGAGACACAAAATAGGGCCAACAGCAGCCGGGTAACTCGACTAGAAACACATTTAGACAATTGTTGCAACCGTCTCCCGTTCAAGTGGGGCATTAATTATCATATAAACATCATTTCTGAATTTAAATGTACAAGACCTCACGTAGGGTACCATCCTTGTCAAGCAATGCGTGACAAATATATTTAAAAAAAATACACAGGTGGGAAAGAAAAACAAACAAAACAGCAGGATATTACTACTTCAGTACTTCCTTAGAAACCTGTCAAATGATCTTTTTCTCTTCTACATTTCTTCATTTTGCACCATGTTAGTTGATCGAAATCGACTGCTGAACTTACAGTTACATGAAAGAGCAACTTACGGAGTGATTTGTTCTTTCTTCTTTGACTGCAAAAGAAATGGTGTCTGATCTTTGTTTACTTCCACATTCAATCTATTCAGAGTAGCGGATGCTTCTCAGCAAAAACCTTGATTGGTTTTAACTATGTGCATTATTGTTAGCGGTATTGTTGATACTGTGTCTAGCAGCCGGGACATCGTGGTTATGTTTTCCCTCGTACGTAGTGATGACAGCTTTGGGGTCTGTTGAAGCTCTTTCAACATGTTTACGGACATTGCATCCTGCATTAGTGCATTTGTAATAGCTCCTGCAATGACACATTAAAGTACCATAACCAGGAAATTAATACCTCAGATTTCAGAAAATATTTTGGTAAGAAAAATTAAAAACAATTATCACGGAAATAATGCCAAGATAGAACATCACAGACACAAACTAAAGTAGTTACTCTAATAACTTTTGCAAGCCACCAAGTAAAGTGAGATCATCACCGATGTTGACATCAAACCACAAAAATAAAACACGGTGCCATATTAAGACGTCTTCTTGATGACACATCAAAGTGATGTGATGAAAGTAAGCAAAATTAAATGAGTTCATTTGCATGACAACACTTCAAATTGCAAGTATGGGAAATCTCAAGACGGTGCCCAAAAAAAAATTACTCAAATATACCGCTAACGACACCATTCATTGTTACTAGGACCATGTAGCTAAAACAATGATTTCATTAAAGCCAAAGATATAGTTACTGCTAAAACAAAGAAGCAAAATCTATAGCAGCTTTTGACAAACTTCTTTAATTTGGTTCGTTTCTTTTCAAATATTTCAATTGATAGTGCTAACTACTAACTCCAGAGAGTGTGTTATTAACAATTTTCTCGCTTTAGAGGAACAAGAAAATGTTGACAGCTGAAGGTATATATTGGTAGAAACAAACTAATTGTCACTCTTTGTTCAGTGCATGGGGACTAGAAGGGGCGGTTGCTGACCTCCCATGCGCCTTGACTTGAGGTTGGCCCAAATTTAAGTCCTCAGTTACGGATTCCATGGCAATAGGTAGAAACAAACTAATTGTACCATCCCATGATTTATTTGTACCTATACTGTCCTTTTCTCCTTTTTCCCATCATTTTTCTCCTTTTTTCCGTGTTTAATCAATCGAAACTTGGCAGCTTACTTAACAACTGTAAACTTCACTCAAGGTCCAACTTCATTTGTTATTTTTTATGGTTATGGGCTTTACGGGTGTAGAGAAAATTTCGTAACCAGTCAACTGGGGTTTAAGAAGATTGTCTGTTTGACAACTCTATTTAGGTCATGCGAACAGTAAAACAGAAATGTAAATATGCCGCCCAAAAAAAAAAAGAACAAAAAAACATAATAGAAATACAAGGACACAGATGTAAGAAGAAACTGCTAACCTCGGATGAGGATTGCCTTTGACCACCTTCTGGCCATACTTGCGCCATCTGTAACCGTCATCTAAAAGGTCAACTTCACTTCTTGTTTGGACGATGATTTTTGGTTCTGTAACGGTCTTGTGTGACAAAGACACCTCAGTCGTCCCAACATCTATGTTCCTGCAATCCAAATCAAAAATTCTATTTTTCAGCACAGTAAGAATCAGAAAAGAAACAAAAGAGCTCAATAATAAGGTTTAAGGTTCAAATCAAATATTAATAAAAGTATTACCTTCTTTTTGCATTTGGCTCGTCAGCATCTGCATCATCTTCTCTAACTTCTCCATCAACCAATTCTTCACTGTCACTTGAGCCCGGTACTGGCACAAGAGCTCCTGGTGCAGATTCCTGGTCCCTTTCAGGCACTGACTGGGAAGGTGCAGTTTCATTCGACCACTGTAAGTTTCCGGCTCTACTCTCAGATTTAACGTGCAAATTTGCATTTCCATTCTGATCACCAGCTTCTTTGGTACGCTTACTGGGTTGAGGCTTGTCATGGTTATGCTGCCCTTTGTAGATAATCTCAGTAATTTGCCCATCTGGGGAACGCTCAACCTTCTTTTTCACAGGGCAAGTCAAGTGAGTACACTTGTAATAGCTCCGTGGAAATTCGCTGCCCTTAACGTGCTTCTGCCCGTATTTTCGCCAGTTGTAGCCATCATCAGCAGGCTTATCAGTGGCAAAGGAAGGAGCTTGGAATTTCCTATCAGAATGAGACGCTCCGGACAATTCCACGGCAGAATTTCTGTGGTCGGACGTCGATGACACTGCCTGCCGTTGTGAATCCTCATTTGAGACAAATGATGGATTAAGTGTCTGTGTCTCTGTGGATGCTGCTGTTGCTAAGGATGGTTGTTGATAGTATTCAGCTTGCAAAGGCAAATGATTATGAGACTGGGCAAAAGCAGCTTGTGCAGTAACTTGCGCCAAGGCCTGTTGGTGTGACATCCCAAAGGGACTCTGCACCAAGAATTTCAAAACCAAATAAATCATATTCAAAACACAAATACTATACTAATAATGCTTCTCTGCTAAATTTTTTACTTTTTTCTCTCGTACAAACAATAATGAAAAAGAAAGGTCAAACTTCTCAACATGCAGGTTAAAGAATCTCCATTAAAGCAATTCCCTTCAATTCGTCAATCACAATTTCTCAGGTAATTTCAACAAGCAATGAAATTCTGTGCATAAACAGTGTAGTGAAACTGAAACCCTCAAGTTACCCCAAAAAAAAAAAAGTCCCAATTTTTACACAATCAAAATCCTAGTAATAATTAGCAGAGACGAAGAATAATACGAAATCATAGGACAAATTGAACAAAGTACCGGCGGTGAAAAGAACCCAGGGGAGTTCAACAGTCCGGAGGGGCTCATCCCAGGAGGAACCATGAACAATGGCGGGTTAGCCACGACCAAATTCACCGGCCGGCTCTGCTTAAACCCCGAATCCTTGTCCGCGCCTGCTTTCGAAGAGTTCTCGGCGGCTGAATTATCGGCGTGCAAGCTCGGCGGCCTCGCCAGCGGCGACGAAATGGCTCCAGCGAGGAGCTGAGTGAACGACCTGTACTCCGAATCGGGGTTGTTGTCGGAGAAGAATCTGGAGACGAGAGTCAACGGCCCGGGGCTGGCCCCCGTCCCGCCGGAGAAGAAGGCGTCCATGGTCGGCCGCGGCGGGAGCATTAACGTCGGCCGCGCCGCCACAGCCGGAGGCCCCGTTGGGCCGCCAGAGAAGGAGAATCTCTCGGGGTCTTCGTTCTTCGCCATTGATGTGTACTATTATTCACATAAAAGACAATACACAAAAATAAATAAAAATCTCTTCCTTTTTTTTTTTCTTCGTAAATCTGTAATCCCTTGATTTCGTGTTCTTCGTCTGTTTCTCTCTCTAAACTTGCTTCTTACACAACTGCCTTTGTCTTGTGTTTGCCTCTCTCTCTCTTCTTTTTTTTTTTCTCTTCTCTCTCTAGGAATGGTTGAGCTTTTCGGTGGTTTCGTGCTGTCCTGAAATTCAAGTAGAAAGTCCACCAAGTAATTATGATGAACATGTCATTTTTTAATGAGCAGAAAAAAAAAAATGACATTGTTTTTATTTTTTTTGTATTTATTTATTTATCCACTTAATTTATTTTCTCTCTTTTTTTTTTCTTGAGAGGGAAAAAGGCTTGTCGGTAACTGGCGGCTTGCTTGGGAATTTTTTTTTTTAATTATGAATATTGAACGGGTATTTGTTAAATGGGCCAGAAGTGAAAAATTAGTTTATTATATTACGTAAGAATATTATATTATGATTATATTTTATTTTATGTTATAGTTATTTTTTATACTATAACATATAAAAATTTTATATTATAATTAATATAAATTATTTTCTTGTTTTACACCATATTATATAAAAATTTTACATTGTAATTAATTTAAAGTAATATATCAAACATTGTGTGTATATATATGTTGGGAAATAATCATACAAAGTAGTGATTTTTGTATTAAAAAATATTATGAGATTTTTTTTTACCTATCCAAAAAATATCCTATCAATAAGTAATTATATTTTAGCCATTAAATTTAAAATAAAATAATTATGTTGGGATAACACAAAGCAAAATATTTCAGGAAGATTTTCAAGAGATATTTAAAAAAAAAGGAAAGAAATAAATGTGAGGTAGAATCGAATTGACTTTTTTACCCTATAAGACCGGCACAATGCATAGATCTAATTTTTTCTAATCTAAAAGGTCTGTCTTAAAAAGAGAAAGAAAAAGATCTAAAAGGTCAAGCCTTAGCTCCCAGGACGAAGCATGCCCACCGCCAAACATGCTTGCAAGCTCTTCCACTGCCCTTTCACTCGCCCCAAATAAAGAAAAATAAAAAATAAAAAATAAAAAAAGGACAATGAATTGAAAGGTGATTCTGTCCCTTTTTTTTCTTTCAAGATTCCCTTCAATATTTTGTGTTCAATAATTTTTTTAAAATCATTTCAAAATCTTTTGTTTCAATACTTAAATCACGATTTAAATTATTTTACTATAGTATTTTCTCTTGTAAAAATTTAAATCTTCATTTAAATACTCTATTGTAACACCCGTATTTTTTTAACGGGCATAATTTTGTAAAATTTAATGAATAAAATGTGACTATTTAAAATTACTAAGTTGTTTATGATCATTTAAAAAAAATACCATTTTAGTATTTTCTTACCAAGTCTTCCTAAGAAACATTCAAAACTTACCAACACTTACTTCTACCAATCTTGTCTCCCTAAATTATTGCTCAATTATATAGACTTCTTCTCATTTTGCTAAAGGTATCCGAAGGGGACATTGAATTATTTTCCGTCAATTCATAGAAGACATGGAGATATTTCTCAACCACCTAATTAATTATTTCCTTATCTTCTTCTATAATTCACTCCAATTATCCCCTCAATTATGTTGGCATTATTTGCTAAAAGTCTTCATGGGAGACAAGATGATATTTTCCTTTAAGACTCTTTTGTTTCTTCTTACAACTTTTCCCCGTAAACATCTCATTCCTCTTAAGCATTTTGATATCTTTTTATTTAACTATCACCACCTTCTTCTCTAGTTCTCATTCTCTCCCTTCTCACTTCAAATTTCTAACTAAAGACATAGAGCACAA
The DNA here is from genome assembly GCA_025403435.1 of Artocarpus heterophyllus. NCBI lineage: Eukaryota > Viridiplantae > Streptophyta > Magnoliopsida > Rosales > Moraceae > Artocarpus > Artocarpus heterophyllus. The sequence goes on along the minus strand of CM046347.1, from coordinate 7,680,043 downwards.
AGCTCTCTTTGTGGCCAAGACAATTATAATTCCCAACGATGATCGAGGCGGTTTTAAAGTTAATTCAAGCTTGATTGATAACCCAAACTTTGGTGCTTTTCAAAGAAGTTTTGAGGTAGGTTTTCTTTAATCTAAACTTAGTTTTTAGTATGCATTTTCTCCATGTTTAATGCATAAAAATACTTTAATGGCACTAGTAGACGGGTTTACACATAACTCACTTATGAATGTGATTATACGTTGTGCTTTAGTTTTAATTGTCCTTATGCATGCCTTAGGGTCAAGGATGTGTGGAGCTAACGTTAATTGATTCCAGGATTAAAAGATTGTTGATAAGCTTGAAAGGTAGGGATTCTATTACTCATTTTTGTGAGGTTTTTATAGAATTAAAATTGATTGTTTTGCCGCAATATATATATATCTATGTTGAACTGATATTATATGAGTATCACATATGAAACTATGACATGGACTCGTCTTGTATTGTACGGCGAGGAACATAATGAATTGACATATGTTATAAATTGAGAAGCATGGTTAGGAAAACTGACTCTATTAATAATGATTTAATATAGAGAAATGGTGAGACATGAAGAGGGCGGCGGTTACGTCCTTGGGCATGAATACCCAAAAAGGTAAAATAGGGGGAAGGTGATGACGCTTCCTTGGGTTGAAAGTCCCAGAACACACTGTACAGGAATTGATTTGGTGAGGACTCGGGGCTTGATGTCCCCTCACCGGAACACCCTTGGAATTTTTATAGGGTGATCAAGTGCGCCCATTTGGGTTTCGATGAGTTGAGTGATACTCAATTTAACATGGATACCTAGGAACAATGATGATTGGTAATATTTGTATAAATGTGTAATTATGACACTTGGTAATGATTAACTACGGTATCCATAAGATGTGATCATAATAAACCTCATAATCTGGAATATGATGTAACCTACTAACCATGCAGTTTTTAATGTGGTAATGGATAAACCATAAGGTGAGTCATGATTTCCCTACTGGGCATGTCGATGCTCATCCCTATCATATCTTCATATCTCAGGTGGAACTCAGTGCAACATATTTGAAGAGGAATAAGCGAAAACAATCCTGCTGTTTTCGTGTTAGAAGACCCTGTTTAATTACAACTTATCTACAACATGTAAGAGTTGTATTATTTTTTTTTATGGCTGTGTTAAGTTATTTGGGAATTGTACTATGGTGATGATGACTGTAATTATATATATTTGGTGCTACACTAAAAACTGTGGTTTGTATTTAAAACGTTTATTTTTATTTTCTTGTTGTTTAAAGACCCATGGGCATTGTTTAATTGATTTAAATAATATAAAATTTAAAATTATTTTTATTTATTTAAAACTGTTAACCCCCACATAGGGGTGTTACAGAATTTTTGGTATCAGAGCCTAGGTTCGATTAACCTAGGGGGTATAGCACCACCTTAAAAATTAATCTTTGGGAATGGTTTTAAAGTTAGGTGTTAATGTCATCATCATTTGGTACTGATCCTAGTTAAATTTTCGCAGCCAGTAGAAACTATGCCACCAAGACGTCAAATGCAATCGTCTGAGCTGTCACAACCGGTTGAACATGCTCAAGAAGTTGAGCAACCGGAACCGATGGAACAAGCTCAAGAAGATGAGCAACTACGACATGCAACACAATCCCCGCCAGCTGCACCAGAAGTAAATAATTTAGGACAAATTCTTCAAGCATTACAAATTGTGCAAAGACCTGTGGAGGTTCGTGATCCCGAACAACGACATCTAACTCTGTTGAAGGAGTTTATGAAGCAGAAACCACCCACATTTAGTGGAGAACCTAACCCGGTCATAGCAGAACAATGGCTAAAGGCAGTCAAAAAGAAGTTGGACACCTTGAGGATTCCACGGGAGTATTGGGTTAGCTTTTCAACATATATATTTGAGGGTAAAGCCGAAGAATGGTGGGATCTTCAGAAAGACGACTATGATGTGCCGAATCTTACATGGGAGCAGTTCGAAACCATTTTTCGCAACACCTATATTCCTCAGAGCCATAGGCAAGCAATGATGCGAGAATTTGAAAACCTGGTGCAGGGAGATACAACAGTTGCTGAATACCATGCTCGATTTATAGAATTGTCTCGCTACAATCCCGGGGCTGTATCGGATCCAATGGCGAGATGCGAAAAATTTAGAAATAACCTGAGGCCGAAAATCAGACAAATGATAGCTGCTGTTCCATCAACAGATTTTCTTGATCTTGTAGCTGCGGCACAGCGGGCAGAGACAGAACTAAATAACTCCTATGGAGAGTATAAGGGTTCTGGTGGGCGTCAAAGGAAAATAAGTAAGAAAGAGAAGTCACAAGGGCAAGTCATTCAGCATAGTGGAGTGACTATTGGTGGTGGATCTTCTGGCAGTGGTCGTTTCCAACCGTATGCTTGTCATAACTGTGGACAAGTGGGACATCTGAGGAGAAATTGCCCTAACCGCCCTACACAATCATCCTTTGCACCAAGGCCACAAGGAAGTCATTTTGGCTCCACTGTTTGGGGAGGGAGTCAAAATCGTGGAGCGCCTCAGCAAAACACTCCAGCTTCCCAAGTCTCAGTAACTCAACCTCGAGGGTTCCAGCCTCAGTACAACTATCAACAGCGGCCACAGGGTTCCAATTTTTATGCTAATCAGAACTTCCAACCGACTCCACAAGGCTCAGTGAATCAAAGGCCATATTTTTCTGGGAGAAATAATAATAAGGCTAGCAGTAGCCAAGGAAACCGAGGAAAAAGTGATAAAGGAAAAGCACCAGCACAAGCTTATGCAATTACGGCTACAACTGGACAAGGAAAACAGGCTGATCACTCAGTTGTAGACGGTATGATTCACGTGTCTCATTCTTGGGCTCATGTATTATTTGACACTGGTGCCACTCATTCATTTATATCTATGTTATTTGCTTCCGTACTACAATTAGAAACTGAGACATGTAGTTCATCATTAACCCTTAGTACACCAATGGGCGGGATAGCTGAAGTATCCATAATTTGTAAATCAGTGTGTATTGTTATAGGAGAACATAAACTATCGGCTGACCTATATGTAATAACTATGACAGAGTTTGATGTAATCTTAGGAATGGATTGGCTAACTAAATACCAGGCAATAGTAGATTGTCATAGGAAACGTGTCTCTTTATTCACCAAGAATGGACAAGTCATCGAATTTCAAGCAAAAACAGGAACAGTGACGCCAGCCCCGGTGCTAAAGGCTTGTATTGGAGGACGAAGGAATTTCACCAATCTTGGGACGATCTTTGCTTCAGATGGAGAACTAAAGAAGAGTGACCTATCCTCTCACACTCCTGTGGTGGACGAATTTTCAGATGTTTTTCCAGATGAATTGCCCGGACTTCCGCCTGATAGAGAAATTGAGTTTGTCATCGACTTAACTCAAGGAGCAGCGCCTGTTTCTATTGCCCCGTATCGAATGGCACCTGCTGAGAAAGTGGAATTGAGGAAGCAGTTGGACGAATTACTGGAAAAAGGATTTATTCGACCAAGTACATCACCTTGGGGAGCTCCAGTACTTTTTGTGAAGAAACATGACGGATCGTTGAGGCTCTGTGTCGATTATCGCCAGCTTAATCGATTGACTATCAAGAACAAGTACCCTCTACCCCGAATTGATGAGTTGTTCGATCAGTTAGGAGGATCTTGCTATTTCTCAAAGATTGACTTACGATCCGGATATCACCAACTGAAGATAAGAGAAGAGGACATTCCAAAGACAGCTTTTCGGACTCGCTACGGTCATTTTGAGTTTCTTGTCATGCCTTTCGGGTTGACTAATGCACCAGCGGCTTTCATGGACTTGATGAACCGTGTCTTTCGACCGTACTTAGATCAATTTATCATTGTTTTCATAGATGATATCTTGATCTATTCTAAAAACGAAGAAGAACATGCTGAGCATTTGAGGATCGCTCTACAAACGTTGAGAGAACATGGTCTTTATGCAAAAAGAGAAAAATGTGATTTCTGGATGACGAAGGTCAAGTTCCTTGGACACGTTGTCTCTGAAGAAGGCATCTCAGTGGACCCCTCCAAAATTGAAGCAGTGCTAAATTGGGAACGACCAAAGAACGTGTCAGAGATTCGAAGTTTCCTCGGACTAGCTGGATACTATCGACGCTTCGTAGAGAATTTTTCAAAGATTGCTTCTCCATTAACAAAACTCACAAGGAAGAATGTCAAGTTCGTGTGGGATGATAAATGTGAAGAAGCATTTGAGGAACTGAAACGAAGACTCACTAGTGCACCTGTGCTGATCATACCTAACAACGAGGAGCCTTACACAGTATACACTGATGCCTCAGGAAACGGTTTGGGTTGTGTGTTAATGCAGCATGGACGAGTAGTTGCCTACGCCTCACGCCAGTTGAAACCCCATGAGAGGAACTACCCCACACATGATCTTGAGTTAGCTGCTGTGGTTTTCGCACTCAAAATTTGGAGATGTTATCTATATGGCGCAAAGTTCGAGCTATATTCAGATCATCAAAGTCTGAAATATTTGTTTACTCAAAAGGATCTCAATCTAAGGCAACGAAGATGGACTGAGTACATGGTGGACTATGACTTTAGTATCCAATATCATCCTGGAAAAGCGAATGCCGTGGCAGATGCTCTAAGTCGTAAGAACAACGGACGTATAGCCAGTTTAGCATTGGAAGATTGGAGACGAGTCACCATCGCCGACTTCAACTTGCAATATTATGAAGATAACGAGAGAGCTTTCTTATTCAATGTGATAGCAACTCCTACGTTAATTCAGAAAGTAAAACAAGGACAATGGCACGATGAAGGATTACGTAGGGTTTGGAAACAAATACAAAATGGAGAACAACTGGATGGATGGCAGATTGAGCCAGAAGGATTTTTACTTTACAAAGGAAGATTAGTTGTTCCAGAGGATCCATATCTCAGGCATGCGGTGCTAGATGAGGCTCACCGTTCAAAGTTTGCTATTCATCCTGGAAGCACAAAAATGTATATGGATCTAAAACGACAATACTGGTGGCGAGGAATGAAACGAGATGTAGCAACCTTTGTCTCTAAGTGCATGACGTGCCAACAGGTTAAAGCGGAACATCAAAAGCCTGGAGGCGAGTTGAGGAGCTTACCTATTCCAAAATGGAAGTGGGATCATGTGACAATGGACTTTGTTACTGGATTTCCTAAGACTCAAATAGGGCATGACGCCGTTTGGGTAATTGTAGATCGTTTAACTAAGACAGCCCACTTCATCCCAATCAGAACTAATTATAGTGTCTCAAAATTATGTCAATTGTACGTGGAAAAGGTAGTGACATTGCATGGAGTGCCAATGTCAATAGTTTCCGATAGAGATACACGTTTCACGTCGAAATTTTGGAGAGGATTGCAGAGGGCCTTGGGAACTCAATTGAATTTTAGTACAGCTTTTCATCCTCAAACAGATGGACAATCTGAACGTGTCATTCAGATTCTCGAGGATATGCTTCGGGCTTGTGTGCTGGACTTTGGAACAAATTGGGCTGCACAGCTGCCATATGTTGAATTCGCATATAACAACAGTTACCAAGCAAGTATTAGAATGGCTCCATATGAGGCCTTATATGGTAGACCTTGTAGATCTCCATTGTGTTGGGCTGAAAAGGAAGAGCGTCTTGAACTTGGGCCTCAGTTTATCAGAGAAACAACGGACAAGATCCAGATTATTCGCGAACGTCTTCAGACAGCTCAAAGTCGACAAAAGAGTTATGCAGATAAGAGGAGACGACCTTTAGAGTTCATGATCGGAGACTTTGTGTTCTTAAAAGTGAAACCAAAACGAGGTGTATCTCGATTTGGTGTTAAAGGAAAGTTAGCACCAAGGTATACAGGACCGTTTGAGATTGTGGAACGCATTGGAACGTTGGCATACCGTTTAGACCTACCACCACAATTGTCTCATGTACATAATGTGTTTCATGTATCGATGTTGAGAAAGTATGAACCCGACCCTTCACATGTGATCATGTGGACAGATGTGCCAATTCAAGGAGATACGAATTATGAAGAAATTCCAGTTCAAATACTGGATCATGAAATAAAATTATTACGTCGTCGTGGAATTCCTCTGGTGAAAGTGATGTGGCAACACCATGATGTGGAGGAAGCCACATGGGAACTTGAATCTGAAATGAGAGAAAAGTACCCACATTTGTTTTAACATTGTAATCAGTGTACGAAATTTCGAGGACGAAATTTTTATAGGAGGGGAGAGCTGTAACACCCGTATTTTTTTAACGGGCATAATTTTGTAAAATTTAATGAATAAAATGTGACTATTTAAAATTACTAAGTTGTTTATGATCATTTAAAAAAAATACCATTTTAGTATTTTCTTACCAAGTCTTCCTAAGAAACATTCAAAACTTACCAACACTTACTTCTACCAATCTTGTCTCCCTAAATTATTGCTCAATTATATAGACTTCTTCTCATTTTGCTAAAGGTATCCGAAGGGGACATTGAATTATTTTCCGTCAATTCATAGAAGACATGGAGATATTTCTCAACCACCTAATTAATTATTTCCTTATCTTCTTCTATAATTCACTCCAATTATCCCCTCAATTATGTTGGCATTATTTGCTAAAAGTCTTCATGGGAGACAAGATGATATTTTCCTTTAAGACTCTTTTGTTTCTTCTTACAACTTTTCCCCGTAAACATCTCATTCCTCTTAAGCATTTTGATATCTTTTTATTTAACTATCACCACCTTCTTCTCTAGTTCTCATTCTCTCCCTTCTCACTTCAAATTTCTAACTAAAGACATAGAGCACAAAGCTCTCTTTGTGGCCAAGACAATTATAATTCCCAACGATGATCGAGGCGGTTTTAAAGTTAATTCAAGCTTGATTGATAACCCAAACTTTGGTGCTTTTCAAAGAAGTTTTGAGGTAGGTTTTCTTTAATCTAAACTTAGTTTTTAGTATGCATTTTCTCCATGTTTAATGCATAAAAATACTTTAATGGCACTAGTAGACGGGTTTACACATAACTCACTTATGAATGTGATTATACGTTGTGCTTTAGTTTTAATTGTCCTTATGCATGCCTTAGGGTCAAGGATGTGTGGAGCTAACGTTAATTGATTCCAGGATTAAAAGATTGTTGATAAGCTTGAAAGGTAGGGATTCTATTACTCATTTTTGTGAGGTTTTTATAGAATTAAAATTGATTGTTTTGCCGCAATATATATATATCTATGTTGAACTGATATTATATGAGTATCACATATGAAACTATGACATGGACTCGTCTTGTATTGTACGGCGAGGAACATAATGAATTGACATATGTTATAAATTGAGAAGCATGGTTAGGAAAACTGACTCTATTAATAATGATTTAATATAGAGAAATGGTGAGACATGAAGAGGGCGGCGGTTACGTCCTTGGGCATGAATACCCAAAAAGGTAAAATAGGGGGAAGGTGATGACGCTTCCTTGGGTTGAAAGTCCCAGAACACACTGTACAGGAATTGATTTGGTGAGGACTCGGGGCTTGATGTCCCCTCACCGGAACACCCTTGGAATTTTTATAGGGTGATCAAGTGCGCCCATTTGGGTTTCGATGAGTTGAGTGATACTCAATTTAACATGGATACCTAGGAACAATGATGATTGGTAATATTTGTATAAATGTGTAATTATGACACTTGGTAATGATTAACTACGGTATCCATAAGATGTGATCATAATAAACCTCATAATCTGGAATATGATGTAACCTACTAACCATGCAGTTTTTAATGTGGTAATGGATAAACCATAAGGTGAGTCATGATTTCCCTACTGGGCATGTCGATGCTCATCCCTATCATATCTTCATATCTCAGGTGGAACTCAGTGCAACATATTTGAAGAGGAATAAGCGAAAACAATCCTGCTGTTTTCGTGTTAGAAGACCCTGTTTAATTACAACTTATCTACAACATGTAAGAGTTGTATTATTTTTTTTTATGGCTGTGTTAAGTTATTTGGGAATTGTACTATGGTGATGATGACTGTAATTATATATATTTGGTGCTACACTAAAAACTGTGGTTTGTATTTAAAACGTTTATTTTTATTTTCTTGTTGTTTAAAGACCCATGGGCATTGTTTAATTGATTTAAATAATATAAAATTTAAAATTATTTTTATTTATTTAAAACTGTTAACCCCCACATAGGGGTGTTACATCTATTCAAATACTCGAACCAAACGGGCCCTGAAAATTCTTAAAATCTTAATCTACTTATTTAATTTTAGTATAATAAATGAGCTGTTGATTGATAACTTTTAATTGATAAATCACTTAAATTCATCATTGATATTCTTAAAATACCATAGCTATAGTGAATACATGTCTCTACATTTTCATGAACAAACATTTTAATAACTATTTTTAAAAAAATTACTAATACTGTTTAGCTCTTTACATTTGTCTCTAAAGTTCTCAAATAATAATCATGTTACTTGCCAAAAAAAAAATCTATAATGAACTAAAAATTTACGATAAGGTATAATTTTAAATTTAAAGACATAATTAAATAAAAATATAAAATTTGGGAAATTTTACAAAAAAAATCCACAATAAAAACTTAATGCTTACAGTAATAGAGCATTTTTTGGAAGTTAACTGGAAAAGAAAAAAAATATTATTATTTCACTTCTTAAAAAATATAACTGAATTAAATTTTTGGATAATAGCAGTCCATAATCCAAATAAAGCGTCTGGCATTACGTGGCGGCATGACGAAGCGAATATGTTTGCGAGTAGAGAGGCGTGTGGTTGTAGGGACAGTGACAACGCCGTCACATGATCAAGTGGGTAATAAAAATATCAAAACCAAAATGAAAAGCAAGGAGATGGTGACACGTGACATCGTCTTAATAAAGATAGATCAATGGGACCCACCAATAGAACGACCTGATGCCGTGTACGTCCGTCAAAAGCCCAGAATCTACGATCGATGGACCTGATTAGAAGAAGTCTTTTTGGTGTTAATTAGGCTCTAAAACACTTCTGAAATTTGGCGAATTTTTATTTTTTTGGGAGATTCTTGCTGTCGGAAAGATAATTTTATTTTATCATGGATATAGCGTAATATTTTAACCGTTAGAGGATGATTGTAATGATTGAATTTATGACTGTTTATGTTAAAAATTTATAAAATAGGTATATAATTGCTTATAATTGTAAATTAGACTATTAAAATATTAACTTAATGGTTAAAACGTTCATATTTTATTAGTGGAGTAAAATTATCTTTTTTAATATAAAAATCTCCTTTCATAAATACATCTTTTAAACTTTCTTTCTGTAAATGTAACCTATATTTAAATAGGCATAACTTAAATATATAATAAAAGTGGTAATGTTGTATAACTTTTTAAGGATAATATGGATAAACATATTTTTTTAGAGTCTTGCATACCACGTAATTTTTTTTTTTAAATTAATCATTCATGTGTACCACTTTGAGGTGAAATTCAAGCTTAAATTGTTCAAAAAAATGACGTGTTTAAAATTCAACTTTGTAGAAAATGGTATCCCCTAAATCAGCCTTCATATTGAACAAGACATGAGTATTTAAAATCAGATTAATATCTTTCGGTCCCCAAAATCTCAAAGTAAATTATGTTTTTGGCCACTAACATTTAAAACATCACACTAGTACTTTTGATTTACAAATTATTGCATTAGGCTCGTTAAAAATGGTTAAAAGTAAACAGATGTCAAACATGAATTATGACATAAATTTAAACACTCGCACTAAAGTGTCACGTGATTTGTTCCGATTCTTCCTAAATAAAGAATTTATTGTGAGAGGTTTTAAGTGTCAACCATTAAAATGAGATTGGCTCCTAAGTTTGGGAACAAAAAAAAAAAGAGATTAATCTTTTTTAATTTCTCAATTAGTAGAGAATAAAACTTGTTATTTTTCAATTAGTTTCTTTGAATCCCAAACTTATATTAATGTGTGCTAATATCTAAGGTATTTGTTGTTAAAGTACCGCCATTAACAATGCTTTGGTGTATTATGCTTTTTTAGAGTATATTCTTGGTTTCTGACTTGGATATCAAATTTTATTACACTGTGTTTGACGTAATGTAATTAGACTGATGTCATTACAACATAATGTCAACTTAAGATTAATAACCTTATAAATAACTGAAGTAATATAATAAATTAATCGGTTGACATTTCAAAACAATTTAACTTTCGTTGTTGTGAATTATAACGAGTATTTTTTTTGTACAAACTTGTTTGATAAAGTTGGTTCTAGTTAATTTTTTAGTTAAAAACATTATAAAAATTTCACAGCTTACAGTAAAAAGAAAAAAATTTATTATAGTATAAAACTCTCATATATTATAATATTTATAATTTTAACCAATAATTTTAGTCATTCAAAACGTGATGCTAACAGATTCAAGTCATATTCTGTCAAACAAAAAGTCTGGTCAAACTCATTTCACGTTTAAAAACATATGGAAGAGCTTTCACTCTTGGATTTTCCATACGAGTCATGATCATGACTAGGCCGTGAGGCAAAACCAGCACAAATAATCCAAAAAATAAAGTCAAAATTTAAAAAGAAAGAGAAAACTCTAAACCGTTAAATCACCTATTGACCTGTGTGTCGAATTTTGCCCTTTTTTTAAGTTGATATATAATAAGGATGATCAAGGGTGAAATCTTATATTAATAACGGACATAAATTGTTATATTTAAATTCGTTTGGCTCAGTTTCTGCTTATGTTTTTAATCAGTAAAAAAAAGAAACAAAAATTATAACTTTTTAATAAGTTTTAAAACCATATTTTAAAAGAACTTTAATATATCAAAATGGTTTCAATTATTATTAAAAGTTACAAAAATGTTATATTTAAGCTTATAATATATTATTGATACTCTGGTATAAGTTTCAAGCCTATTTTAAAAATGTTTTTTTAAAAAGCTATATTATATAGTTTTCACAGAAAGTATTTTTAGATAACAAAAGTTGTCATGAAGTTTACCCAAACACTTTGAGAAGCATGTGTTCAAGGCAATGATAATTGGGGAAGGTCGGGCAGTCATTTGTAGAGTGACCTTAAGAGAGATTGAGATTCTATTCTTTGGGAAGGTCATACCAGGGAAGTTGTTACGAAAGGAGGTTGAGCTGACGAGAAAACAAAAAAAAGAATGCACACTTATCAGCTATCTACCCAGCCTGTAAGCTATATCGATCTATTCATATAAAAAAAAAAAGAAGAAAACAAATATTTTTTCTTTCTATAAGTTAGGCCCTTAGATTAAATTAGCTCTTTCGATACAATGAATTTAAAGTGGGCCATTTTTGCCAAAAAAAAATTATTGAATTTGCGCAAGGTGCTATTAACTAGGAAAGCTGTAGCCAAAGCAAGAGTGTCTGTGAAAGCGACTTGGAAACACAATATCATTGACATAAAATTTTGTACACGTTGAAATATTTGATGTGCCATCCTTACCTCTTTAATAACAAAATCAGAAAGTCCAATTTATTTAGATAACCCTACCAGAAAGGCATATAATTATAATAGAACTAAAATACGTGCATACCTGAACTTGGTTGATGCAAAGCACTACAAAAGAGCCGTGTATGAGGCTACCATCATTAAATAAATAAATAAATAATAAAAAAAAACAGCTGGCAGTTAGTTGCATTTGCTAATCATAAACCTTCACCAAATCATTACCCAAAATTGTAAACTTAAAAGATTATTTGACCACTAATATTATATTATGACATATGCTATGTGAAGTTGATGACAGTTACATTTATGAGGTCAACATGCATTTTAGGGCATTTAACGCTTTTGGGCTTCATTTTTTTTTTTTAAGTAAAATACTTTCCGTTTGACACGTTGGTTTAAAATTTTCAATTTGAACAATCTATAATGAAAAGGTTTCAACCGCTATAATATAAAGCCCTCAGCTTTTACAATATTTTGAATTAAAAATGATTAGACCATCGGTTTGCACATTTCTTCCGAACACCTTATTAGTCCTTGAATTTTCAAAAGAGTAGCAATCAACTCCAATTGTTAACAGAAGTTAATTTTTAGAGAATCCTATGAGTAATTTAGGGACTAAACTAATAAAAGAGAAATTTTCAGAGACCAAAGTGTCATGTTATGAGAAATCCAGGGGCCACAAAATGCTAAAATGTGTTATTATTCCTTTTGAATTGAACCCGTTAATCATTTGAGTTAATTGTTCTATTTTATACATTTAATAACTAAACTACGAAGTAGAAATTAAGGATAAAAGTCCAAAACCACAAAAAATTCAGGGAACACAAATATTAATGTTGAGCATTTTTTAAGCTATAGAACTCTCACGTAAAATCTCTCTTCCTCACCTACCATCAGATCTTGATAACATAAGAGACAGGGAGAAATAAATAAGCAGAAAGTGCCATATTCTCCACATAAAATCTTTGGTAAGTTGTTATATATTCCTTCTTCATATTAAAAAAAAAAATCCAAGACACCAAAAAAATTTAGAAGGTACCACCAACCAATACAGCCCCATTAAAAGACAAGGACATTATTGTAAGGATTTTGCAGTTTCTGTTCCTAGAATTTATTTTGGTTGTTGGAGACATGTAATGTGGTCTCTTTAATTTTTAACAAGAAGAGACTTTGTATTTTGTGTTTTTTTTTTTTTTTTGATGGTCCAAGTGGCGCATTGCATATGTATTGACACCAGGAAAGGTCGGAATCAAAACCTCAGCAAATTGACAACTTGATTTTTTTGTTTCTTTTTCTTTGTATCAAGAAGCTTGGCAATATTTGCAATTTTTCGTTCGGTATTTCAATTTTAACTAGAGTTTTAAGCTTAAGAGTTATAGCATGTAAAAGGTTTATTATGTAGTAATCTTTTATTCATTATTATAGCTATCAAAAGCTTTACACTGAAATGCAAAATAGATTGTTGAATTCTTAGAGAGTCATTGAATATGGAACTTTGAATGTTGGGACACTAGAATCCATAACATTAATAGTGCTAAAAGCCAAATGGTACGAAGGAATTGATTTAGATACCATTTTTTCCTGCGACCCCATTGCAACAAATGGAAGATTGGCTTTTCTGGTTAGAAGCAAATTTCATTGACTTTTTTTTCCCTTTCTTGTACCTAACCATTGTGAATGATGAGGCAACGGCATATTCAAAGTTAATATGATAACATCAATGTGATGCATATATTGAAAAATATAACAAACTAATGGACATCGATGCCTTCTAAATTTTTGTTTGTCCCGCACTTTATTCTGAATTATTGTTTTAGGCACTAAGTACCATGAATTAAGTTTAAAGTTGGTTATCGTGGGCTCAACATGAATGCAGGAAAAAAAAAAATAATTGGCATTAATATTTTGTGAATTTTACATGCTTGGAGTGTGACTTCTGAATAATTATTATTTTTTAAAAATTAACCAATATGTATTTATTGATGTTTAATATAGATAGGAATACTCTCAGGGGAAAAAGAGGACCATTTCTAGTAGCTTTCAATATTTTTTTTTATTTTAATCAATTCAATTAATAAAATTTTAGGCCCCTCCAATCGCTCGTTGCAGAGGAGAGAAATTTTTTCTTTCACTAGGATACCCCTAGCCACATTAAGATCAATAAATACATGTGGTCACTGCCTATCGAAATAATTTTGAGAGCCAGTGCCAAACATGCAAAGTTCAAGGGTATTATTGGCAATTGAAGTGTGAAGTGAATAAACCTTCATATATCACCACCAATCAATCATATAATAAGGAAAGACTTTTTGAATTGAACAGTTTGCACTAAATAACGTGCCCATTTGGTAGTGATTTCAAGATTGTTTTGTTTTAGAAAATGAAAATTTTTGAGGAACTTTACTGGGGGTGTTTTTGAAATTTTTTCCCTGAAATTGCACCAAAACACTTAGAAACTAATACCAAAAGGGGTCTAAACACTGCTTGTGAACAAGAGAGAAATCACAGACGTTTTCCTCAATGATATACGGATACAAAATATATGGCTCTATCTATCAACAAGGAATCTTTTGTTCAAGATTTTGCAATGCCCATGAAAGCAAAGATTTAATAAGGCCATTCCTCAAGTTGAAAGAAACACAGCGTAACGCCTCAGAAGCGTCTCTTGCAGAAGTATGCAATGACCAAACATGGAAGAAACTATCTTCTAATTCGAGATGCACATCAGACGTGAAACATAAACTAGGGGCTCACAGTTTCATCTCATAGAAATAAGTCGATGAGACGGCCAAGCCTTCCACATCATAGGTGCGAACTAGTCTCTGTCTCTTGCCAGGTGACTCAAGCCAGCAGAACTCCAAATGGAATGACTTGGACTCGGCCACACTCTTCGCCACATCACATGGGCATCCCATGTACATACCACCGGGCAACAGAGTAATCTAGTAACCTCCGTCGAAGACTGCCAAATTGTTCAACATGATGCCAGTCCAAGCCACGTTAGTGCTAACAACACCTCCCGTAGACGTTGAAGCAGTGTCCTAAGATAGTTTTATGAATGTTAAAAACCGGAGATGTAGTAGATAAACAAAAGAGGAGACCAAGCTAATGTTTGGTTCGGCAGCAGGGTACATGAATCCGACTATCTTGATAACCACAATGAAAAACTGCACAATGGAAAATGACTATGATGCAGAGAGCACAACTGCATGCTCAGAGTCGCATTCTTTTTAGTGACATTATTAAATACTCAATTCTTCATCTTTGATCATGCCGATAACAAACGAACTTTTCTGGACCATCGATGAATGCTATTTAGTCAGTTGCATGGAATCAAGGCATTGGCAATGATTGTCTCTCCTCATCAACGTTTTTTACAGCCTGAAACTTGTCTTCCTTTTCCCTAATTTCATTTCTGAGAGTGTATCAATAAGTTTTGAGTGGTATAGACCTGAACCAATTGACCTTTGTCATCCATTTCAAGTGATGCTACCGTATCAGCTTCGGCAATTGTTGATCCATAAACACCACTCCGTTTTGTTATAGAATGACCTTTCCACTTTCCAAGAAATGGAGAAATCCTATTTATATCGTCCTGAAGCCAATAAAATAATATAAAACATGGACTGGATATGTATAACGAAACAATAAGAACAAAAACTCCCGTGGTATGCATTATGTGATAGTTACCTTATTTTGACTGAGTGAAAAAATGGGAAACCAACCCTTCACCTCTTTCCTCGAGAAAGATAAGAAGCATATCAACTACACCTTTTCGGTCCAAGATATGGAATGCTCTTACTCGCATGTCCTTCTCCAATGAATACAGGCAGTTTTCACATACTAGAGAAGGGCGACGTGAAGGAAGCTTGAGATTTCTGCGTAATAAAAGGAAAATTAATTACGCAAACGAGGAAAGCCAAAAACAGGAGAAGACTAAAAGGAAAACAAAAAAAAGTCTATAATTTATGAGAACCATGTTTCAGGTAAAGTTCTATTAAGTGCTTACCTTGGCGATTCTTCACCAGTGTCGTCTTCTCCTAGAACCCTTGTCTTAGAACAGTTTCTAACATGCCAGCTGTCTGGTACCTCAGAGAAAATGCTCTCTCATTTGGGAAGAAGCCAATCTGCAGGCTAATTACAATGGATATTCAACAAAAAACAAGAGATCACAAATGCTACGCTATAAGCTATTTCTCCATTGACACTAACCAATAACAAGTGAACTCCATGTCTCTCAAGAGCGAAAAAACCGCACCTGTTGATATTTGTCTACAGTAAACATGTTGGTTTCTTTGATTTTATATTCTGCCCATTCCAGAAATTGAAGTACTTGAAGGAGGTTGTTTGATGTATAATCTATCAAAGTTTGATAAACATGAGTTAGTAGGGTAAAAATACAACTATACTAGCCGCGGTTTCTTATTGATATATGTTTATTAAAAAAAAAATTGCTAGAAAGCTTTTTCTTGTTCACGATTATTGTTGTTTCTGACAAAAATTACTCGAATTCTTCTATGTCTATCATGTCTATTAGTCTTAACATAATCTAATAATTTAAATAATTTTACAACAAAGAAAATTAAGACTTGTTTTGTTAGTCATGAAATGAGCTAATGCTTGGCATTACATCAATTTTCCTTTTTTTCACCAAATTTGTCTCTTTTTAGTAGGTTTTTTTTTTTGTTATTTATTTTTTTTTTCTTTTAACTGTTATTTAAACTCTTTTAATGTAAAACTAGAACTACATCTTACGTTTGAATAAGGCTCATGAGTTCATCTTCACCATAAGTATTAACTGGAAGTTTCGTATTCACCTTATAAACAGAAACTCAGAATTTTCAGAAATCAACACAAGAAAAAGATTTTAGAATCCTCACAGTTCAAATTTCGTGGAAAACTCATGCGTGGCGAATGAAAGCGATAAATTTGAAACCTTTTGGTATCCAACCCCAGACAAATCCTTAAAGCCTTCTCCAAAACTAGGCTGGGCTAATTTTAACACTTTTTCAGTTACAAAACACAAGAAAAAATTTTCCGCCAATGTCTTGGAAAACAAACGGAAGCTAAACCTTCAGTGACAGACAAATAAGCAATAAAAATTCCCCTTTTTCAAATTTGGCTACAAAATTAGAAACTTGATACTTACAAAGAAAGAACCGTTCCATTTGCCCAAATTGAGATTGAAGAAGCGGTGAAGATTATCAATACTCGTGGCTTCCTCGCTAGGTTTCCGAGCTTCTTCGCCGTCGCGGACTGTGGAGGAGGCCGATGAGTTGGTGGCTCGGATTCCGGAGCTCCATGACTTGAGAATCGATTGAGAAAATGGCTTAGATTTGTGAAGAATTGTGGAGAAGGGTCGGACCGAGCTGGATTTTAGTGAATTGTGAATTGGAGGGAAAGAAACTGATGAGTGGCAGCAAATGGAAGCCATTGAAGACGAGCTTTACGTTATGCTGATAGAGTCAGAGACTCAGAGTGCTTATTTTATCTATTTCAAATTATAGATATTACCGGCAAAAAGCAAAAAAAAAAAAAAGTTTGCTACAAACAAAACGATCTGTCGTTTGCCATTAATGCTATTATGTCTATAGGTAAAAAGTAAAATTTAAAAAATTAAAAATTTTTTGAAAGGTTTGAAACCCCCAAGTAATGTGAGCCAAATCCTATTTTGATCGTAGACTTTAAAAGCTTTACAAGGAGTTTTAATCCCCCCAATTTATTTTAAAATAGTCTTTTTGTCCTTTTGGACTATTAAAATCTCAAGTCCCAAATGGAAAAATATAAACTTTGTGTGGTGTCCTAATTCCAATCCCAAATCTCAATGGAAAAATATTACTTTGTGTGATGTCCTAATATATTATATAGAAGCGTGGTTTTATTCATACTGTTCACTTGACTATTTACATTTGAGGAATTTTATTGACATATTTTATTTTACTTTTTACATATTTTTTCTTAATAAATTTTTTTTATTATTATAATGCCTATTACTAAAATTACTTTAAAAAACAAAAGTATTTCAAAGAAATATTTATTGCACACCCACCTTGAAAAAATTATTGTGCCTTTTTTCTTAAAAAAATAGGATAGATTTCAACATCAAAAAATCCTTCCACGAAAAGGCATGTGAATTTTTTTTCCTTCAAAATTCTTATTTTCTTTATTTAATTTTTGTTGTTTAATACAAGTCAGTTATACAAACTATTTGAACTCGTTAATTTACGGGAAAAAAAACCTTACAAATTATACCTTATGAAGTTTGATTGTTTAATGTAAAGGAATTATACAAACAATTTGAGCCCCGGTACTCTTGATTTACCCAAGAAAAGAAAAAAAAAACTTATAATACAAATTAATTATAGTTTGCACTTAATGAATGCATTCTTTAGTACTCTTGTTATTATATAAAAAGATTTGATATAATTTTTTTAAAATGACCGTCAAATTAAGAGGGCAATTTCTTATACATACATACATATATATATATATATATATATATATATATTCAGTTGAAGTTTTAAATTAGATTAATTTTTTTATACAAAAAATGTTTCTTTAAACTATCATGTAAGTTTGTTTGATTAGTTGGGGTGAAAAAAAAAAATCTTACTTAGGTGCATGGATTTTTTTAGTATTTTAAGAAGGGTGAAACAAGTAGAATAGAGGTGGCTTAAGAAAAGGGATGTGAAAAGTAGAATGAGGGGTATCAATAGACGCACCTTTTACACCTTTTAAAAATAAATTTTCATGCTACAAAATAACCTTTCATTAAAATGACAAAAAAAGATAATTATAAATGACCCAATTACATAATTAAATTCTGTGTCAAGAAATAGAAACTAACAATATATATTTTTTCACACAAACCTAAATGTAACAACAAAACCTTAATATTCACTATTCAATAACTATTTTAAAAAATCATATGAAGGCATGTTAAGTTTTTTTTTTGGTTATTCACCACAATAATTCGTTTACCTTTTTTTGTTAATTGCTGAAAGACATATGAGAATAGATCAAAATAGATTATGTCGAAAGCAATAATCTATTTGTGTTAATTGTCTAATTTTTCTGTTTGTTTTCTTTTTTTCTATTTGTGTTATATATTTTTATTTTTTTGTTTTTTCTTTCTATCTTTTGAGTTGCTTATATTATTTGATATACATGTATACAATTTTTAATTTAAAATATTTTCTTTACGTGTGAAAATATTTCGTGCTTAAAGCTTCAAAAACAAAAAACAAAAAATGAAGAAATAAAAATATTGAAATAATAAAAAAATAATTGTTGTGAAAAGAAAAATGAAGTGATAATCTAAATGTAGATTTGGAACTATAGGTGAATGCAACAAGTAAATTTAGTAATTTTAAAATTATAAGGAAGGTGTATTTAAAAAGGATGTGTGAAGAGACAAAAGGAAAGTGTAAATAGAACCACTCTATATAAAAGAATTAATTGCATAACTATACCTCTTAGTTTTTATTATTTCTCAATTTGTCTATCTGTTTAAGTAAACTATAAATATATCATTTGAATTTAAAAAACTCGTCGAGTTTATCAGTGATAAACTTGAGTTTATCGGTTAAACTTAATTTATCAATAATAAATGATCATTTGTCTAATTTTGATTTATCAGTAATAACTTTGAGTTTATCAGTATCAGTTTAACGCTGATAAACTCAAGAAATTTGTCTTAAGCTTTTTTTTTTTGGTGGTATTTCTTAGAATTTCTCATTATTAAACATGTCAAACTAAACCCCACCTAAGTTTTGCATGTCATGTTTGACTCATGATACGTTCATTCATGGAGTTGCACCTTTAACATGCTTGTACTTTTATTGTGTCTTGAAAATAATAAAAAAATAATAGACATTGATTTTTTTAGGAAAATTAGTCCATTAAAAAACAGTTTTACTTTACTGGACATAACTTAATGAGATAAATTTCTTGTTACAAACCTATTTGTTTTGGCGTATTTGATTAGTATCTTGTTTTATATTCAAATTTTGAATAGACTTAACATACACAAACTTTATACTAGTTGTGATTGAAAAACTACAACCATAAACACGCTAACAAATTTTGAAAGATGTCATTTCATATGAAAGATTCTTAAAAGGTTCATAATTTTGTCATCCATTAGCCTGGGTTGCACCTGCGTCCATCTCGGCTCAACTTCATTTGATTAAGTGGGCCCGTTGTTGCACCACCTTTAAAAAGGATGGACATAGCCTCAAGCATCAATTAAGCTCGTCACAGCCAAGATTCCCCTACAAGTGTAGACGCAAGGACCTTTTCTTTTTTTGCTGATAACGGTGGAGATTGTAGCGTGCTTTATAAATTGTGTCCTACGGCAAAATATACCAAATTTCCTTAAAAATGCAAGAAATCAGATACGACTACTGTTATTCAGGGCAGATAAAAATTTCATCAAATTTCACGTATAAATGAAATGAGAGATTTCACATTTTAGATATATGATTCTAAGATTTCGTAGGAGGAGAGAGGAAGAACAATTTTCAGATTCTGCAACTGCCTACCCTCGACTATTTGTAGCTTTACCTCGGTTGTTATTCATCGTTGCGGCGTCACCGGACGTTCACTAATAAAACAAAAACATGACATGAAAGAAGTAAAATTAATTGATTATATTTCACACGATTTAGATGATACTTGTTGTTATGACTCCTAGATTAAACAACAGAATAAAATAGAGCTTAAATTTGGAAGGAAGCAGGTTGAATCTTGCATTGCGTATTAAAAAAAGAAAGGAAAAATAATAATAAAAGATAACATCATAGGCTGAAAAGGAGCAAATAAATAGTTGTTACTCCAAAGTCCATGCTTGAGTTTAACAAAGTCCAAGAAATACTTTGAAATCAGGATAGGGCCAAAAGCCACAAAGAGAAGTGCTAGTTGTATTCTTTTTCACTCTCTTTTTATTTACTATCTGATATGTAGACTCTATTGTTTGATTCTTTTGTGTAAATAATAATTTATAATGTTAATGGATTCTCCGTGTTATGCAGTAATTAAAAAGAGTGTACAAGAGTGAAAAATTGAGCGTCCACAAAATGAGACAAAGATGAAATGTAATAATATTTTTCATGCAATCCATCAGACAAACGAGTAATAAAGAAATCTTGCATGTCTCAAGGATCTTCAAGTGCACATAATAGATAAGTACCAAAACCACATGGGCAACTCATTCATTGTCCATCCATTCCAAATAAACTCCCAGTTAGTTCCGCAATTTATGCATTTGAATACTCCCCAACAGATAAAACTAATGAAACCCAATTCATTCAACACTTTTTACCTTTTCAACATTCAAACCCTCCACCAAACTCCCTTAACTCGACACGTCGTCCAAGTTTAAGGTCAACTACTTCCAAAGGGCACAACAAACCAACACAAATTAAATAAATTACCACCACCCCAATAAAACAAAGAACAAATTGGTTAAAGCAA
Organism: Artocarpus heterophyllus; assembly: GCA_025403435.1. Taxonomy (NCBI): domain Eukaryota; kingdom Viridiplantae; phylum Streptophyta; class Magnoliopsida; order Rosales; family Moraceae; genus Artocarpus; species Artocarpus heterophyllus. The sequence goes on along the minus strand of CM046347.1, from coordinate 7,658,991 downwards.
AATTTGCTAAGAGGGTTTTCAATTTTCATCCCCTCATTGTTTTGCAAGTCTAATATCCTCAATAAACACAGGAGATTTCAAAAAAAAAAAAAAACACTAGGGAGACTGCACCAATGGCGAAAACGGCTGGCAAAACAAATTGGCCCCTGTAAGAAGTAGACCTCGGAGAGCTGCTGTTTTAGTTTAATGGTGAAGCTGAGGGAGGGGGAGGAGGGTTTTCGACGCTGATGGCTAGCTTCATGCCACCGTAGCAGAACCCCTTGCCACTGATGAAGTAGTAGGGCCGTGTCACATTCAGCAGAACCACGTCCCTTCCGGCTCCCCTAGTCCAGTTGACAAGAGGTTGATCGGAATTGCACGTTTCATAGTCCGTCTTGTTCACCTCCAGAACGTTCATCTGGTTCCTGTCGTATACAAAAACAAAGAAAAAAGAAAACAGAGTCACCAAGTAGGAATACATACTTTAGCAGCCAATGGTTGAATTAACATATCTAGGGCTTAAAATCCACCCAAGGAATAGTTGCTTAAGCAACCAAGTTTCGAACTTCTTTCGAAGAACATGGCATTCCATCAAAAGGGCCTCAAGTAGAAACCAACATTTGCTAGTCAAACAAGAAATAGAGTTCATTTGGATTCTCTTAAGCATTTTCCAATGATTAGACACTATCTAGATGCTTCCCAAGTAGATACAATTTGAAGTTAAAATGTTCCACCAAAACATCATTTTATTGGAAACTAGGTATATAAAAGTGAGACCAAATTGAGTTGGCACTAGAGGTCAATGGGACAAAGGGAGGAAAAATTAATATTTGACTTTTTATTTTTCCTAAATGTCAGTTATAATGAACATTGATGTAACATATTAGAGAAAGTTACTATATTTGAAGTGATGGCGAGGAATCTTAACTAGAATTCATTAACAATTGTGACAAAACCAATCCACCAAACCTATTATAAGATTACCTTAACAATGTCATTGCAACCAGATGGGGAACAAATTGTCAGAAAAACCTCGGAGACAAGTTCAAGTTTAGACTCTTGAACACAAGAGTGAGAAAAAAAAAAAAGGAAATTTCATTTAACAGCAATAAAGGGGGATGAGGAAAAAAATTAAAGAGTTGTGAAAAAAAGTGCCAATAATAATAAAAGTCATTCCAAATTACCTCAAAAGCGGTAAAAGTGGTAAAGACCTGACCTTTTGACCTTATTTTAACGAAACCCAACGGATAAAGGGGAAGAAAAAAAATAATGGTAAAAAAGAAAAGGAAGAGATTGAGATGAAAAAATGAAAAGAAAAGAAAGTAAGCAAAAAATTCAGATCTGCCTCAGGTAAAAACACCTAAATTAATATAAACCAAAGTAAAACTCTTAATTTGTCTTCTTCGTTTTCCACCATTTTTCTCATTCACAGACAGATAAGCAAAGTTTAAGATAAAACAGAAAACAACACTCTTATCTCTATATATATCCAAGCTGTTTCTATAAAAAGAAAGTAATTAAATTCCTTATAATCCTTAATTAAGTATAACTATAACAGAACAAAGGAAAAAAAAAAAAAAAACAGATTTTGAGCACAACCCATTTTCAGATCTAACTCAACCAGCTCCAACATTAAGTAAGAACAAGCTAAAACTTTTTTTTGTCAAAAAAATTAAAACCATTAATAGTAAGTGGATCTAAGCTCAAAACCCATGCAGAGAAAGAACAAGGAGGAGAGAGAAACAAAAAACTTAGAGAGAGAGAGAGAGAGAGATTATACAGAGCCAATCTCCATTGTAGAAGTGCTTGTCCTTAGCCCAAATGGTGTAGTTTACATTAGCAGTCCAACCCATGTTCCCTCCGACGATGTAGCGAGTGGCAGAGACTTCCGGTACGGTGACCAAAACGGTCAACACGAACAGGACCAGTCCCGCCACCGTAGGCAGCGAACCGGACGCTAAACCTCTTCTCAACCCCTCCATTTTTCTCTTTCTGTGTTGCCCCACAGAGTCTAAAAAACACCCTGTATATGAAATGAAAGCCGTGTTTTTTTTTTTTTTGTTTTTGGGGACCTTCTTTAGAGTGGTCTTTGGCTTATATCATGTTTTACCAAGTTACTTCTAGTTCTGTAACCGACACAAGGGTATTTTATCTCGGTGAGTTGAAGATGGGTTCACACAAAATAATAACATAAAACATCACATTTTTTAAAGAAAACAAATAAAGTTTTTTTTTGGGAACTCTTGGTTTGAAATTCAAATTTATTAAAAAATAATACTAGGATAAAATTGGTTTAATCCATAATTTTAGGCTCTGAACTATGTTTTCTAACAATCTATACAATGGGTTTTTCCTTTTTAGAAGATTTTTGTAATAGGCAATAAAAAAATAATATAGTGACAGTTATTGTTTTTTCAACCATTAAAATGTAACAAAAGATAATTGTAACAAGATCTAACGGTTTAAAAACGTATACCATTTATGAGTTTAGAGAAGGATCTTTTTTATTTATATTTTGTAAAACAGTAAAAGAAAAAACCATACTTGTATTTTTTATTAGATCAAATTTATATATTTAAATCTCAAATTTATGTTAAATCTTAGATTTTGACTTGAAACACCTAAATGCACTTCACATTTTTTTTTAAACGTTTTTCTTATTGTTTCTCAATGGCATTTAGGTCTTTTTCTCCTCTGTTTTAGATATGCATTCTAAGACTGATCCCTAAGTCTACTATTGTACAAACAGATCCTGCATTGAAGCACGGGATCTTTATCACTTTTGTTAATTTCGCACACCTTTTTCATTTTAATGTGACTTTCTTTGTGTTTGATAGATGGGTTCAAGTCCATAAATTTAAATCGTGCGAAACTTTAGCATGAAACTTTTATATGATATAATATTTATACTTATTTTTTAAGTGAAACAATTTTATCAAATAACTTATTTAACTAGATGTAATATTTAAAAATATAAATTATCAGTAAAGTGTATATTGTAAAAGTCTTATAGGCTAATTGATACTTCAGTCGTAATTGAAGTTTTAAGTTTAAAAATTATTACATAGTAGTAATTTTTTTCTTTTTACTGTATCTGTCGAGTATTTTACAATGTTCACAATTAATATATGACAACAGATAATTTTTTGCCGAGTATCAAAAAGACCATTTTTTTAATATGTGTAATCTTCTGCCATCAAAATTTTCTTGATTTTTTTGTTAAGTTAAATATTTACTATAATCATCTAGAACAGTAGACTTCATACGTCTCTTTTTTTAATCTTGTTTCATGAACTCTCTAAGCAAGCAAGTCCATGCCAACTTTTTATTTAATTTATTTCTATTGTTTTGGTTTTGTTTTTTCCATGCCAACAATAGTTTTGATTTTCTTTCTCCACATGTTTGGTTCAAACAAGTTCACAAGCAGCCTTCGTGTTTTCAGATTAAAAAAAAAAGTAGCATGCACGTCTTAACATCTCCACTCTCAAGATTGTGCCATTATTAACGTACCTTCTAGTTTAAGTTTTTTGTTTTAGTCTGATCCTTTTTTCTGTTTTTTTTTTTTTTTTCTTTGTCAAAGTTTTTTTTGTCCTGTTTTGAACCATGAATCTTTGATGAGTAATATCAGGTAGGGGTGCACAAAAAACGCCCCGGTGCACAAAAAACGCCCCGCAATCGGGGCAATCGCCGACTGCCCTCGCTCGCTCTCGACCTGCCCGAAAAAAAGGAGTCTGCAGGTTCAACCCGTCTGCCTATATATGTTGACGGGCGGGTACGGTTTTAAATTTTAGGGGGCGGGTTCAACCCGAACCCGCCCGCCTAATTCTTAAAAAAAAAAAAAAATCTTAATCTAAACCTCTCATACTCCTCAGTCTTTAAAAAGAAAAAGAACACTTGACTTTGTTTATTATTTCATCTGTAGTATCTTATTATTTTCGAACCCAATGAACAGGTTTTGTGGAAGAACAAGAATTCTTAACTTTGTTTATCACTTCATCTGTAGTTGATGTTTCTTGTTGCAATGAATGATTATGTTTCTTAATTTGTTGTGAATATGATCATTGTCTTTAGGCATCAAACTTGGTTGTTGTTGGAAATGCTTCATACATTATCATATTATATTTTCTACAAATTTTCATTACTTTTTTTAATAAAAAAGAGCTCAAAAAATTATATTATACATTAGTGTAGACTCAACCCGCCCGCACCCGCCCGCCCCCAAACCGAAACCGCCCGTCATTCCACGGGCGGTTTGTGGGTTGGTTAATCGCCAACCTTCCATTTAAAAAAAAAACCGACCCGCACCTGCTCAAAAACCATCAAATCGCCGGTTGTTCACCCCTAATATCAGGGATTCTAAAACTAGTTTTATAAGCAGTGATTTGTTAATTACGTTGTCTTCGTTTCATTTTTGAATTGTAGCTACTTCATTAATTACATAGAGATTACTCTGTCTTCATTAGTGGCAATTGATTTTGGGCCTGTTTGGAAAGGCTTCTCAGAAATTACTTTTTTAAATTTAAAAGCTGCTTCTAAAAATGTTTGGATAATTGACAAGAAATATTTTTTCCTTTCTATCAAAACCAAAAAATATGACTTCTAAAAAAAGCACTTACAAAAAAAATTTTAAAACTTGTACCAGAGTATTAATAGGACATTATAAGCTTAAATATAACATTTTTTTACTTTTAAAAAAATTGAAACTATCTTGACCTATAAAAGCTTTTTTAAAAATATAATTCTAAATACTTATTGAAAAACTACAGCTTTTATTTCTCTTCTTCTACTAACTAAAACGCAAGCAAAAGCAATGTGTAACAGGCTTAGCAAGATTTGAATAACAATTTCACTATAGACATATCAAATTTTAATTCTTCACCTCTTGCTTTGCATAGTTTAAGATAAATACTGGATCCTCACCTTAATTCTATGCAATAATGGGCACATGCCAGCAAGACCTTTTCTTCTAGGTTTTTGGAAATGGTATATTTATTATTATTATTATTATTTGCAAATTGGAAACCGTGACTGCCTGACTCCTAAGAAGTAATACTATTGTTTTTCCTAGGATTGCATGAATTATACGTAATGATTTTTTTTTTTTTCTTTTGTGTTTGCGTGAAGAATGAAGAATGTTACAGCCGTTTCCCATGCTGGATATCATACGTTACTCACTGGCACAACAAATTTGTTCAATCGTGTGGATAACCATCTTATATACTCAGGGTTCATACACACTATGAAATTCACACAATAATGTTTTTCAATCAGAAAAGGAAAAAAGGAAAAGTGGTGGCATTAATGCATGGATAAAAAGTGAGTCCCATAATGTAAAATCTTAGTTAGTTGTATAGTTAAACACCACCAAGTGTCCTTAGCTTTTTTCTTGTAAAAGCCTTGGTCCTTGACTATCATAATAGGAGGAAAAAAAAAACTGTTTTGATGCGTGTATACCTTAAAAACTACCTTTTTATGATTGCAAGTTGTAAACCTTGTAAAAATTTTATGGAAAGGCACAATGAGTCTCAGAAACCTCTGATTACGTAGAAAAAGAAACTATGGTTACCTATAAAAAAAAAAAAAAAGAAACATAGATTGTAGATGTCATTGCGCAAATGCTAGAAAGAGGGTAATTTAGTAACTCCTCAGTCCAACCTTCTCAGCAAGTATTGAACTTGAACTTCCTTTGTCAATGGCATGATCCAGTCCCCATAAAGAAAAGCAACCAAGCTTGGCTTGATCTTGTAAACCGGGTCGGCCACATCTTCGTCTATGTTCACAGGCATCTCTTGCCCGTATGTTTTCGCCTTCATTTCTACCCTCTTTTTGATTGCCTCCTCAACTGATGGGTATGTCAGCAGAGCCATTAGCCTGTCCTTGTCCTGCAAAAGAAAATCCCAACATCTCTGATGAAAACTTGTCATGAGAAAGATCCAAACTTGTCTTGGATCACTCGGGGCAAAAATCGCGCTAGAATGGGATAAGTGCATTTTTGTCAAGCATCTAAAAACGGACTTCTTGCCTGTTGCTTGATGGCAGCTTCGTAGGCCTCTGGGGACTCTTGAAATTTAGCCTCTGCGACAAATTTACCATAGTGAATTCTCTTTGAGAGAACCTGCCATCATTAGAATACAAAAGCTTACAAGTACGCATGAAACTAGGACTGCCAAATTTTAGCTACTCATTCATTAGCAATCACAGGAACAAAAAGAGTTCATGATGACACAGTTTTAGAGCAATATTAGAAATTGAATGCCAATTTTTTCAATCTCCTTCACCTTAGGAAACCTGGATTTAAAAAAAAGCTTTACAAAACATGCATGTTACAATTTTTGTCTGCTAAAGTTAAATACTTTTCACAATAAACAACACGATTAATAGATGTTGTAAACAAAGATGTAACAGAAACTTTAGACTTCACATGATCCAGAAAAACATATATATCATTTTGAAGATGAAAAAAGGGATACCATATAAATAGTAAGTACTAAGCAGTTATCAATCAACATATTCATCTTCAAAACCGTCGACATTGTCACATTTACACTGCCTTGAATGTTGGGAACCAGAAAGGGATCACTTATGTGTGAGACATCTATTTTTGGTGAGGAATTCAATCATGCCTTTTGGCATTTGGCCATTTATAGAGCTTAGTTTTATTTCCCTTCACATCAACTGAACATGAAAATGTAGGAATGCTAGAACACCTACTTCTTTGGGATGAAGTTATCCCTCTTATTATAACAATGTCAATCGAGGGTAAGGGAACCAATGCTTTCCTCTGCTCTCTGTGTGTTTGAGAGACTGAGGAAAGGGGAGGCCACTAGATTAAGGACAGCCAAACCAAACGACTCAAATCACATAGTTCAAGGCACAATAGAGTCCTTATATCACAGTCAACTGAATTTTGTCTAAAAATATGTATCACAAAGGAATAAATTCAATTAAATTTACCTGCAAGCACATAGTGTCGCAAACGGCAGTGGATCCACAGTTGCCATCATCTCCTTCCTTGACCAGTCTTGGTATAAGATCTTTAAAGTACATGTTCCACACTTTGTTATTTATGTTGATTGAGTCTGCAATAGGATGTAGTACCTGGTTGCAAATTATGAATAGCATCGAACTTAAAGTCAACAGCAAGAACTCAGAAACAGAACCAAAATGAAGGGGCTTAACTTAACCACCAAAATGACGAAAACATCATTTATTTTTTCTAGTTACCTGCGGGTACTGCATTGGTGGCAACATCGGTTCAGGCAGGCCAACGGGGAAGAAAGGATGCTCATCGGGGCTCTTGTATCTGCCAACCTGATCTAGCATGAAAAGTCAATTGAAAACCAGCACTACACAATTCTAACCCTCGGAAATTCATTCGGTGGTCTAACACACCTGAGCATGAAGCTTTTCAGTTTCTTTGACCATGTATTCTACCAAAGATCCTTGGAAACCGTCCACAAGGAAAGCATTGGGGTCATATGTATCTGCATTGTAACAATATTGGGCTCTCTCTAAAAGGCTATATATTATGCTATCCTCCTGCCTGATCAAAGAGTATCGTATGGCGTCTAGTGTCAGGTTCTCACTATCATCCGTCCTTTCCTTTGTTGCCAATGATCTGAACAATTCAGCTCAATTTCAGAATTTCTCATCATAATACAATAAAAAACACAGAATACATGTAAGAAATAGCCCAAATATACTTGTAGGACTAAAATATTTTTTGAGCTTCCGGTTAGGAACTTGGTTTGAACCTTTTCAAAAGTTCAAACCAATTTTGTTATAGTGTTTTTTCTCGCAAAATTTAAATTGTTACAATACTTTAGGTTCAAACCATGGGTTCGAACTATCTTCTCAGACATCCTTTAGGTCAATGAAATTTTATGGTAGGAGTCTAAATGAAAGTTTCATAAAATTTGGCTCAAGTACTTGAGGAACAACTTTATAATACAAAAAAAGAAAGAGAAGTAAACACCACATGACAATGGCAATGTTCATAATATCGGTGCATTATTAGTTAGCCATCAAAGCACACACAATATTCAGAATTTCAAACGAAATTAACTGATACCCCTTTCTTCTCGGCCAATGCATGCATATATTATCAATGCTGAGAGATTTTTTTTTATTTTTTATTTTCCATTTTTGTACTGCATGTGTGCTTCAATTTACACTCTTGAAGCTTAAAAATACTCCTATACCAATTTATGGCAGAAAAAAAAAATTTCTTAAGTCCTAGCCAAATTTTGTGTCTCTAAATACAGTTTGTGCTAAATTCTTAATTCCTAGCCAAATTATGCGTCTCTAAATACAATTTGCACTAAAACTTTGCCAGTCCATTATAGGGTCTGCCATGCATTGCATGCCGTATCTAGATGCATGAAAATGAACGGACCAAAAAATTCCAAGCAAAGCACAAAAAAGCATTCCAATTATTAAATTTTTCATAACAACACATTAAAGGCTTTTTTAAAAACTGAAAAACTTCCATAAACTCAGAAAAGGGGAAAACAAGTACAGATTCCCACACAACCAAAAAAAAAAAAAAAAATCAAAAGCCAAATATTGAAAAATCAATACATTTGATGAAAAGGGTTGGTTTTTTTGGGTACCCATTGGAGCTTGCATAAACCGGAGTATAGCGAAGGCCAGAAGCCTTGGAAGGTGAGCTTGAGTTGAAGCTCACAAAGTTGAGACTTTTTTGGGCTCTGAGGGAAAAAAGAGAAGTGGGTCTTGGAAATGAAGCGTTTTGGTGAGGCCTTATTGAAGGAACTGAAGCTCCTAAAAGCTTGGCCTCCATTGAAGAAAAAGCTTAGAGCAAAAGTAAAACAGGAAAACAAGAAAGAAAGCAGAGTAGAATAACAATAAAGAAGAAGAAGAAGAGAAAATAATAGTCTTTATTGGTGGTGGGTAGGTGTTGAATCTACGGGGTGGGTTGGTTGGTTGGTTGGTGTAGTCTTAGGACCTCCCACGCACGAGCTGCTTGAAGGCTTCTACTCCTGCGGTTTGTTGTCGTTTTCGTTGTTTTTGGTAGAGAGAGGAGGGAGAGAGGAAAGAAAGTGTTTGGTTTGTTTTGACTGGGGTAGAGATATGAACATGACATGGAAGCTGACCCCACACACTCACGCTAGGCGCGTGTGTGTTTTTATTTTTTATTTTTTATTTTTTAACTTGCATCAAATTTAATCTCCCCTATTTATTTATTGCCCAAGTGAAAAAATTCCATTGCACAAATTATTATAATATGTTCAGAAATAGCAAAATTATTATGAGATGGACTAATTATTGGACTTTAATAATCTTTTCTTGAGGAAGTGGGTTATGATATTTTCTATTGTTTTGTTTAATGGTATTATTTTTCCTTTCTTTTTCTCATTTTATAAGAGAGTGAAAAAGAAAGGGAGGCAACAAGGTTTGGCCCCTTGTGTGGAAATTTCTTTTAAGATAGACTAATTATTGGACTTTAATAATCTTTTCTTGAGGAAGTGGGTTATTGAATGCAGTTGATTTTTGTGGTTTTTTTTCTTTAAAAAAATATTATTAAACTGATTAATAATTTTTTTTTTCCTTTTTTCCCATTTTTAGGAGTGAAAAAGAAAAACGAAGCAATAATGGTTGTCCCCTTTCATGGGAATTTCTTTATTCCCCTTATGAGAGCGGGAATTAATGCAAGAAAATGCCCTGCTACACGGGAGAATAAAGTATACAGTAAAATATATGGTTCACGTTAAGCATCACTACATTTTGAGCTATACAGTTATTGAAAAATGAAAGTAAAAATTATGATTCTGCCTTTATAAGTAATTTAAATTTAAAAGGGAATTAAGTTGTACTTCAAATAGATATAACTTTTAGAATAATAGAAATAATTTATTTAATTGAGAAATCAAAATTTAATTATTTCAATATAATTAAAATTATTTATAATTTGAATTGTAAACAAGAAATTGACGCCGTAGAGTTCTAGTTAGCAGTGTAAATTTTAAATAGAACTAAAACTATATTTATGATTTAAAACGTAAACTAGAAATTATTACTAGACAGTTATAGGTGGCAGCAGATTCTAAACTTGAGCGTTAGATGTCACTATAAGTCAAATGAGTTATACGCTTACCGATGTTTAAAAATTAAAAGTTACTAATTTGTCTTGATGAAACATTAATAGTTAAGTTGTGATTCACATCGATATATAGTGATATGAATTGAGATGAAAAGTTGAGTTAAGCAAGGCATTGCAATTGTTCAAACTTAATCTTTGGATAAAATGGTGATTCAATATGTTCTTTGCTCAAGATTAAGTTCCAAAACAAACAAATTTTCCATGTTTAGTTGTTGGTTACCACAAGTAAAAAGTTGGAGTTAGGATTTTCAGGTGTTTCTATAGTTGAAAAGGACAATATAATTTTGAAGAAGCATTAAAGTTTAGCCATTTTTAGTTTATAAAAAAGGCATTAGCAGAGTCATTTGAGAAGGAGTTCATATGAGTTAGAAATCAAACTTAAATAATTTTGAATATAATTAAAGTTGTGAATTTATGATGATTTGAAACGTAAAATATAATCTAGAGCTAAACAATTATAGGTGGTAGCAATTTCTTAATCTAAGCATTAGATGTCACTGCAATTTAAGTGAGTACACAGTAGTTACTATCTTACTGACTTCAAAAGTTGAAAATTATGAATTTATTTGATAAGTGTAATTGTGTAACGATATGCAAGAATTAAGTTGGACTTTATTTATACACGTATAATAATCATGTAATGGTTTATGAGAAATCAAAATTAAATAGTATTTGATAGAACTAACTTTGTACGTGTACGATTGATACGTAAAATAGAAGTAAAAGGAAATAGCAGTTTCTGAGATCGAGCAACAAGTGTCATTGTAATAAGTTACACATGTAATGATATCAAACAGTTGAAAATTACGAATCTGTCTTGATAAGTAAAATTTAACTTTAAAATGATAAATTAAAATTAAATTGTTTAAATAGAACTACAACTAGTTTTGTGATTTGAAATGTGAACTAGAAATTGAAACTGTGTAGTTATAAGTGCCAGCATGCTTAGAACTTAAGCGTTAGACAGTACTATAGGTCACATAAGTTACACTCTTACCAATCCCTAAAAGTTGAGAGTTACAAATTTGACTGAATCAATGAAACTTTAACGTTAGATGGAAGTTGAGCTTTGATTCAAATAGATATACAGACAGATTTAATATAAGTGAATGCAGCTTATCGACATGGAGACTTTATACGGTTGTGAACTGGGATGAAACGGTGAGTTATGATTTGGATAGTACTATTATCACGATACTAGGGATTGTAATTGTTCAAATTTAATATTTGGATGGAAATGGTGATTCTATCTGATCTTTGACTCGTTATTAATTACCATAATAAACAATTTTTTCATGTTTTGTTGTTGGTTACCACAACGGGGGACTTTGCTACAAGGACCACAATCTCATTAAAATTCCTCTTCTTAAGAAAATGATAGCTATCTCACTCAATTGCTTTTCTTGACAAACGATTTTGAATAGAATTTAAGCTATGAATTTATGATAATTTGAAAGGTAAAATAGAAACCAAAGCTGAAGAATTGTAGGGTGGTGTAGGTTTTTGATTTAAGCATTAGATGTGACTGTAATTCAAGTGAGTTACATAATAGTTACTGACATTAAAAGTTGAGAGTTACAAATCTGTCCCGTTAGTGTAACTATATAACGCTATATGAGAATTAACTGGGACTTTTATTAATATATATATGAGAGTCACGTAATAGTTCATGAGAAATCAAAATTAAATAGTTTTAATAGAACTAATTTCATGCGTTTATGATTTAAAACGTAAAATAAAAATAAAAATAAAAAATAATAGCAGTATTTTATGAATTTGAGCATCAAGTGTCACTGTAACGCAAATAAATTACATAATTAATGATATCAGAGAGTTGAGAGCTACGGAATTATATCAACAGGTGAACTCTGGAACCAAAATGAGGATTAAGGCTTATTAGAGTTGGACAAGACTGTATTTTCAAAAGAACAAAAGCTACGATTTATATAAAATGGAAATTATATCTAAAAATTTCAGGGATAGCAATTGCTAAAGTTAAGCTTGACATTACAGTTCAAGTGAGTTGCACAATTATTGGTTGGTGGAGTTTTAGGACCTCCCACGCACGAACTGTTTCAAGGCTTCTTCTCCTACGTTTTCTTGTCGCTTTTGTGGTTTTTGGTAGAGATGAGAGAGAGGGAAGAGAGAGAGAGGGAGGAGATGGAGTGTTTGGTTTGTTTTGATTGGGTAGACAAGAGAATATGACATGGAAATTGAACCCACATACTCAAGTTACGTGTCTTTTTATTAATATTTTTGACTTGCATCAAATTTAATCTTTCCCATTTATTTATTGGCTAAGTGTAAAGATTTCATGTCACAAATTATTATGATATGTTCAGAAATACAAAAATTATTATGAGATGGACTAATCGTTGGACTTTAATAATTTTTTTTTCCTTAAGGAAGTGGTTATGATATTTCCTATTATTTTGTTTAATGATATTTTTTTCCTTTCTTTTTCTCATTTATTAAGGGAGTGAAAAAGAAAAGGAGGCAACAAGGTTTGGCCCATTATGTGGAAAAGTCTTTTAAGATGACTAATTATTGTACTTTAATAACGTTTTCTTGAGTAAGTGGGTTATTGAAAGCAGCTAATTTTTGTAGTCTTTTCTGTCAAAAAAATATTATTAAATTAATTAATTACTTTTTTTTTTTTCCTTTGGGAGTGGAAAAAGAAGAACGAAGCAACAAGGGTTGTCCCCTTTTATGGAAATTTCCTTTTCTCCTTTATGAGAGTGGATGAAGAAAGGAATTAATGCAAGAAAATACCCTGTTAATCTTTAATTACAAAGGTAAATAAAATATACATTACAAATATAAGGTTTTTGAACTTGAGCGTTAGGCATCACTTTAAATAGAACTAAAACTGTATTTATGATTTGAAATGTAAACTAGAAATTAACGTTAGACAGTTATAAATTACAGTAGATTCTAAACTTAAGAGTTAGATGTCACTATAAGTCAAATGGGTTACACGCTTACCCATTCTTAAAAGCTAAGTATTATGAAAATGTCTCCATGAAATTAAAAATTAGCACCGGATAGTTATAGATTCTAAACTTGAACGTTAGATGTCATTATAAGTCAAGTGAGTTACACACTTATTAATTTCTAAAAGTTGAAAATTACGAATTTATCTTAATAGTTGAGTTGTGATTCAATTAGATATACAGTCATCTGAATTAAGATGAAAGGGTGAGTTAAGTGGGCATTGTAAGTGTTCAAACGCAATCTTTGGATGGAAATGGTGTTTCAATATGTTCTTTGGCTCGTGATTAACAAACAAATTTTCCATGTTTTGTTGTTGGTCACCACAAGCAACGAGATGGAGTTGGAATTTTCAGGTCTTTTAATAGTTGAAAATGACAATATACTTTTGAAGAAGCAGTAAGTGTAGCTGTATTTTGTTCGTCAAAAGGCATTAACAGAGCCATTTAAGAACGAGTTCACTTGAGTTAGAATCAAGAATAATTTTGATTAAAATTACAGCTGTGAATTTATGATGATTTAAAATGTAAAATAGAAATTAGAACGAAATAATTATAGTTATTAGAAATTTTTTAATTTCAACATTAGATGTCATTGCAGTTTAAATAAGTCACATAATAGTTTCAAACATAAATAAGTTACATAATAGTTCAAACATTGAAAGTTAAAACTTGTGAATCTGCTTGATAGGTGTAATTGTTAAAAGCTATATGAGAATTAAGTCGAATTTTTATAAATATATGTCTAAGAATCACGTAACAGTTTATGAGGTATCAAAATTAAATAGTTTTGGGTAGAACTAACTTTGTACGTTTATGATTTAAAAGGTAAAATAGAAATAAAAAGGTGATAGAAGTTTCTAAACTTGAACATCAGGAGTCATTGTAGCTCAAGTATGTTATGCAGTTAATGATATGAGACAGTTAAAAGTTATAAATATGTCTTGACAAGTAAATTTAACTTTAAATGAGAAATCAAAATTAAATTGTCTAAATAGAGCTACAACTACCTTTATGATTTGAAATGTAAACTATAAATTAAAGCTGTGCAATTGTAGATGTCAATAGGCTCTGAACTTATACGTTAGATGTCATTACAGGTTACGTAAGTTACACGCTTACCAATTTCTAAAAGTTGAGGGTTACGAAATTGTCTCGATTAGTGAAACTTTAATGTTAAATGAGAGTTGAGTTTTGATTTAAATAGATATATAGTCATGTGATACAAGTGACTAAGCGGCTCATTCACATGGAGACTTCATACAGTTGCGAATTAGGATGAAAAGGTGAGTTATGATTTGGATGGTACTATTACCATAATAGTAGCGATTGTAGTGGTTCAAATTTAATCTTTGGATGGAAATGGGGATTCTATCTGATCTTGGGCTCTTTGATTAAGTACCATGCTGAACAAATTTTCCATGTTTTGCTGTTGGTTACCCCAATGGGGGACTTTGCCTTAAGGGCCACAATCTCATTAAAAACTTAAAGAGAATAATAGCTATACATTCAAGTGCTTTTTTAATTTGTCAATGACCAAGAAATCCCATCTTACAAAACAAGTTAAATAGGCTACTTATTAGGTTTTCTGAAATGTTGTTTGCTAGGGAATCTGAAACTATTGGTTGATGAATTTTTTCAACTTTCCCTTTTTCCTCTCATTTTTTAGTGAGTGAAGGAAAAGTAGGCAATGGGGCATTAGGCTCTTTAATGGAGAATCTTCTCGAGTTGAGAGAGTTGGAACTTTTAGGCCTTATTTCTTTAGTTAAAAAGGACAATATGCCTTTGAAGTTCAGTAAAATGTCGCTATTTTTTGTTTATAAAAGAGCATTAACATAGCAATTTGAGGAGTTTTGAGTTAGAAATCAGACATAAATGACTTTGAATATAAATTAAACCATGAATTTATGATAATTTGAAAGCTTAAATGGAATTAGAGCTAAATAATTGCAGGTGGTGTAGGTTTTCGATCTAAGCATTAAATGTGACTGCAATTCAAGTGAGTTATATAATAGTTACTTATAGCCTGTTTAGCAAGTCAGTCCGGGTCTGGACCACTTTCTTAGTTATGAATATTGTAAAACTATCACATGTTATAGTAACAATAAAAAAATTGTTATAGTATAAAGTTTTCATATGCCACAGTAAAAACAGTTCTAACCACCCTGTCAAATACCCTATTAATAGTTACTGATATTGAAAGTTGAGAGTTATGAAATCTGTCCGGTTAGTGTAATTGTGTAAAGCTATGTGAGAACTAAGTTGGGTTTTTATTGATATATGTGTGAGAGTCACGTAACTTTTCATGATTTATTAACTTCGTGCGTTTATGATTTGAAATGTAAAATGAAAATAAAAGGTGATATTAGTTTCTGAACTTGAGTATCAGATGTCATTGTAACTCAAGTAAGTCATACGATTAATGATATTAGAGAGTTGGAAGTTACAAAATTGTACTAACAAGTTAAACTGTAGAACCAAAATAAGAATTAAAATGTATTTTTGATCAATGTGTATTTATTATTTAAAACATAAATTGAAATTTGAATGGCATGGCAGTTTTTAAATTTAACCATTACATATCATTACAGTTCAAGTGAGTTACACTAATATCTTGAAGTTGAGAGTTAACAAATTTGTCTCCATAAGCTAAACTGTATTATAAAAGTTACACTAACATTACAATTGTGTGTTAAATAGTCCTCCAAGTAAGTAGTCATCTGGCATTGGAGATCAAACAACTTATCAAAAACCTAGTCCAACAAAGCACTTGTTGTTGTGCTATCATTTACAACACCTTTTATCTGAAGCTTGAAAAATTGACTTCTTTTGTGTATAATAGTAAATGTCTCAATTACAACACTTCAGCAGTAAACGTATCAAATCAGTGTTATTAAGAAGATTTCTGTGTAACAAAATGGAAATATGGAGCCAAGAAATTAAATGATTTTATTAAAAGACCTGCTCTTTATTGAACTCAAAGATTTTGCACCGAGTATTGACTGGACTATTGTTATTAGTTATTGGGTTGTTTATTTTTTTTAATACCTTGTATTTTAGATTTATTCAAATAATATATTTTTTTGTTTTTAATCTTATCAAATTTATATCTTTAAATTACATTTAATATACAAATTTATATATTTCTTAACCAATCTTTAATTTTGACTTAAGAAATTGCTTAAAATACCATCAAATTAAAAAAATAAAAAACTAAAAAAAACTGTCTTAAGGTTTTTGCCTTAAAAATATATAAAATACTTTCAAAAATATGTGTTTTGTGTGTTTTTATTTTTATTCTCTTCTTATTTCTTCAAAGTTTTAATTTTTTTTCCTCTTTTATTTAAAGACTTTTGAGCATTTTAAATGTCAAAATCAACTATTGATTAAGATAAAATGTAAATTTATGTATTAAACTAATTTGATATTGAAAGATAATATCCCTTTTTTATTATTGCTGCAAGCTGATGCAAATTCATGCAGCAAAACTGATTAGTAGACTTTTTGGAGAATGGTTTACAAGGAAAATACGAATCCATTTTTGAACATAGAGAAACTTGGGTGATATTTGGGGAGCAGTTTTATCTCTAAGAGGGGGGAAAAAAATCAGCTTCTTGCTTCTTGCCTGTTACCCCTTTTTTCCCCCCATTTTTGACAGGACCCTTTCTTGTAATTGGATAACTGGCTCAATGGGTAGTACATCAAGCTAAGGAATTCCAAATTTTCTTCTATCTTATTATGATTCTGCTAAATAGCTGTCATTTTTTGCTTGCTTCCATGAACCAAAAGAGAGATTGCAAAACAAAAAACCAGAAAAAGAAAAGAACAGAGATCAAGCTTATATTAAACTTTTGATCAAAATTATTACTGCAAGCATACCTTAGCAATAAAATTACACCTGATTTCACCTCGTTTAATAACGTTGTTTTAACTATTACAGTGTAAAATTCTCACATGTTATAATATAAAATAAAAATAAATTATAATATAAACCCCTTATATGTTATAATAAAATAGTTTTAATTTTGATTTTAAGTGTTTAACCAAACTGCAATCATCAAGAGTTAGAATCCCCCGAGTTTAAAAAAAAATCGATCAAAATGGACTTTTTTACAAAAATGGGTTATAGAATAATTGGGTCTACTGGGATTTAAGTCAAACTATAAAAGCCCACGAATGAGGCCCGTAAAAAATGGGAAAAACAAAGCAAAAGAGAAAAGGGACACAAGTTCCCATGGCCGACCGCCTGTTTGGCGCCAGACTTCAAACTATTATTTGAGTTATAAATAATATAAAATTTTTTATATATTATAATAAAAAAATATTATAATATAAAATTTTTATATATTATATTAAAATTAATTTTAACAGTTAGTTTCCACCTTCTTGGAAAACGGGAAAAAAAAAACCATCAATTCAATCCATTTTACAAAAACAATTGAAAACCCATTTTTAATCTCAGCAAATTCCCATTAATTAATCGATTCCTTCTTCGTCATATCTTTTTTTTTTATCAAATTTTATTTTTAACAATGCAACAAATGTGCGCTCCAGTTCGAAATTTCTTCACGAAGATTGCTGGAGCAGAAGCTCTCCGACCTCCAGAAATGCTCCAACTTAGTCCATCTAAAGCAACTCCACGCCTAGATAATCAGAGCCCATCTCCACCTCGACCCTTTCGTCAAGCTCATTGCCGCCTTCTCTCTCTGCCGCCAAATCGCGCTTGCCGTCGCCGTCTTCGACCAAGTTCCCGAACACAACGTCCACGTCTTCAACGCTATGATCAGGGCCCACGCTCAAAACTCTCAGAGCTCCCAAGCCTTCTCCACTTTCCTCACCATGCAGAGCAATGGGGTTTCGCCAGATAATTTCACGTACTCGTTTCTTCTGAAGGTGTCTTCGGGGAACTTGATTGTCTTTGGTCCAAATGGTGCATACCCACGTCGAGAAGTGTGGGTTCTGTTTGGATATCTTCGTGCCCAACGCGCTTATCGATAGCTATTCCAAGTGTGGGCCCGTCGGTGTCTGTGCGGCTAGGAAGTTGTTAATGGCGATGGGGGTGAGAGATGTTGGTTTTTGGAATTCCATGATTGGGGGTTGGTGAAAGTCGGCGAGTTAGGTGAAGCGCGCCAACTGTTGGAGGAAATGCCTGAGAGAGATTTGGTTACTTGGAATACGGTTTTGGACGGGTATGCGAAGGCCGGGCAAATGAGCGAGGCGTTTGAGTTTTTTCAGAGGATGCCGGAGAGGAATGTGGTTTCGTGGTCGACTATTGTTTCGGGGTATAGCCGAGCCGGGGATATGGATATGGCAAGGATGTTGTTTCATAAGATGCCTGTGAAGAACTTGGTTACTTGGACTACTATTGTTTCTGGGTATGCTGCGAAGGGGATTGCGAATGAGGCGAATAGTTTGTGTGATCGAATGGAGGAAGCGGGGTGAAGGCCTGATGATGGGACCATAATTATTATTCTTGCTGCTTGTGCAGAGTCCGGTTTGCTTGGTTTGGGTCAGAAAGTTCATGCTTCTATGGAGAGGAATAGCTACCAGTGTTGCACACGGGTGTGTAATGCGTTGGTCGATATGTATGCTAAGTGTGGTAGCTTGAACAAGGCGTACAAGGTCTTCAACGGGATAAGAGAGAAGGATTTGGTATCTTGGAATGCAATGCTTCACTGTTTGGCCATCCATGGTCATGGAGAGAGAGCGCTCTGGCTTTTCATTAGAATGAAGTAGAAAGGGTTTTCCTTTGATGCAGTTACCTTCGTTCGCGTCTTGTGTGCTTGTGCGCATGCTGGCTTTGTGAAGGAGGGCCTTTATTACCTTCACTCCATGGAGAGAGATTATGGAATGGTTCCCCAAGTTGAGCACTATGGTTACGTAGTTGACCTTTTGGGACGTGGAGGGCGACTCGAAGAAGCTTTTAGGCTTGTGAATAGAATGCCGGTAGAACCAAATGCAGTCATTTGGAGTACCCTTTTGGGAGCTTGCCGTGTGCATAATGCTGTGGATCTTGCAGGAGAGGTGCTCGATCACCTGTCTAAATTGGAGTCATCGGATCCAAGAAACTTTTCCATGTTGTCTAATATTTATCCTGCGGCTGGTGATTGGGATAATGTTGCCAATATGAGGCTGAGAATGAGGAGTACAAGAATCCAAAAAGCTTCAGGTGCTAGCTCCATCGAGGGAGATGATGACGTCCATGAGTTTAAAGTGTTTGATGAATCATATCCACAACCAGATAAGATATATCAGATGATTAAAAAACTGAATCAGGACCTTAGGCGAGTAGAATACGTTCCAATAGTACATTGACATTAGCATTTTCTGAAGCTCTAGGTAGGTACTTTGCTAACGGTATGCCTGTATCACACTCGTCGTCAAGCTCGAAATGGTGGAAAATTTTCAGCTAACTACTCCATAAATCACCATTTCAATGCCTTCTATTGCAAGTAAACAATGTTTCAGCGGAAAGTTCCATAGAGATGCTCCTATGCTCAGTCGAAAGGCATGAATCACCCTATGTTTATGTCCATATGTATTTAATGTAAAAAAAATTGTATTGTTCACCTCAAGAAAAAAGAGAAGAAAAAGGCAAACGCTGTTAGAACAAAATTGTAATGAAAACCATCATCACCCAAGATTATTCATGTCAAATCACCGAGTAAATTAATAAGATTCGGAAGCTAACCTGAATCTATAGATTAAATGTGATTCTTGAGTCTATAGGTTGAGGATCTTCCAAGTCTGGTACGTTAGTCCTTCTTCGCAGTTTGCCTCTGTAATTTTTTGTAGATGGGGAACAAAAAGATAACGTATTCACTGACTTGAGACCACAACCCTTTTATATAACTGTTAAAGCCTAACCGTTATCTTTAATTACTAATTTAGCCTATCATTAAATCAGTAATTATATTTTAGTCTCTACATAAAGGAGGCCCACACTTAATGATTCATTAAAAACCTAAAACCTAAATTAATCACTTTTAATTGAGCTAACCTTATTGATAGCCTTTAATCTATATTTATTTAATATATTAACCTATATATTAGATTTATTCCAACAAACGCTTCCGTTGTAGTTATTTGTAAATATGTGCACTTGATCATTTGACTTCTGCTGAGGCAATTCATGCTTAAACATTAAAGATAAAATTGTAATTGTCCAATTCCTTGTTTTAGCATTGGTTTGATTGATCCTTTATCTCTATAATGTATTATTAGTTTAGCCTCTTAAAAATGAATCACGGTAGTTTATGCTTCCTCTATCATAAAGCTTGACTAAATATTTTACGATTTTTGTTATTATTAATCCGCTAATTTTTTTAAAAGTAACAATTTGGTGCTTCAAGCTTTCTGTTGCAGACGAGTCCTGAACTTAAATTGTTGACAATTTTGCCTCCTAGGCCTTGAATTGACGATATATATTTGCAATTTTACGAACTTAATCTTGTTCTCGTCGCATTTGAACTTGAAATCTTACAGAAACAATCATGTAGAGCGCACAAGTCTAATTTTCAAGATTCACACCATTCGTGGTTACTTCTGTAGAGTTTTAAGTTATCAAAAAAGGGACATGTGACTGGGCAAGGAGCTAATATAAGACTAGTGGGGGGCACGTGTCCCCACTGAAAAACCGAAACAAGATGCTATACTGATATAATTGCTTGGGAATGGAATTAGATGTTCTTTTGTGCCCTCTCCGTTTTAACTTTGGGCTTTCTTAACAGGGTGAAACAAAAATATTTTGGGTTTGATTCGATTCCTTTCCAAGTTTTTCTCCCTTTTTTTTTTTTTAAGCACAAACTTCCCATTTTTTAGGTATTAGTTATTCACCGATTAAATCTTTTCCCATTTAAACATTTTTTTTTATTTTTATTTTTTTGCCTTGCTCACGTCGGTATTTCTTCTTCTTATAATAGGTTCCCTTCTTTTCTTTTCTTTTTCTTTTCTTTTCAAATGGTGCTATACCCATTCCCTTCTCTCATATTTGCTGTAGTAAACTGTGCTATACTATCAATAATTTTAAACCTTTCAATTTATATTTTTATAAGAAAAAATGAAAAAAAAAAGAATTGTGCCCCCACTGCGTTAGAAGTCTAGCTCCGTCACTAGTCACTACCTGCATTAAATTTCAAAAATCTCTCGTCACCGGCTCACAGAAGCATCTCCCTCCTTGGAACATAAACGACTTTGTAGATACCCCATATGTTCTTTTCAACACAATTGACTATGCTAAGCATGGGCGCGCGCGCACACACTTTGATGAGGATGGGGCAATTTGACAGAAAATGAGATCGAAAAAATAGTGAAGATTTGGCTGCTAATGAGGCCTATGTCCAATGATAATTTCATTGCAATATATTACACCCCCATCGTTTCCTTCTCTCTCCAAACTTCTGTAGTTCCCAGGGTTGTTTCTGATGCAGGACCTATAACCGGTTTGAAACTTCTTGTCGTTTGTTAACGTGTTGCAACTACATGTCGTTTTAGACTTCTTTATTTGTTCATGTCGTTTTGTCTCTGTTCGTGTAGTTGGGTTATTCTTAGTGAGATTTTAGCCTCAAATGTTGGAGAATGAGAAAGGGTGCTGCAAGCTTATTGTTGTTCTCCCAAGCCTCAGAGCTTATTAATGATATTTCACTGAGATTTGGCTCTTTAAATTCCAAGTTCTCTTGTTATCAACCCTTCTTTTAAGTTTCAAGGCTTTCTTCATCAGTCTGTCACCTTGAGCAAGTAATATCCAGCCTTATGCCAATGCAGTATTATGATATAACATTGGGGGCATCCTAACATGTTTTGGTAAGTCATAGAAGGACAATTGCTTGGAGGAGGTTTAGCTTATGGAATCAACTTAATAATAACATCTGCTTACCAAACAACACTCGGTAATAACATCAATAGGTGACCTTCTGCATAATGCTAAATGAGACTTGAGAATGAAGTTGTTCACCAATTGATATGCTTGTCAAAGTTACATGATTGAATGAGAATTCAGAATTGAAATAGGCTTTTATAGAACTAAAACTGAGCATTATTGATTTGAAACGTAAATGAGGAATTAGAGTCAGATAATTATAGGTGACAGCAGATTCTGAACTTGAATATCATATGTTACTATAGCTTATTAAATATGAGAGTTGAGAGCTATGAATACATCTCGATAAATGAAAGTGTGTAACGTAAGTGATAACTATGTTGTATTCTGATTTGTATACTTGTTAGAGTTTTAAAGGAGTTTATTTAAAAGAAAAGTCAAAATTAAGCAGTTTTTGAGTAGAACTAGAGTTGTATATTTATTAAGTGAAAGTAGAATAGAAATTAAAGCTAGAAATTTGCAATTGTAACAGCTTATAAATTCAAGTGAAAGTATTAGTTGTCATTTTTATAGAACTAAAACCAAATATAAATGATTTGAAACGTAAAATAAAAATTAGATTTAGACAAAATTATAGGTGGTAGCAAATTTTGTATTTTAACATTCAATGTCACTACAATTTATCAGTAAAAATTATGAATCTATGTGGATGGATAAAATTGTATAGCATAGATGATACTCATTTTAGTTTAAGAGAATTACACATCTACTTGTGTTTGAAAGTTGAGAGTTTTATGAAGTTTTCTTGCAGAAGAAATTAGAGGAGAGATAAAAAGTCCTTCAAATGAATCTATTCATTTGATATGAAAAGGTATCCAAGGCTACTCATCAGTATCCAAGTCTTACAAGCATCTCCATATACAACTAAAACTAAGAGACATAAAATGGAAAGGTGCTTTGAATAATAGAGTTTTTTTTTTTTTTTTTTGTAAATGGATAATAGAGTTATGATTTACCTCAAGTGTCGTCATAATATGTTGGAAGTCTTCGAATAATGGACTTCTTGTTGGAGGTGTTCTTTTGTGTAATCTATCTAAGAAAGAAAAAAAGGGCAAAAACAAAGAGCTTAGAGCAATAATTGAAACTAATAAACTAGAAACAAAACATTACCACATATGAAAATTTTTAACAAATTTTTGTTTATTAAAATATGCGAGAGTATTATACCTTCTTGGACATATTTTTTTTTAAAAAAAAAAAAAAAAACTCAACTCCCCAGTGTCACATTAAAGAGAGAGAAGAGCTTACAGTTGCCGCGATTCAACGTTACCTCAAATCTCATCCCAGAGGCCAATAGCAGGATGCCATGTGTACCCCCACCCCAAAATCCTAAAAAAAAAAAAAAAGTCTCCCAAATAGAACAAATGGTGATTCTTTGCATACATCTCTTCTTGACTCTTTAGATCCCTTTTTAAGTACATCCTCTTATAATTTTAAAATAATTAAATTTATTTATTGTGTTTTTTTATAATTTTAAAACTATTTTTATGATTATTACTCCTTTTAACTTTATTTTTCTTTACAAACCTATCTTTTTTTATTATGTTAATACTTTTATTTCTCTATTTCTCTTTTTTTTGAAGCTTTTTTCATACATAACCAATATAGTATGAGAAATCAAACTACACATTCACTGTCATGTAGCCAATAAAGTTTGGCTGCCAACTTATAAATGTTGTTGTTGATGTTTGGATAGACAATCATAAGCCCTAATTCACTCATGAAGTACAACAGGAGGCTAATTCATTCACAAGCGTTAATCCATTCATGGAGTACGACACAAGAGATAATAAGAGAGCAAATTATATTAATCAAATCGTTGAATATTAACCCAAAAAACAACAAATTAATTGTAACACCTGGTATTTTTAATGCATTTTTAATGCATTAAATTAAAGATTATATTAAGACAAAGTACAATTAAAGAAAAATATTATATAATAAGATGAAAAATTATACAGTATTAGAGCAATGCAGTATAAGAATTGAATTGTGTGGACCACAATTTCTTTTTATACTTTTATAAAAGAAAAGAAAAGAAAAGAAAAAAAATCAGAAAAATCTCTCAAATTCGGGACTCTCTCTCTACTTTCTCTCTCTAGATTCTCTCTCTCTCCTCAAAACTTGTTTGAGATTCTGGCATCCTTTTTCGACACCTCCCGCGCCAATGGAAAGCTCTCGACGAGCTGAGTCCAACGAGGTGCCGTGACGGCCAAAACGCCGCCGGAGGAGGCCACACGTGCCGCCCAAAGTGGCGGCGAAACCCATTTCTTTCCGACGAGATATCTTCGCCGTCCGACGTCCGATCGACGTGATTCTTGTTCCTACACGACCACCGTGATGAGAGGAACAAAACCCACCCTTGGTGGTAGCTCAACAACGGCCGAATTGCTCCGCCCGCCTATCGCCGCCGTGCGCCACCACCCCCACGGTGGAACTCCGCCTTGTCGGAGGAGGTGGCCGACACCACCCCTCCCAATGAGTTCAGAGGATCAAGGGGAGTAAAACCCCTCGATCAATTGCACGGAAGGAGCCCGTTTCGCCGGAGAACGGCCAACGCCGCCGTCAACCGCCGCGGGAGCCTCCGTTTTGGCTCTTCCCAGCCACGTTTCTTCAAATTGGAGGAGGGGAAATGCTCATAGGAGGATGGGTAGCAAAAGACCTCAGCCAATTTCAGGTTTCTACCGTCGGAGAATCAAGATCGGAGCTCATCCATTTCTACCGACGTTGTACTTCACGACCCACTATGTTAGAGGCGGAATTAGGTGAAATTAACACCGCCATTGGACTCAGAAGGGTCGATTTAGGGGGGTAGGCCCGAGCCCAGCTGCCAACGGACCCCGATTGACGCCGGTCAACGGTGGTCAACGGCCAGTCAAAGGCCAAAGTGGGATTTTGTGATCCGGACCTCCGTTCGAAGATCCGAGACCGCCTCCCGACTCGTTTCGACGCTCTGAACGCAATGGTGACCTCCGTTTGAGCAAATTCCACTCCGATGAAAATTGTCCGGTACCAACTGCACGCGGATCGAGGCGATTCAAACAGCAGTATCGGAGTCCAGAATGACAGTTTCAAGAATGAATGATCTCCAGGAAGCATTCCCAGTCATTCATGGTCGCTCGAGGAGCACTGCAGAGGATGCTTCACATACTGTAGATGCAGCGAGATACAACTGGATCTGCTTAGCTTGGAGTTCAAGTAAGTAGAAATCTCGCCTACAGTATGAACTGTTTTAAATGCTTTCATAGAAATTTATGAAATGCATGATCAGTTATGGTTACACTGTTTTATGTAAGAATGAGTTTTATAACGTTACAAGGTTGAAGAAAAACCTGTTAAGGGTAAAATCGTCATTATTAAGAAAACGGCTAGAACGGAGTCGAACACTCCGATTTAGCATAATGTTATTAGATGGAAAATGTTCCGTAATACGTTAAGTAACGTAACGGTCATGCGCGACCAGAGATTTAACAAGGGATGTTTAAGTAAACGAGAGGTAACTGATGGGTTACAAAGTTAAAAGGAAATGTAACCCCGGTGGGTTACAAGGCTAAATGAAGGAAATGTAAACTGATGGTTTATAAGGTTGAGTTAAAAAAATAGTAGACCGATAGTATACTAGTCGTTAAAGGAAAGAATGATTAATGTTTACGTTTTATTATCAATCGAGTGGATTGATAATAAAGAAAGTTAATTAATGAGTCGGCTGTCGTTTGATCAGGATACAGAGGTCGACTAATGGAAGGAAAAGGACCGGAATAGAGAACGCTAGAGTATAGTTCGGGTAAGTTTCAAATCTCACATACAGCATGAAGTAAATGATTTTTAAATGCTTATTTTTATAAATTGCAAATGAGTTTGCAATTATTATGCAAGTTTCTTTAAAGTATGTTTGCATTTATTATGCAAAAAGTTTTAAAGTTCAAGAAAAAGATTTGCAATGAATTTGCAATCGTTATGTTAAAGGTTTATTGGCATATTGATATGCATAACGTTTTTAAAAAGTTTAAGTTATGATTTTCAAAGTATTGAAAGTATGTTTTGCATTATGACAATGCAAAATGTTTTATAGTTTAAGTTATAAGCTTTATGATGCATTTGTATGCAATGAGTTGCAATTGTGGTGCAATAAATTCCAGAATACAAGTTATGACTTACAAAATGTATTTACATTTTGTGATGTATTTATTATGCAATATGTCGCATTTGTAATGCAATTGATTTTATAGTACAAGCTATGAATTGCAAGTGTATTGCATATGATGTGATTGCATTTGAAATGCTCACTAAAGTTAATAAGAAGGTAACGTAAAGATAAAAAAAGAAAGTGTCGTACCAGCCTCTTTGTTATGAGGTAATGAAAGTAAAATTAAAGTTTGACCTCCTAAAGGTGAGATATAAGACCTCAATGTTTGATGGTCTCAAGTCTTCCACAAGGGAAGCATCATGTATGTGATCTCATGATTAATGAGTTGGTACGAACACTAAAGTAAAGTAAGGAAAATGAAGGTTACAAGATAAAGAAAGTTAAGGAACAAGAATAAAGGTTGAGAAAGAAATGAATATTTAAGTTTATAGAATGTTCATAAAATGCTCATAATTGAAGTTAATAATTGAGCATAAATGGAGTCATGCATTTTGATGTTGCTTGAATGCCTTTTTATGAAATATTTATATGTCATGTCATGAAAGACATTTTGAGAAATGTTTTACGATAAATGTTTATGAATAACGTTTTCATGTTTTCAAGAAACGGTTTATGAACGACGTTTTAAGAAAAACGTTCAAGAAATGTTTTACGAAAAACGTTTATGCAAAACGTTTCAGAAATGTTTTATAAAAAACGTTTATGAAAAACGTTTTCAGAAATGTTTATGGAAAACGTTCTTGAAGAATGTTTCAAGAGAAAGGTTTTCATGAGAAAAGTTTTTAAAGCATGTTTAAATGCTTTGTGAGAATATATTTGAACTTGCTGAGCGAAAGCTCATTAAAAGTTTTTCATGCTGTAGGTAATTTATGGGTGACCAATGGGACCCGTTAGAAGAGCTAGGTGCTGCAGAGGACAGATACGAAGATTTGGGTATGGATACCATCACTGTTTGCTTCCGCTATGCAAAGAAAAGGTTTTCCATTGTTTAATGTAGTGTTTGTGAAGTTTTAAGAAAATCAGAATTTAAAGAATTGTATTTAAAGTTTTAAGATACAGTTTACAAACTGTTTTATATAATTATAAAGTAAAGTTTGAAACTATGATTTAATAATTGTTTCTTATTAAGTTTTAAGAAACGATTTGAAATGATTTTAAGGACAAGTGTTGAGCGAGGTCTCAACTTGAATGCGACAAGAGGTCGCATCAGGTTTAAAGAACGTTAAAGAAAAAAAAATTGTTATTACAGTATTTTCTTACTAAGTAAGTAAGATTACTGTTTATGAAACGATGTTTATGAAAGTAAAATGACTGCCCGAAAAGGCGGGTCGTCACATTAATAAAGAATTGACATACCTTCGTATGATTTTTTTAAATAATCATTAAATGATAAAAATTAGAGTTACATCTTTATATATAAGTATGTGCCAAAAAAAAAATATTATTAGTTTCTTTTTATTAAAAAATAATTTAAATAATTAAAAGAGATTTAAATATATGATTAGGTCAATTATACTTATTCTTTTGTCATTTTATAGAATTTTTTTTCAAGCGGTGAAAATAGAACCATCTTAGTACAAAAGCCGCACTAAAAAATAACTGGTGACGAATGTGCCACGTCATCGAAAGGATTTGATTTGTCCAATGCCCACAAATGAGGCAGAGTCCAAGTTGATGTGTCCTGCTGCACGCCACGTGTAAAGTCACATCCCCTGGCCCATACTTTTTGTCGTTTTGGGGCTTCAAAAAAAAGTGAACTCAAACGACACATAGATCTGATGGGATTTAACAACACCTTGTGGTGCACATTTTGCCACACTAACGACTTTATATTTAAATAAGAAAATACCACAAATTGAGGCCTGTTTATTCACCGCCAATTCCTTCGCAAAAACCATTGAATTTTCTCCTTCAATTAGACCCAAAATTCTCAGCTACTCCAAGAGAAATTCTTCTCGGTTTCATCACAGGAGAGTTGCATTTTCCTCTTCCATAACATGTAAGCTCTTTCTCTTTTCAAAAATTTAGGGGAAAAAAATCTCCTTTATGATTTATATTTCAAGCTTTTTTAGAGTTCTGTGGTGGTTTGCAAATTGGAGGTTGTTACCGGAGTCATATATTCACCGTCCGATGATGACAAGAAGCCCGTGATTGATCCCGATTGGAGATCATTCAGGGCAAAACTGGTCACCGGAGAACAAGTATTTAGGCCACAAGAGGAGCCTTCCTCCTCAACCGTTGACCTTGACACCGTGGCGGATCATCCTCCGTCGATAAGTATCGGCGACAAGTGGGCCCACACAATCCATGAGCCGGACAAGGGGTGCCTACTCATTGCAGCCGAAAAGCTCGATGGGGTCCACATCTTCGAGCGGGCGGTCATTCTTCTCTTGTCAACTGGGCCTTCGGGCCCATCGGGTATTATCCTAAACCGGCCTTCCCTGATGTCCATCAAGGAAACGAGATCAACGGCTTTGGACATCTCTGGCACCTTCTCCGACAGGCCCTTGTGAGGCCCTGTTCCTGGTGGGCCCAAAAGGGGATCATGATGATGGGGCGAGGAACAGCGAGGTGTTTGAAGAAATAAGGAAGGGGTTGTATTTTGGGACAGGGGAAAGCGTTGGCTGTGTTGCTGAAATGGTGAAGAGGAATATGATTGGGCTTGGGGACTTTAGGTTCTTTGACGGGTGTTGTGGGTGGGAGAGAGAGCAATTGAAGGATGAGATAAGGGCTAGTTATTGGGCCGTGGAGCTTGTAGCCCAAGTGTTATTGGGCTCGGTAGTGTTGGAAGTGTTGGGCTGTTCGAGAAGGTCCTCCGGCTCATGGGCCCTAGGAAGGTGTGGTGAGAATTGATGTAAATTAGGCTCGGTATCACTTACAAAGTCTAGTTATTCATATGTATTGTTTTTGTGCGTAAATTAGACTCAAATCTTTGAGTAAATAACATATTGGAGTATCAACACTCAAAAAGCGTATTCCTCTAATTCACTTTTTTTTTATTATCATTTTGGAAGTCAGAGAGCCCACCAATCGAACGAAAAAGACCTAATTTAATTTCACTAGAAAAGATGAGCCTAGATTTCATTCCCTTAATATTGCACAACATCTTGTTGGGCGGGGGGTTTCCAATTTTACTCTAATCACCCCTTTGAATTGACTGTTAAATAGATCGAGAAGGTAGGATGTCATAAATTGTATAATAATTATTATCTTTCTTTTTCTTAATTATTCAAAGGGCCACTAGATTCAGGTGCACATTGGCATACTTTTAGTGGGTCTAGCATGTTTTTTAAAGTGACTAACAAGGGAATGACCTTTCTGGCCTTCCATAGAAAAAAACAAGGCAATGACCTTTAAAATGCAATCACTAATCAACTGTATATTGTACATTTGCAATTTCTTTATTCTAGGATTGTTTTCAAATCGATTTTAGGCTATAAAGTAGAAAATTTTGAATGAATCGTGGTTCGCCCCATTTCTATACGTGGATATTCATCCTTCTTCAAATGGTTATTTTTCTAATGCTTAATAAACACTGTTCTAACTAGACCAACAAAAGACTTATATCGACCAATGATAAATATCAAATTAGATTATTGAAGAACTCGTAACAATCAATAATGTCCTATTTTATATGTGGATATTCATCATTTTTATAACAGTTATTTTTCTAATAACATACATTGTTCCAATTAGACTCACAAGAGACTTATATCGATCAATAATGAATATTGAATTAGATCTTTATATAACTCACAACCATCGATGATGTATAGTGGACAATAAGGTAAATTACTGTGTGGTGTATCTCTCATGCCACTCACATCAATTTCCATCCAATACAAAAATAAATAAATAAATAAATAAATTCTAATAAGTAAAAAACTTAACAACAAATCCAAATTCTAATTATTTGAGTTGGAAACTTGAATCTTTGTACGTATCCCGTTGTGCAACCTACTGCTCTTATTGATTGATTAATAATAAAATTTGATATTAACGAATATCACATTGTTACATGACTATAGACTACAATTTATCTTTCCTTTATATAGTTTTAGACTTCCACATTTTATGTATGGAGCAGCACACATGAAGACAATCTCGGAATCTACATAAGAGGATGTAACTGACGTACTTATGCTTCTTCTTCGTCTTCTTCTTCTTCTTTTATTATTATTTTATTTTTTTTAAGAGTAGTTCATGATTTGTAGATTACTCTTGACTCAAAAGATGGAAGACATCTCAGCTATCAAATCATGCAAGGAAAAAAAAAAAAGAACTTAAAAATTAAAAAGTAGAACAACTAAAAGAAAAGGCCAAATTAATGTCTCTGGCCCCTCATATTCAAAATTAACCTTTGATCCAGAAAATATAAAAATTTCATATGAATTTAAAATGCCCAAGTATAAACATTATACAATTTGAAATGTGATATATAATTTTTCAAGAACCTTAAAGTATAAAAAATTATCTAATTGAATATTATATCTTCACGTATATAACAACGATAAGAAATATAACATAGAGTTTCCCGAATTTGTTAGGACACAATTTCCAACATCAACATTGAATTTTGATTACTTAAAATGCCTCGCAACCGTGATTTGGAAATAACAGCTATTATTAGTCTGAAAATGATATATATAAAATGCTACCAATCATGAGTAAATAACTTGTACCACTTGAACTTAATAATTTAAGTATGATAGGTTGATAGTTATTAATAATAAAAAAAACCAGGAATATTATATCAAATGAATGATTTTCAATAAAGATGTAGCTACCAAGACACATCAAATTATTGTTCACATGTTTAGAGAGAAGAAAAGAAATCAAACAGTTAAGAAAGACTGGTTTCACTCAAGAAATGTAGTCTCGTTTGATTAGAATTTTCTTTTTCTTGTCATGAACACTGAAAACGTGCAAAGTAAGCTAGTAGCTAGGAAACCTTACTCATTTACGCGCACCAACCTTAACTAATTGGCTATAAATTGTTAGACCTAGAATTAAGACCGTGTTTGAAACAATAAAATTTTAAAGTCTCGTATCTTACGGGGTAAAGTAAAAAACTGTTATATATAAAGCTCTCGTGTGTTACACAGTTTTTGAATTAATTTTTTTAGTTTAAACTAATTTTTCAAACCCCTACAATTTTATGCTCTAAAGATGTAATAGCATCCAATTATTTGTTTTTCTGCGCTTGACAGAAAAATAAAAACACATCAGAACTCAGAAGACCTTCTAGGCCATTGAATGACCATTTCAATATCAAAAATTCCAAAATATTATTGTTGCACAGGTACTTTGAACTGTAAAAACTTTCGTAACGACCCTTATAAATTATCATATTTATTTATGTCAGGCAGTCTTCTTTTTTTTCTTTTTCATTTCCATTAGATATTTTATGCTGAATTCCAAGTTGACCAGTGGCCACTATAGAAAAGTTGGGAGGTGTGAACAAAGAGAAACAGCCAATACAAGAGAGACAAAGCATATAAAAAAAAGGCAATAATCCAAAAACAATCTCATTTCTTAGCTTAATTACACACAAACCTTAAATAAAATCCAATCCCCATCCTTCCTTTTTATTTTTTATTTTTTATTTTTAAAATCTACTCATACTTTTCAATCCTTTTTTTTTTTTTATTCCTCATCATATCCGGAAAGTGTTTTAATTGGGGAAAAACTCCCACACCACGCGCTCAAACCGCACGTGACAAAAAACCCCAATCTCAAAATCTAACAACACACGTCATGTTAGTTTGATAATAATGATCGTCGTACACACCAAAAAAGTACTTTTTTTTATTAGTGGGGGAGAATATTTCTCAATCACTAGATGCGCGCGTGGGATCGACAGTCCATTCCTTAAAAAAAAATAAAAAAATAAAAAAACAATCTTAATCCAGCCAAGAGGGGTCAGCCCGTTTCGGAAACTGTTAGGTTGTTGCCTCAGTAAACCCAGGTGTCTATATAAAAATGTGTACCCAAAAAGCATGGAGGGCAGAGAAAATCTATAAAATGCGTAGGAAGTGAAAATAAAAAATAAAAAAAAATTGTGATTAGAAAGGTTAAAACAAAAAAACCCATATCTTTTTCTTTTTCACATCCTCAAAAACCCAGAAATAAAAAAACATATCACTGAAAAACCAAAGCCATAAGGGAAGCAGGGTGTATAGAATAATGGCCGACCACAAGTTGACAAATTTGAAGTCATTGTTCTTGAAGAAGTCATGTGTAGCTTTTGCATAGGGAAGATCTTCTATCTGGGATGTGGGATCTCTCTATTTTCTCCCCAGATTCTGGCCCAGCAGATCTGAATTTTCTGTCTATTACTATTATTATTATTATCATTACTACTTTTATTTCATTTATTTAATTTTTTTGGGGGTTGGTCTAGGCATGATCTAAAGCTTTCTTTAATGGAAGTGTTGCAGAGATATCATCCACTCTGTTTCTTGGTCTCTGTGAGGTGGTTATCTTTGTGCTTAGGTCAATGATGGGTTTCTTTGGCTTTTCTGGTTTCTGTTCGCTTACTGTTCTGTGCTGAGTTTTGGAGCTTATTCGGTTTTCTTCTCCGTGAATTTTATGAGAGACGTCTGATAAAGATTGTTGAAGAGTATACACGTATGAGGTAATTTTTTTGTGATTTTTTTCTTCTCTTTCAGATGGAATTTCATGGTTTTGTTGATTGATTATGTGATTCTCTCTCTATCAAAACATTTTTTCTTTTCATAAAAAAAATAACTCTTTTGTGTTTTGATTTCTCTAAGCATCTTTATCGATCGTACAGTTTTTATTTCAGTCCTTGATGGGTATTCTAGAATGTTCAAAAACAATTATTTCTAGATTAGTTTTGGGTGAGTCTGTTTTTATTAAGCTACGCAGTTTGATTCTTTAATTTATGGAAACTCCTCATGCTGTGAATTGATTTATATTAAAACCTTTGGAACCGAAATCTGTATTAGATTTTGTTGGCTCCATTTTTTCTTCTCCTTCATGTATTGAAATGCAGCTATTGCTTCTTTTGAATTTACTAGTTTTATATACATTTAATTTTGTAATACTTAATGTAATGTCCCATTTAAAGCTAAATTTGTAGTTTGGAGCTGCATTTAGCTCGAGTACTAAAATTGGTCGAGTTTTCTAATATTGACCACAGATTAGAGTGAAATATATTTTCAATAGTTTAACCGGGATACAGATTGGATGATTGATCTACTGACTTTCTGAATATGCTTGTTGCTTGCAATCTTGACAAAAGGCATTATTTTTCTATAAAAACCTGCCAAAACGGTTATGAAAAATTGTTTTTTGATAAATTAGTAGGTAGGTCCTTCCATTTTCGGTGTTTTCTAAGTCGGGTTACTTCTTTTTTTTGAGTTAAATTCAGAAATGGGAACTGAAGTACAGTCTAAGATGTATCTACCGGGATATTATTCCATGAATGATATAAGTAACAGCACTGGCTATAGTGGCTGGTCTTTACACCACGAAAGCAACTCGCTGAAGAATGGGCAGCATTACGGCATCTACTTGCAGAAGCCGGTAATGGATGGAGTGGATTATGATGTGTTTGACAGGGAGCAAATGAGACAAACCATAATGAAGCATGAATCGATTTTTAGACAACAGGTATCTGTTTAATTCTTTTGCGGGTCTAGGAATGGTTCTTTTTACTATATTTGTTATATTCTTACATTAAACATGAAGGTATTTTATTTGAGACTTGAATTTTTGTCATGTAGGTTCATGAACTCCATCGTCTTTACAAAATACAGAGGGAGTTGATGAATGAAATCAAGAGAAAAGAAGAACAAGTGAACCATTTGATGCCAATAGGGACATCAAAATCAAGTCTTTTTCATTCTGGCTTTCCATCTGAAGATGATAAAAAAAGTTGGTTCTTCTCTAGCTTTCCATCAGTTGGTTCCACTTATGGTAGACCCTCTTCAGCAAGCACTGATGTTGGCCAATCTCCTCAAAGTTTCATGAAAGAGAAGACCACACAGTTGAGATGCAACGTTGTGCAAAATGAATCTTCAGATCTTAAGTGCAAGAAGCCTCGGAGAATATTGTTTGATCTTGAACTTCCAGCCAATGAGTTCATGAATGACGAAACCGAAGCACAGGGAGAATTTGCAGGGTCGAAAACAGAAAGTTTTCTGCTCAACAAGAGTAATGGAATTACTCAAGGTGGAGAACAAAATCTATCAAATCATACTTGTTCGAGGAAAATTCCTAGCTTGGCTGATCTGAACGAACCCGTAGAGGTTGAGGAAGTGTCAGTATCTGCTTCTGTCGACAATTTAGGCAATGAGATCAATGGAGGGACCAACACCGTTCATTCAAAGTCTGAGATGAATGAAAAAGAATGTTCATCTTATACTTTTGAAGCCGGTATGATCTATATATTGATTTCTTTCTCTTGCTTTATTTTCATTAGGATCCCATTGAAGATCATGTTTATTAGGTTTTCCAAGTTAACGCAATACTATTTGCAGATTTTTTATTCAAACTAATGTATATTAATCAGCTGTCCTTTTATTTCAGGCCAAATCAGAAGCAAGAGTTCTTTCAGTGGGACATCCCATCTTGAAGGTTTTTGGAAGCAATGTGACTTGTTGAGAGTTGAATCTAGCAAAGCCAGTGAGTTTGCTACTTGTCTTCCCTCTGACCAGAATACTAGAGGGAAACAGGTTAAAAGGAAAATCTTTGGTATTGAAGTCCTTGAAGGAAATAATGATTCACCTGCATTTGCTACCAAAGCAATTAATGTGGTCAACTCTGGAACATCCTCTATTTCATCCTGGACAAAACCTCAAAGTAGCTTCAACCAAAACTTGATTTCAGTTCAAGCGGACCCTGGATTTGATACATCTGCACAACACAGTGCTAGCGGACACTTGTGGGGCTGCAGCTACACGAGCTCCAGCAAGCCTGTAAGCAATGTGGCGACTCCAGTTTGCAAAGAAAATGGTGTCTCTGTTTATGAACCAGGGAAGCTGGAGATGCAACAAGGAGGATTTTCTTGGCTTAGAACAACGCCGCTAGTTGATAGCAAATCTTTGAAACAAGAAAGTGAAGGATCTCGTCAGATGAAAGTGGATCCCGTACAAAACTGTTCTCCACGGTTCCTTAACCAATTTGACATAAGGAAGGGTCCCTCACAAAGTCCTATTCAGGACTCTTCATCAACGACATGTGGCCATGATGCTGAGCGGAGGAGAGTTGAAACAAGTGACTGCTCAAGCGTCAAAAGAATTCTTGGTTTTCCCATTTTTGAATCCCCTTCAAAAGCCGGTTCTGTTGCTTCTGTCCCCGGTAACCATAGCCTTCTAAAGACTGTGTCAGCCAAAAGTGATTTGCCTAGTGATCCTGTGTCATCAATAGCTGAAGAGCAGCTCAAAGTCCAAGACCCAATAAAGGGATTGGTAAGTGACAAATCTTTTGTAAGAAATCAAATAGACTTGAATGAATGTGTAATTGAAGAAGAGGCTCAACCAACACCCCCATCTCTGGTTGCAAAACCTACAACTGGGATAGATTTGGAGGCTCCAGTTGTAGTTGAATCAGATTTAGAGGAAGAATCTTTCAAAAGTAAACTCGAGAAACCTTTTCATTCGTTGGGATATGAACCTGGGTCGACTTGTGAAAGCCTTGACAAGATTGCAGCCGAGGCTTTAATTTCCATCTCTGCTTTCCATGTGCAAAAACCACAGGATATTGTGGTACTTGATCCTGAAGAAAATGAGTCCCAACACCAAGCAGACTCTTCTCCAAATGACTTCCTTCACTGGTTTGCAGACATTATCTCATCGTACGATGAAAACCATGGGAATGAGGCAGGAATGGTCAAGACTGGTGTCTATCATGACGAATCCAGTTCTGACGCAATTGATGACTTTGAGTACATGATACTGAACTTACCAGAAATAAAAGTAGAGGATCACTGTTACAAGCCTCCAGAAACTGATGACCTAAAAGCGGAAGAAAAAGTGGCGCCAAGAAGGCCTAGGAGAGGTCAGGCGAGGAGAGGGAGGCAGAGGAAGGACTTCCAGAGAGATGTACTTCCCGGATTAGTATCCTTGTCGAGAAATGAGGTGACTGAGGATCTCCAGACCATTGAGGGGTTGATTAATGCAATTGGAGGGACGTGGCAATCGAGTTTGGCACAGAGAAATGGAGGTAAAGGTGGCGGTGGAAGGGGAAGGAGGCGAACGGCATGTTCTGCCCTGTCCCCTCCTCCTGCTCCACCGCCTCCTCCAATGCCTGTGGTTTGCTGCACACAAGTTCAGCAGATGCCAAATTCCAAGGAAGTGGGACTCGACGAAACGAGCCTTACGGGGTGGGGGAAGAGGACAAGGCGCCCTCCAAGGCAGAGATGTCCAATTAGTAATTCTCTTCTCCCGCTAAAATGAGTGGAGTGAGAGAGAAAGAGAGAGAGGACATGGCTATTGGGTCTTATTTTTCTTAGACAAGTTCTTCAATGTAAATTTATACTCCTAATTCGAGTTCCTTTACCTTTTTCTTTATTTGGATGAAGTATTCTGAGTGAACTTGTATGATTCTTCATCCTAAATAAGTTGTATTGTTCATTGCAGAAGAGTTTGTTTTGCTGAGAGTGTAACATAATTGGGAACTTCTTGTGAAACAGCTTGGGACCCCACTTTCATGATCTTTTTTAAAGTTTTTATAGATTATAGATTTTTTAAAATCTGAGATTCATGGTTGATGGTTGATAGGACTTTTATGCATCAATTAATCACAGTGCTGCATTTGACGTGTCGTTAAATTGTCCTTTTATCAAACACGCCCATGAATTCATAATTGAAGCTGCTTCTTATGTGCCACTCCTGGCCAAACTTGAATGATTTTGCACCAAATTAGTGTCTTTTCTTCTCTGTTATCTTTCCTTTGTCTTGTCAACAATCTCTATCAAAATTCAATAATTAGTCCTTTACTTACCCTTTGTTCGGCAAACTTATTCCAACTAATAACAATATAAAACTTTATAAAACTTTACATATTATAGTATAAATAAAAAGTTGTTATAATATACTATTTTGATATATTACACATTTTAATTAGACTTTATATTTTTTAATATTTTTAGATTTGTTAAACATATTATTAATGGTTAAAAATATGATTAATTTTATTTTTGACATTTGAAGAAAGTTGTCTTATTTTGTCCTCTTAGTTTTTAGCCGATACACTAATAGTATCCGAGCTTTACAAATGACAGATTTTACTAAAAATAAATTAGGATAGCAACTCATTTTGTAAATCTGCACTAGGTTCAAATACAATAATTACACTAAATTAGTCACTTAAATATATCTTTTGTGCCACACATGCAAGAATCTGTTAAATTTTTAACATTTTTGTTACAAAGTTATCTTAAGTGCAATAATAGCTAAGTTCATATATCATTAATTGTCGATTTTTTTGAGAAAAAATTTAAGAACTAAAGTGAGACAATTAATGTTAGAGATTAAAAATAAATTTAACCTTTATAACCCCCTGTTTGGCATTGTGGTGGGAACCATGGTTCCCACCACAAACTCAGTTATAAACAGTGTAAAGCTCTCACATGCTACAGTAACAATTTAAAAAATTGCTACAGTGTAAAGCTTTCACATGCTACAGTAAAAGTGGTTCCCACCACCGGTTCCCACCACCTTCCAAACACCCCCTAAGTATTATTATGAATTGTGAAGGATTTGACATATTAATTTATTATGTCCTTAAAATAAAAAAAGAAGGAATGATATAAGATTACGTGGAATTCAGCAATTTTTTAGTGGGAAATAAAAAATAGGTCATATCTATCTTTTGACCCTTAAATTTTGGTTAAAAAAATTATTTTAGTCAAATTAAACTGTTTCAAAATGTGTGCTTCCAGGCTTTGTACAGGAGAAGTCCCCAAGGAATTATCAAGCTCTTGTTCATTTTTTTGGTGTTGATATTGGGAGGGACCGTGGCCTTCGAAACGACGACGTGTCGCTGGGGTTTCGGTCGATGTTCGTCGCGACTTGCGCGTTTCGTGGGTGGACTTTTGCGCAATGCATGAGGGGAAGGAAGGGTAAAAAGGGAAATTCAAAGCTCAAAAATTGGCACGCATTTTTAGGCAAACGCTTCCTTAAAAGACCACGCCAAAGGCAGTTCAAGCTCAGAGTTACTTCTTCACCCAACGATGGCGGAATCAGAGCAAAAGCCTGACTTTCCTCTCT
This sequence comes from Artocarpus heterophyllus, assembly GCA_025403435.1. Taxonomy (NCBI): domain Eukaryota; kingdom Viridiplantae; phylum Streptophyta; class Magnoliopsida; order Rosales; family Moraceae; genus Artocarpus; species Artocarpus heterophyllus. The sequence goes on along the minus strand of CM046347.1, from coordinate 7,620,638 downwards.
ACGACCTCGTAATCCTCGGAGCTTCTGGCTTCACCGGAAAGTACGTCGTCAAGGAAGCCCTCAAATTCCTCAACACCCCGTCCTCTCCTCTGAAATCCATGGCTTTAGCTGGCCGGAACCCTAGCAAGCTCGCCGAGGCCCTAAAATGGGCAGCGCACCCGAATTCTCAGCCTCCGATTCCCATCCTCACCGCCGAAACCTCCGACGAGGCGTCTCTCCGCCGCCTCTGCGCCCAGACCAGGCTTGTCCTCAACTGCGTCGGGCCGTTTCGCCTCTACGGCGAGCCGGTGGTGGCCGCCTGCGTCGAGACCGGGACCGATTACTTGGACATCTGCGGAGAGCCGGAGTTCATGGAGAGAATGGAGGCCAAGTACCACGACAAGGCTGTGGAGACCGGTTCGTTGGTGGTCTCGGCGTGTGGGTTCGACTCGGTGCCAGCCGAGTTCGGGTTGGTGTTTAACTCGAGGCAGTGGACCGGACCGGCCGTGCCGAACCGGGTCGAGGCGTACCTGAGCTTGGAATCCGATAAGAAGATTGTTGGGAATATTGGGACGTATGAGTCGGCGGTTTTGGGTGTCGCCAATGCCCACAAGCTGATGGAGCTTAGGCGGTCCAGGCCTAAAAGAGCTAGGCCAGTGGTGAGCAATTATATTACGTTTTTTTAGTAGTGATAATGAAAAAGATAGCTATTGACAGAAATGTGTAGGTCTGAAATATCATTCAAAAAATGTCGGTTAAAAGAAAAAGAAATCTTTTCTTGTTATGTATGATAAAGATCCTATATTTATCGATGTGATTTGAAAACGTGGATGAGATTGTAATTCCCTGATAACAGTAGGAGCGGTGTGCTTTATGAGGTTTTTAGAGCGTGAAGTTTGATTGTGGCTTTGCTTGGTTTAAGTTTCCTTTTGTTTGTAGTATGTTTTGTAAGGAAAATATCTTGAATCTTTAAACGACTTTTGTCTAGACAAATGTCTGTTATCGTCAAAAGTCTGTGTAAATTGAGCTGAAGTTTCAAATTTTCTTGGTCTGGAATGATTAACTTAATATGATTGTTTCTCTCTGTTATATTAAGGAAAATGTAACATCAGATTCTTCTATATGTGCCGTGAATGTAGTGTAGTTTGAACTTCTGTCTCAATTAGATTACTGAAAACTACGAAGCATGAATTCTTTCTGTTTGTAATTATAGTGAGAAATTATTCCTAAATGATGGCAGATTCCTGGGCCTCTTCCGCCGAAAGGTCCGAGTATAGAACATCAGAAAAAGATAAACCGTTGGGCTGTTAGGCTTCCTTCAGCAGATTCCATTGTGGTGCGAAGAACACTTGCAACTCTGACTGAAAGCCCTGGTGGTCTTCCTGGAAAGAATGAGAGTCCTGAACAAATTCAAAAGAGGGAGGCTTTCTGGTCAACTGTGAAGCCTGCTCATTTTGGGGTAAAGATTGGCACTAAATCTTTGTTGGGCATTTTCCGAATCATGGCGGTTGGTGTCTTCATCGGGATCTTTGGTAGATTTGCCTTTGGAAGATGGCTTCTCTTGAAATTTCCATCGTTTTTCACCCTTGGATGGTTCAGGAAGAAGGGTCCCTCAGAGGAGGAGGTCAGAAGTGCCTCATTTAAGATGTGGTTTGTTGGACATGGTTTCAGCGATAGCAGTCTTCTCTCACAAGGAAAATCAAAACCTGACACGGAAATAGTAACGAGAGTAATGGGGCCTGAGATTGGCTATTTGACTACTCCTATAACTCTGCTTCAGTGTGCTCTCATTGTTCTGAGCCAACGTGAAGACTTACCCAAGGGAGGAGTTTTTACTCCCGGGATTGTTTTTGGTTCAACTGATCTCCAAGAACGACTCCAGGAGAATGGAATATCTTTTGATCTTGTTTCAAAGAGTACTATTAATGCTTAGCCAATGCAGTGCTTACATTCAGCGGAATACAATTATAGTTGAAAATGTTCTCATCTCATAAATAGTGGCGCACAAGAACTTCTCTACTAAATAGTCTTCTTTACGTTTGTTGTAAGAGTTATTGCCGTTTTGTTGAGCGGTTTTAGCCTTTTAGTTTGTTCGACATCTTTATTATCTGAAAATGATTGTTTACAAAGCTAAAACAGTGTTATATTATAGGGAATTCTTATAGTTGAGAAGGTAATTTTGCTTCACTAGTAGAGCATAGTATTTTAGCCATTTAATTAGTATTTTAATAACTTGATTTGCAATTATCAGCTTTAAAAATTTACAACACATGATATAGAACTGTTTTTAATCGCAGGTTAAACTGTTAAAAAATTAATCTAACAGTTAAATCATTCATGCTCTACCAAACTTCTCCACTATAAAATTTGCCTATTTCATATACCCTTTCGTCGCTCTCCCACACACGTGCACTAATGGCAACTTAGAAGAAAATTGAAGAAAAATTATACGACCACCAACTTTTTCCAGGACTTGATGAGATCAGCAAGTCCCTTAAATGGACTCCCACCTTCACCAACTGCCATTCTAGCCTCGTTTCTAACCTCAGCTGCTCTCAAACCCAAGAACCCATTTTGCCAACATCTCTCCAACTGTCTCCACAATCTCTTCTGCCTTAACCACCACTGCCTCCCCACCCCAACCCCAAATCTTCACCCACATCCCAATTCCAATTTTGTCCACCAAATCTGCGTTGATTTTCTGTTCCCATGTTGAGGCCACAGTAACATGAGCACGCCATGCCACAATGCCTCAGTGATGGCATTCCAACCACTGACTTGAGAACCCATCAACTGCTGGATGGCTTAGTACTTCCTCTTGGTTCAACCAGTTCTTCACCACAAAGCCTCTTTCTTTCACTCTTTCCATTAACCCATGTCCAAAAGGTCCATCAGTACCAAACTCTCTCTTTTATCAACTTTCTTATACTTGACAACCCACAGAAACCGTTCACCACTTCTCACCAATCCATCACCAAACTCTCTGATCTACTCTCTTGATATGGCAGTCCTACTTCCGAAGCTGACATACAACACTGATCAGCTGGTTGATCATCAAGCCAGACCAAGGGCTGGCTCTTCTCGAGACTGAATGGAGGAAGTGGTCCAATGGCATGCACTGGTTGTAATCCTCCCAGCACTTTGCCTTTGCTTACTGCTTCTAGTGTCTCACAATCTACACTTTCGCATGTGTTTACAAGAATTCCACTTGGTTCTGTCCTTTTCTTGCCATTTTCTATGAAATAGTTTTTCAGGAGATTATTGGAGTCTTGTAGAAGTGGAGGGGGAACCCATGATCTGGGTTTTGGTTCCAACCCCGAAATTTCAATGAAATCTTTTATTTCGTTCAATTCATATGTAGCTTTTGGGGCAACCATGACATGAAAGGACAAGAAAAGTGACAACATTTTGGCAGATGATGTGAAGAAAATATAGTAAGGAAGTTTAAGAGCATCCGTTATAGGAATAACTGTGGAGGCCAAACTCATGTCTGTGACAAGAGCAGAACTGGGTGGGGAGAGTGAGGAGAGGAGAGGAGAAAGAAGATGAGAAGAGCGACGAATCACTTCGAAGTGGTAGTAAAAAGGGTCTTTGGATTCAGCCGAAGGATCTTCTAATGGAAGGAGATGAAGCTGCTTCCGAGTAATCTGAGGAAAGGTAGCGAACAAGTGAGATAAACTCTCTGACTAGGAAAGGGAAACAGTTGGATGTGGAGTGACGAAAGTGACTTGAACATTGCTTTTTGTGAGTAAAAGAGCAAGCCTGACGAAGGGTGTGAGATGACCCATGCCGGAGCTTGGAAGAAGAGCCACACGAGGAGTTAGCTTCAGATCATGACCAGAACTTGACATTTTTGGCGGCAAAACGGTTGAAGAGGTTCTGGTTTTTCTTTTTTGACAAGTTTAGTTGTGTTACAAAGGGAAGGAGTTAAATACATTTGTGTAGAAAATTGCAGTCATATATGGCGGGTGGCAAGGCCAAAAAATTACTTTCATGCCCAACTGATGCATTGGACTTGGACGCTTGTAGTATCAAAGAGAAAAGTCCATTGCAGTTGGTGGAAAAGTAAAAGTGATCCGGACAACAGGAATCATTTAGCTTGGAGGCCAAGAAAGTTGTACAAGTGAAATATGCAAGATCCATCGAAACGAAAGTGACAGGAGATATGGATACCTGCACTGCAGTTCCTTACTTCCCTAAAGAAAAAAACTCACGAAAAATTGTAAAAGTAACATCTATAGTCCATTAAAATTGAAAGAGTTAAATCTCTTGTAATACTTGAAGTGGTAGCATATTACAACTTTAATCTCACTGCTTCTACCAGAAACCCAGGACTGACTTTAACACCTTCTCAGATCTTCCCCCAATGTCAGTAGCCTTCCTAGCCTCTTCCCCAACTTTCTTAGCCATTTTCCTTAGCTTCTCATCTTCCATTACTTCCCTAATCTTTTTCTCAATCTCTTCCCCACACACCGACTCATATTCCCACTTCCTTTCCCACATTCCCAACCCTGCTTTCTCATCAATCTCTGCATTCACCCTTCGATCCCCATATTGTGGCGAAGCCACCATTGGAACCCCCTGCTGAGCTGCTTCCATAACTGAGTTCCACCCGCAATGATTCACAAATGCACCGATGGCAAGATTCTCCAGAATCTCTTCTTGACTAACCCATCCCTTCACTGTCACTCCCCTGTCCTTAGTTCTTACCAGACAAGGACCCTCTACCAGATCTTTCAACTCCTCTTTGCCCTCTTTATCAACTATGCCACTTTTAAGCAACCAAAGAAATCTATGTCAACTTTTTTCCAACCCCTTTGACAGTTCTCTTAGTTGGTCACTTGACATGGCTGTTCTGCTCCCAAAACTCACGTGAACCACGGACTTCTCAGGTTGGTTCTCTAGCCATGTCATGTTCTGACTTTTCTCCCTCTTGATTTCATATGATTCCAATGGCCCTATTGGGTGGATTGGTGGGAGGAAGTGCTCCAAAACTCTTCCGTTGTTGATTGCTTCAAGAGTTTCTTGTTCAAAACAACCAAAGGAATTCACTATGATTCCTTTGGTTTTTGAGAGTGCTCCAGCGTTTCAAAGTAGAGATCTGGTGAAGAGGTGGTTTGGATTCTTGAATGGTGGGGGAATGCTTGATATGGGGAAAGGGGTCAAACCCAGGATAGTGACCTGAGTAGAACTGTTTTCAAGTTTAGCGGGATCGGTTTTAAGTACAGGAAGGTATGCCATTAGGCAAAGGAATTTGATAGAGTTGGTGCAAACAATGTAGATTGGTATGCCACGCTTCGCGGCTATTGGCGTCATACTCGAAGCCACAGGTAGGTCTGCGAAGATAGCAGAGGGAGGCGGCTAGGAAGAGGATAATAAAGGATGGAGAAGGTGCACAGAATGAATGATGGAGTCAGATTGGAGAAAGAAAGGAGTCATATGAGGTGGGATTGGAGTGGCGGGATCGAATAGTTTGGAAGTCAACATGTTTGGCTTGCGGATGTTGAGAAAGGAAAGAGGAGATGTGGGAGGATTCTGAGGCGGAAACAGTTGGCTTGGCGGTGATCAACGTGACGGTGCAATTGCAGGATAGAAGCACGGAAGCGATTCGGATAAAGGGCATCAAGTGGCCCATTCCGGTGCCTGGAAAGAGAGCCATGTGAGGAGGGAGAGATTTAGGGTCTGTTGAGGTGTTTGACATTTTTTTTTTTTTTTGGGGTAAAGATTCAAGTCTCTATTCTCTAAAGAAGGATAGGTAGTTTTCAGTTCATATAGATGAAGGAATAAGGTTGGAATAGAAAGGCAGGTGAGCCATAAAAACTAAGATCAGACCACATCGAGATGTAAATTGAAATTTCGGATGAGGATAGAGGTTAGATAAGGAATTGACTATAATTATTTTTTAAGTTTCTTGGATGAAGGCTTTTGAATACTTTATTTAAACACACACACACACCCAAAAAAAAAAGAAAAAAAGGTAGTGACACAGATAAACTGTTTAGTTTTAAATTGGTCTGCAGTCCTTTTTCTAATTATTACTGCTTGATTCTTGTTTTCTGAATAAAATAATGGACGCAAAAAAAAAAAAAAAAAAGGAGTTTCTAGAAGAGCGCAGAAAGTGTATTAACATTCATAGACACACACACGCACAGATATTTTGCATTCATATTTCATGGTTCCTCATTGCATTGCCTAAGACGAGGCTCATAGAAGTTGCCATGTGATGCCTTTAATATGGGAGTAATAGAATGCAATAATTGCTTTATCAATAGAGAAATAGTAATGAGAGTTTTATGGGCTATATAATATAAAAAAGAAAAAAAAGAAAACGTTAGCTTATATATCCTTTTAAGTATTAATTTACTATTAAAAAAGAATAAATGTTAAATTTATATATACGTCTAAATTTAAATATTTTTAGTTAATGATTATTTAGTTATGTAACAAAGATATTTTAGTAATTAGATTGAATGAGATTCTATCCTTGAATAAATAAACACAAAAAATGATACGAATGATCTCATTCTTATTACTTTACTTTTTTTTTTCTAATTCTATAACCCTTTTCATTACATTCTTTAGCAGTTTAGTAAATGCACTCGTAACTTTAGTGAAGAATGAAAAAAAAAAAAAAGACATCAAAAGAGTCCATGAGTAGAAACCAACGTTACTAAAAATTTTGAAAGTAGAAAATGACTACGAAACTAAGGCACAATATATTTCCTGAAAAATTTAAAAATAAAAAAGAACAAAGTGGGAGGAAGACTAAAACATTGAGCAAGAAGAACTAAAATTTGACCTCTTTGCACCCTCAATTTGTCTTTTTTTTTTTTTGGTTCTTTTTCTTTCTTGTTTGCTAATAAAGAACCAGAAAAGGAAAAGAACTGCTAACTTAGGTGGATTTGTTTTCTATCAATTAACCATGTCAACACAAGCAGAGCCAGAAAAATTTGTTGGAGGAACGAAATATATACTAATATTATCAAGAAAAATTAAATAAAATAGATATAGAACTTTAAGAGAAGTGAAATATAATTTCAAAGAGTAAAATATATTTTTATAAAATTTTTTACACAACATTAAAATGAAAAGTTGAAAAGAATGATTACCCACTTTCGTTTATGTGTAGCCCTATCCTCACATGTCAATCTTTTTTTCCTAGTATTATTAAGAAAAGTGGCCTTTTGGAAGTCCTCCCGTTGCACTTATTTAAAAAGATTATAAAAAAAATTAATCATGTCAATTGCTGTCAATGGTTTGCCTAGGTTTTTGTTTCAAATGGCAAGTTGCAAAATTTGGTTTCCTATTACTGGTTGTTCCATGTTGGTATGAACTATGAAGTCATAAATCAAGAGTTCAGTGTACGGAGAGAAGTTCATTCTTTCATTTCCTTAAAACGACTATAATCTCTAGAAAACGGCATATGTCAGATAAACGACACTAAATTCAGACAGTGATAACATGTGTCAACCACTATAAGTAAAAGAAAAAACGACGTCGACGTTTCAAACTACCATAACAACAAGGAAGAATTTGTATGTATGTATGTATAACAGCAGCAACACCTCCTAGGACACCCACGTCAATAAAGCAAAAAACAATATATATATATATATATATATATATATTTATTTATTTACAAATAACCAGCACTAATTCTTGTTTATACTTCACAGGATATTTTGTTGTTTGTCCTTTGTGGGAGAACTTGTCGCTTATCCTGTGGTCGTACTCGTTAGTCAGTTAAATTTAATTATTGTCGTTTACGAGACATCATGTCGTTTTTGGATATTATACAAGTCGTTTCATGAAATTGATGTTTTTGGGTGAAATTGGCGTTTTACAAGCCGTTCATGGAGTTTATATATAATTTTTTCTATTTTACTGTTATAAATTCTCATACGTTATAAAAATAAAAAAAAAATATATTATAATATAAAATTTTTACGTATTTTAATAAAAACAGTTTTACCCTTGTTGGGTATTGTGGTGAAAACCGTGGTTCCCACCACAAACTCAGTTATAAACAATGTAAAACTCTCACATGCTACAATAACAATTTAAAAAATTACATGCTACAATAAAAATGGTTCCCACCACCAATTTCCACCATCAGTTCCCACCACCTTCCAAACACCCCCTTAATTGATACATCTAACCATTTACTAGTCACCTTGGCGCGCTACGATTTCTTGGGTGAAACGTTCCGAGCCCCCAAAAGCCTCCGTCTTGCTTTTCTGTTTCTGCTTCGCACCAGTTATCTCCTTCTCTCTCGACAATGGCGGCCTGCAAAACCCTGGTTCTTACATCCATCTCCTCGGTGGCTTCCACTCTCCGGAGCGGCAGACGGACCTTCTTATCATCTCCTCACAACTCGCCCACTCTTTGCTTCTCTCCTCCCATTTCTTCTCACCAAGGTTCTCTCTTTCTTCCCTGTATTTTCCTCTTCATTTTCGTGATTCTCTGGTAATTGACCTCCTTCGATCTTGCAGGGCTAAGAGTGGCACAGAACAGAGTCCCTCAAGATCTTACGCTTTCGATTGAACTGGTCGATTCGCCGGAAGAGCTTCTCTCCACAAACCATAGCTCTGAACCGCCGGAGAATCCGACTCAGGACAACGTGGAGGACTGGCTCACGCACAAAGATGATGCCGTACGGCTGATGAAGATGGAGCGGGGTCGCAGCGACGTCGATCAACGACAAGAAGAACGAGCCGGTCGGTGGTTCCGGTTCCTGGACCGTTTCAAGTGCGGGGACGCGTACCTGAGCAGCGGCGAGATAGTGGAGGCTCTGGAGCCGCACATAATGGAGTCGAGGATGGAGAGGTTCAGGAACGTGGCGATGAATCGGAGCTACTCTCTGTTTGGTGGTCGAAGGGCTCAGCGATTTCGGGAACGTTTCGGCGGCGTTTCGCTCCGCCGATGCTCTCGGGTTTCAGTCCGTTCACGTCGTCTCCTGCGACAGCTCCAAAAGGTGCAACGACTTCTGAGGTGAAACAGAGTAAATAATAATAATAATAATAATAATACAGCTTTAATGATTTTACTTTTATCATTTGTGATAAAATCTATGTTTGTTTATAAGAAGTTGGAACTGGTGGTGCTTGATATTACTGAACAAAATATCAAAGTGCCTTTTTTTTTCCTTTTTGGCCTCCTTAAACAGGTATAGAGAAAATCGTCATGTTAGCATGGGTGCAGAGAAATGGCTGGATATTGAGCTTTGGGACTCCATTCAAGACTGCTTTAAAGCTCTCAAATCGCGTGGCTATCGAATTGCCACCAGTCATGTGGGAATGGATGCGGTATGTTCTTCCGGATATCTATATAAATAGGAAAACAAAATAAAAAAATCCTTTTTCTAATTATTATGAAATACGAACCGGAGTAGTTTGTTATGGGACCGAACCTCAGAACCTCAGTTGAAGAGTCCTGCACTTCTCCAAGCATGAGTTACATTGATTTGCGTTGTGCCGTTGGTGAATGGTGATTAAAGTGTGAAAATTTGTGACGGAGCTACTAGGCCCCCAATCAGAATTACTTATGCTAGGAGGAGAACAAGGAAGAAAATGGAATCCAAGGGTGGTCTTGCTGTTTTAGGAGTAGAGAAAGGTAGGCCACTTGCTGAATTGGTACCACCCAGGTGTGTTAATGCAAAAGACGAGAATGCTGAGCTGGATCATGTGCTGTCGAATGGAGCAGAATTAGTTATGAGAGGGGATTCCGGATTTTGTGGAAGCCGTGATAACCGTGAGTAAGGGAGGGAAATGGTAGTTGTTAGTATTGGGAATAGAGAAATTCAGTTATGAGAATGTAAATATAAGCTGATGGGTAGAAGGGGAGTGGAGGGAAGTTTTCAGAAAAGAAAATTAGTAGTCTAAGCTAGGAGTGCAGAAGGTCACTCGAATACCTTCGTATCCTTGCTTTCTTGCTCCTTTTCTATTGTCCAGCCATTCCAAATATTAGTAGAAAAGAAAACCGTTTCAGAGTTCACTTAATTTTTCTTACCTTCCCTTACTGTTAACTTGTTCCAGCGAGCTTGAGCTCATCAATTTGTTAACCCGTCATATGTTTAAAATGACAATGTGTTATTGTAACGCCCCTATGTGGGGGTTAACAGTTTTTAATGAGATAAAATAAAAATAAATAATAAAAGTAAAACCTTAAAATAAAATTTGCCCGGGACTTAAATGAAAACTCCCAACTCAAAAATAAAAATATAAACGACAAATAAACCACAGTTTAATGTAGCACCTTAAATTTAATAATATAAACTGTTGTCATCATCATTTTAACCCTCAACACATTGTAATACAGTCACAGAAAATAACAATTGATGCTTACATTATCATGAAGAACATTCTCAACAATTGAAGCAGTCCCAATGTAATATAGCTACATCACTTCCTCAACTATATTTCTCGTAGCCACCTCACACTTAGTGAGTCCTGAAAAGATATAAACATAAGGGTATGAGCAACACTATGCTCAGTAGAGAAAGCCATTACTCACCTTCAGGTTTTTATCATTACCACATTAAAATCTGCATGGTTAGTAAGTCACATCATATTCCAGATTATGAGGTTTATTATGATCACATCTTATGGATACCGTAGTTAATCATTACCAAGTGTCATAATTACACATTTATACAAATATTACCAATCATCATTGTTCCTAGGTATCCATGTTAAATTGAGTATCACTCAACTCATCGAAACCCAAATGGGCGCACTTGATCACCCTATAAACATTCCAAGGGTGTTCCGGTGAGGGGACATCAAGCCCCGAGTCCTCACCAAATCGATTCCTGTACAGTGTGTTCTGGGACTTTCAACCCAAGGAAGCGTCATCACCTTCCCCCTATTTTACCTTTTAGGGTATTCATGCCCAAGGACGTAACCGTCGCCCTTTTCATGTCTCACAATTTCTCTATATTGAATCATTATCAATAGAGTTAGTTTTCCTAACCATGCTTCTCAATTTATAACATGTGTCAATTCATTATGTTCCTCGCCGTACAATACAAGACGAGTCCATGTCATAGTTTCATATGTGATACACATATAATATCAGTTCAACATAGATATATATATATTGCAGCAAAACAATCAATTTTAATTCTATAAAAACCTCACAAAAGATGAGTAATAGAATCCCTACCTTTTAAGCTTATCAACAGTCTCTTAATCCTGGAATCAATTAACGTTAGCTCCATACTCCCTTGATCCTAAGGCGTGCATAAGGACAATTAAAACTAAAGCACAACATACAACTACATTCATAAAATTTATTTTAATTTAATCTTAGAATTTCAAGAAATAACCACTGCCCATAGAGATATTATAAAGTTTAACAATATAAATTTTCTGTCTAGGGCATATACACTTAGACTTCATACATATGCTCTAAAATAGCAACAAACATATACTTAGGTTTAAGAACGCAAATTTGAATAATCCTTTAGTATAAAAGAAAATTTATAAATGAAAGACTAAATTTGTTCATAAGATTCTAACCTCGGATTATGGTTAGTTGGAAGCTTGAAATGGCTTCAAAACAGGTTCCTTTACTTCGGTATAACTGAAATTCTTGCTCAAATGGAGGTGATGGTGGCTGATTTTTATGGCTGCCTTGAAGAAGTTCTCTAAGTATTTTGCTTCAGCAAAGAAATGAGAAGAAGAGTGTGGGAACCGTGGAAGAGAAAGGAAGAAAAGATGAAGTCTTTGAAGAGAAGTGATGGAAACAATTATAGAGGAGACATGTTGAAGCATGTCACGGAGGAAATAAAGAAAATGAGGGTCAAGAGTAGTTGGAAAAGATATCCTTATGTCTCATCTAGAGACTTTAACACACATAATGCCAATATGACATTTTTGAGATTTATTAGAAGTTCTAAGGCTTTTTAGTAATCATACTAAATAAATATAGGAGAATTTTAGAAAATTTAAAAATAGATAAAAATAAATATTATAAAATAAATTTAAATGAAGCAATTTTTTTTTTTATACATTAAAAATTAATTTAATTACCTTAATACCCGTTAGGAGAATAACGAGTGTCACAGCTCTACCCCCCTTAAAGAAATTTCGTCCTCGAAATTTCAATTCTAGCAATACTAGTAAAAATTATGATTCCACTATGATTCCAATTCTGAGTCTAAACCGTTAATGTTGTTTGTCCTCCAAATTTAAGTTATCGTATTTCCACTTATTTACTTGCATAATAAATCTTACTCCTAAATCCCTCAATAAGAGTATTTCTGACAAGTTTCAACTTATAACACCGTATAATAGTCTAAGAATCTGATCAGGCATACATATTGACCATACCATGATTCCAGTCCTTCATTGTCCATGGACTGTGATTTACAATCACATTTAAGGAGATTGCTAGAGAAATTTTATATACTTCATCTTTAGCTTCCTTTTCCTTTTTGAGTAAGGAAAAGTCAAATATATTTGATTTCATACCTCAACTAATAAACTAAAACATAATCATAAAACATATATCACAAACACTTATATTCAAAACCATACATTAAACTTATTCATAGAGATATTAAACGGAATCTCAGAGTTGCAAACATACCCGGCATATTTTTCATTAAACAGCTATCCTCATGACACAAACATTCAATCCAAATAATATACTCATATTTCATATGGAATATCCCCATAACTGACTCTGGTACTTCCACATAATATTAACAGAATATTACACATTACAAACATAATACGGATACGTTTCGAGAGTACAAGGCACTCCGTATACCAGCTATCCATATCATGCATGCTTAGAGGATACAAAAACATCGATAAACAAAAGATCGGACCTTAAGAAGGATGCGTTTCGAGAGCATCAAGTACTCCGTATCCAGCCATCCCGGCATTAGGCTCAATGAATCTAAAAGATTGAACAACGACGTACCACAAGAAACGCAGAATACAAGGCAAACGGTTATTCGTAACACACGAAATACGGACACACATGCCTACATGCCAAAGATAAAACAAAAAGATTACAGATGGAGATTCAAATCAATTGGCCGCTCCCGGCTTTCCCTTTCCCATTCAAGCTTGGATGTTGCAGTGTCGGATTCTGGATGTATGATTTGCATTTTATCTATCAATTCCTCAGCTGTTGAAGCAGTGACAAAGATTTGTCTCTCCGATTCTGTAGTGATGTTTTCTTCCACAGCGTAATCTAGAAATTTCAAAAGACCGTCATAAAAACCCTTTACGTTCAGCAGACCCAAAGGTTTGGAATAAAAGCCCAACAATTGCCCACAAGCAACTATAAATATTTCCTCAAGAGTACCTAGACCACCAGGTAATGCTATAAAAGCATCAGAATTATAGATTATGTCTTTAAAATTTTTAGGGATACTCCTGACTCCTTCTCCCTTACCTATGGCTTCCTTACAAAGGTTTCCTTCAACTGGAATATGAGGCCAAATTCTTACATCAGTAGCGTCGCTAGACCTAGCTGCTAGTGCCATATTTACCATCATTTTTATACTACCACCCCCATAGATTATGTTAATCTTCTTGCGTGCTAGGACTTGCCCTAAGTGATTTGCAGCTTCTAAATAAGCTTTATCTTTTCCAAGGCTGGAACCACAAAAGACACAGACATTCTTTATTTTCTTCGTGGACTGGGAGGTAGACATATTTGGTTTATAGAAGTGGTTGCTTAATGTCTGCTCCACTTAGACTTCGGGTTCTACATGAGATTTTAAAGATGAGAAATATACAAAAAGGGCTAAAGAGATAGAGGAGTAGGTAATGAAAAAGTAATCCAAAGATTTAAACAAAATCTTGTGCGGATAAGAAAGTAAGATAAGGTGATTGATAGTTTACAGAAAATCTGATTCACTTTTTGAAAAAGATTAGACTCTAATTGTATAACTTTTGACAATTGAGAACAATTCGACAAAAGACCCTCATGACACAACTGTAGACTTTTTGACAAATATACTCCAAGTCTAGAAATTTAATATAAACGACAAATACTGTAGAACTTTTGAAATTTGAGACACAAATCTTGAAATATCTGGATAAGCTTTTCAAAATTCAAACATATTACTGTACCGTATGTAACGTGTCTGATAAGATAATATATTTTATTATATATATATTTAAGAAAATCATAAATTAAATAAGATATTAACACTTACTGTATCAATCTAATAATCACAATTATTTCAAACACAAAAGCAAATATTCTGAGTAAAAGAAAAACACAAACTGTTGAACATCAGCTAAAACTGCTTCAAATAAGTAAAGACTAAATAACCTTTATAGAGCGATGACTTATTCCCCATCCAGTTTTCTTATGGCTTGACAAACAGGATCTAGAAATACCATATTCCTGAGGCGTTGTCTTTCTGTATAAAATTTAGGCCAGAGTTTAAAAATAGCTCCTTGAACATATCCACTAGGGTGACCGTGGAGAGGAGGATGGATGCTATCCAAGTTCTCCTTTGAAAGTCCATCCCTACAAAACCTTATTTTATCCTCTCTATTCGTAGACATATAACCAGGTGAAGTACATTTACCGTTACAATTTTGTCTTCCACATTTGTTACAAGTGACCACGATGGCACGAGCTCTTCTTTTCATTGCACTACGACTGGTACCTGTTCCTGGTAAACCGACATCTTGACTAAAGTCACTCGGACGGATCTTCCCCTCTATTAACATTCTCACATCACAAGGGATACCAAAACGCATAAGAATCCACAACCGAGTAATTCTAGCCTTGTATTTCTTTCTGAGAATCTTTTGGGAGAGTGATGGGAAATACTTTCTCAAGTGTTGGTACTTTGGGTCCATGATGAGATGAAAGAAGAGTAAATAGAAAGGAAAAATTAAGATAGTAAATTGCAGAATCCTAGAATTCCTTCTTCTTTTGGAGGAAAAGTAAACTCGGAGAAATAAGCTCCTATGCACAGTAAACGTATTTGTAAACAATGATTAAACCACTGTATATGACACGTATAGAGATCACGTGAGAGAGACAGTGTGAATCAAACTAATTTAAGATTTGAACTAGGCCCAAATGTTCTTAGTTGAAAATGGTCAGGTTGTTTCGGGCCTTAACACATTTGGAACGAGTTAAATAACAAACATAAAATTGAAAACCAATTCGTATGAATCTTAAACCCAATTCAAAGCCCACTATAGATAAAGTTAACTATAAACAACAAATCTAATTTAACGACAACAAGGATCTTCCTGAATGATATTTAAAATCATTTCATAACAACATAATCTTCCAGCAACTCAAATAATTTTGTTTTAATCAAAACCTTATTGAACAATGCATACACCCATATGTTATTCCTAATACTCAACATCTATCAATGGATTCATCATCATTGCTACCAAGGGTTTAGAATGTGACTAACCTTGAAATCAATACGATTTACGTCTTTCAACATAGACCATATCAATGAACAAAGACACTAGATGTTACTACTTAAGAACATCTACAATCCCCACAATTCTACTCATACAATATATAATTTCCTCATATAACAAAACCTTAGGTAACCAAAAGATTCACTGATACACTTAAATACAATGTACGTAACGAAATATTCCAATTTTGAGATTCATGCATTCTAGACTTTACACAGTCTCAACAGACCAAAAATCTAACATTTATCTCTCTCAAGATTCAATACCATGATTCCCAACTTATATCATATTCCTCAAATATATAGAACTTTTAAGAAAAGACATTGACACTTATGTGCTCCATCGAATCCACACATAATCATTACTTAGGTTTGAATCAATTACGAAAAATTTGGCATATCTATGTCAAACTTTAAAATCAATAAATCAAGCCTTATATTTCTTATTGTTTTTCACGAGATAAAAGGCTCTTAAATCCTCGTATCTACACGAATTTCTCATCGTTTATACGAATTATATATGCTTATAGATCCAAATATTATACGAATCTCTCATAAGCATTCTACTTATAAACTCATTCCATATAATTATCATTCCCTCATAACTATTAATACTTTCCTTCTATATAATTATTGTACTCATATAACCATTAGTATTTTCATTCTATGGCCTTTCCATGTTACATCCTTCTAGACTGTATAAATCAATGTGAAGGTTCATTTTGATGATGACAATGAAAATTCAGCTTCAAAACCATCTCAAAAATATATTTTTTTAAAGTGGTGCTACACTCCCTAGGTTAACCGAACCTAGGCTCTGATACCAAAAATTCTGTAACGCCCCTATGTGGGGGTTAACAGTTTTTAATGAGATAAAATAAAAATAAATAATAAAAGTAAAACCTTAAAATAAAATTTGCCCGGGACTTAAATGAAAACTCCCAACTCAAAAATAAAAATATAAACGACAAATAAACCACAGTTTAATGTAGCACCTTAAATTTAATAATATAAACTGTTGTCATCATCATTTTAACCCTCAACACATTGTAATACAGTCACAGAAAATAACAATTGATGCTTACATTATCATGAAGAACATTCTCAACAATTGAAGCAGTCCCAATGTAATATAGCTACATCACTTCCTCAACTATATTTCTCGTAGCCACCTCACACTTAGTGAGTCCTGAAAAGATATAAACATAAGGGTATGAGCAACACTATGCTCAGTAGAGAAAGCCATTACTCACCTTCAGGTTTTTATCATTACCACATTAAAATCTGCATGGTTAGTAAGTCACATCATATTCCAGATTATGAGGTTTATTATGATCACATCTTATGGATACCGTAGTTAATCATTACCAAGTGTCATAATTACACATTTATACAAATATTACCAATCATCATTGTTCCTAGGTATCCATGTTAAATTGAGTATCACTCAACTCATCGAAACCCAAATGGGCGCACTTGATCACCCTATAAACATTCCAAGGGTGTTCCGGTGAGGGGACATCAAGCCCCGAGTCCTCACCAAATCGATTCCTGTACAGTGTGTTCTGGGACTTTCAACCCAAGGAAGCGTCATCACCTTCCCCCTATTTTACCTTTTAGGGTATTCATGCCCAAGGACGTAACCGTCGCCCTTTTCATGTCTCACAATTTCTCTATATTGAATCATTATCAATAGAGTTAGTTTTCCTAACCATGCTTCTCAATTTATAACATGTGTCAATTCATTATGTTCCTCGCCGTACAATACAAGACGAGTCCATGTCATAGTTTCATATGTGATACACATATAATATCAGTTCAACATAGATATATATATATTGCAGCAAAACAATCAATTTTAATTCTATAAAAACCTCACAAAAGATGAGTAATAGAATCCCTACCTTTTAAGCTTATCAACAGTCTCTTAATCCTGGAATCAATTAACGTTAGCTCCATACTCCCTTGATCCTAAGGCGTGCATAAGGACAATTAAAACTAAAGCACAACATACAACTACATTCATAAAATTTATTTTAATTTAATCTTAGAATTTCAAGAAATAACCACTGCCCATAGAGATATTATAAAGTTTAACAATATAAATTTTCTGTCTAGGGCATATACACTTAGACTTCATACATATGCTCTAAAATAGCAACAAACATATACTTAGGTTTAAGAACGCAAATTTGAATAATCCTTTAGTATAAAAGAAAATTTATAAATGAAAGACTAAATTTGTTCATAAGATTCTAACCTCGGATTATGGTTAGTTGGAAGCTTGAAATGGCTTCAAAACAGGTTCCTTTACTTCGGTATAACTGAAATTCTTGCTCAAATGGAGGTGATGGTGGCTGATTTTTATGGCTGCCTTGAAGAAGTTCTCTAAGTATTTTGCTTCAGCAAAGAAATGAGAAGAAGAGTGTGGGAACCGTGGAAGAGAAAGGAAGAAAAGATGAAGTCTTTGAAGAGAAGTGATGGAAACAATTATAGAGGAGACATGTTGAAGCATGTCACGGAGGAAATAAAGAAAATGAGGGTCAAGAGTAGTTGGAAAAGATATCCTTATGTCTCATCTAGAGACTTTAACACACATAATGCCAATATGACATTTTTGAGATTTATTAGAAGTTCTAAGGCTTTTTAGTAATCATACTAAATAAATATAGGAGAATTTTAGAAAATTTAAAAATAGATAAAAATAAATATTATAAAATAAATTTAAATGAAGCAATTTTTTTTTTTATACATTAAAAATTAATTTAATTACCTTAATACCCGTTAGGAGAATAACGAGTGTCACAGTTATTCTTAGGTGTCTATTTACGACATGGATTGGTCATGCCCAACTGCAATAGTAGTCGGTAACGAGAATAGGCATGACTCTTGTGGTAGATGGATATACTGCTCTATTAGATTTCACTACTTCGGTAGGTAGTATTATTTTCAAATTACAGATAACTGGCCTCATTATATGTTAACTCTCTACAGAGTTTCACCTATTATTGGTACAGACTGGTGGTGAAATCTAATTAATAATAATCTTCGGGTGGATTTTTCCCAGAAGAAATGGTGACCCAATTCTCAGTTGGGGAAAAGAGAAAAAAAATTGCTTAATGCCCTTGCTCATATTCTGTTCTTGTTGTTGTTGAAGGGCTGCATCATATTTTTGTGCAGGGGAACAAGTGATGAGGCACTGGGATTGTCGGATCTGCATTGTAGTATTCCGATGAATGGAATGGTGGACTCCTTCAATGTTTCACTTGCCGCTAGAATTCTCATGCACCATGCTGTTTGTGACAGAACTTCTCGCCTGGTAATGACAGTTTTCTGCACGAGAAAATCAGACCTTTTTCCTCTCAATAAACACGCATTTGATTTTTAGTGCTAGCTGTTTTCTTTTTAAAAACATGAAAAATAATAAGAAATGAGAGGAAAAAAGACTTTCAAGTACTAGAAGGTGAGATAAAAGGAGTGATTGCTTTGGACTAATAGAACTTAAAGAGGAACCATAGGTTTTGCTTGGAAATTGATTGAACTTCCTGTTACCAGACACCCTGTCAAAGATTGTAGAATAATTTGCATGGGCCAAATTCAGTTTCCTAGCCTTGTATGATTTTTGCTCTTGGAGTTTCCTTGTTACAGAACTTGTGTAATTTTTCACTAAAAATCTTTGATATGGGCTTTGGCCTTCATGATAACTTAGCAGTCAGTAACAAGTTTTTGCTGGCCAGCTAAATAAGTTTTCTTTTGTCCAATCTAATTGATTTATTCCATTAAACTGTTGCACATAAATCTACAGGGCTGTCATGGTGATCTTACAGTGGATGAACAACAAATCCTACTTGCGGAGTTCTTGCTTCGTCATAGCAAGAGGTCAATCAGCATTGCTTACGAGTTTGCCAAGCGGAAGGCAGCTCTGCCAAGTCCAAAGCTATGAATATGACGTGCTACTTCTGTGTGCTTTCACTTGGGGACGAGAATTGTGGCCTCAGTCTTGCGAACATTTCTAAAAGAAGCAACCGAAAATGAAGTCATATTTATTACACGAATAACAGAAAAGAAAAGAATGCCCAACAATTATTTCTAGTTGAAAAAAAGAAGAATGCAGCGGAGGTGACATGGTGGCGTGCCTTAATTGCCAGGCATAGCCCTTTTTTGTGTCGCTTTTCTTCAGGATATTTCATATTCATTGGATTTTTTGGTACGCAAATGACGTATCTTAATGGATTAGTTTACAAAAATTTATCCTTAATTGTAGTCCTTGTAATAATATGCCTCTTGTCCGTCAAAATGTAACATTCATAATCTTCTTGATAAATTAACTTATATGGCTGCTGTTCTTTTGAGTTACTGTGATTTATATTTTGGATCATTATCATTTGTTTTTCTTCAAAATTTTCTAGAAAAATGAGTTGACTTTAAAAGTGCTAAAACAGAACTATTAGAAATGACAGAGTACACTTGCAATACTTGAAATAATGGCACATTACAAGTTTAATCCTACTACTACTGCAAGATTTTCAAGACCTCCCTTAGCACCTTCTCAGAGCTTCCACCAATATCTGTAGCCTTCCTAGCCTCTTCCCCTACTTTCTTAGCCATTTTCTCAGCCTCTTATCTTCCATTACTTCCCTAATCTTTTTCTCAATCCCTTCCCCACACACCAGCTCAGCTTCCCACTTCCTTGTCCATATTCCCAACCCTGCTTTCTCCACAATCTCTGCATTCACAATCTGATCCCCATGTTGTGGCCATGCCACCATGGGAACCCCCCGCTGAGCTCCTTCCATAACCGAGTTCCACCCACTGTGATTCACAAATGCTCCAACCGAAGGATGTTCCAGAATCTCTTGTTGCATCACCCATCCCTTCACCACCATTCCCTTGTTCTTTGTTATTTACAAGAAAGGATCCCCTACCAGATCTTTCAGCTCATCTTTGTCCTCTTTATCAACTTTGCTACATGCGAGCACCCAAAGAATCTAAGTCCACTTCCCTTCAACCCTTTTGACCATTCTTTTATTTGGTCTCTTGACATGGCTGTTCTGCCCTCAAAATTCACACAAACCAGACTCCTCGGGTTGGTTGTTTAGCCATGTCATGTAATGACCCTTCTCCTTAATTTCATAAAATTCCAATGGCCCTATTGGGAGAATCGGCGGGAGAGAAAGCTCTGAAACTCTTCCAATCTTGATTGCTTCAAGAGTCTCTGATTCAAAACAATCAAAAGAATTCACTACGATTCCATTGGAATTTGAAGTGCTCTGGCGTTTGGAACCAAAATTCTGGTGGTGAAGGGGTGATTTGGATTCTTAAATGGCAGAGGAATGCTTTATATTGGAAAAGGGGTCAAACCCGGGATAATGAGCTCGGTAGAACTGTAGCCAAGTTTAGCAGGATTGGATTCAAGTACAGGATGGTATGTTCTTAGGCAAAGGAATTTAGCAGAGGTGGTGGAAACAATGTAGTTTGGTATGCTAAGCTCAGAAGCTATTGGTGTTACCGTCGAAGCCAAAGCTAACTGTGCGAAGATGGTAGAGAGAGGTGGCGAGGAAGAGGATAGCAAGGAACGGAGAAGGTGAGAAGAACGGATGATGGACTCAAATTGGAGAAATAAAGTGTCATCTGTGGTGGGATTCAAGCGGCGGAATTGAGTAGTTTGGAAGTCAACATGTTTGACTTGTGGATGTTGAGAAAGGAATTAGGAGATGTGGGAGGATTCTGTGGCTGAAACAGTCGCCTTGGTAGTGATCAATGTGACAGTGCAGTTGCGCGATAGAAGCAGCATGGAAGCAATTCGTGTAAAACATAAAACCAATTCAAGCATGCTATAAACTGTATGCATATCAAGAATTGGAGATGTGGATTCAAGCATGCTATAAACTGTATGCATATCAAGAATTGGAGAAATAAAGTGTCATCTGTGGTGGGATTCAAGCGGCGGAATTGAGTAGTTTGGAAGTCAACATGTTTGACTTGTGGATGTTGAGAAAGGAATTAGGAGATGTGGGAGGATTCTGTGGCTGAAACAGTCGCCTTGGTAGTGATCAATGTGACAGTGCAGTTGCGCGATAGAAGCAGCATGGAAGCAATTCGTGTAAAACATAAAACCAATTCAAGCATGCTATAAACTGTATGCATATCAAGAATTGAGACCGAAAACGGAAGCGTGAAAAACATATTTACCTCCTGCCATTATTGTCCAAAACGATGTGCTGTGACTGCCTGCACTTGGGATGCTTCCAAGTTCTCACAAAAACTCAATTGATGGTGTAAGATTCTTAATGGAATTTTCGGAACTTGGGGACCCAATTTTGTTTCACAAAATTGTACGTGAAATTTTGTTTTTCTGGATTTTTCTCTTCAGTACTCATTTCCTCCCATCAAGGAAATAAATAGCACCCAAGAAAAATCAGTTACCAAGGAGTGTTAATGGGCATAAATATGAGCCAATAATTGCAACAAAATAAATTGGTTTCAATTCCCCATTGAAACCGTTAAAAAATTTGCAACAGTTACATTCTCCCACTTGGTCTCCATATTTATCTTTATATTCATTAAACCCAAACTTTCAGGAAACAAATACATGAATCATGGCGATAATTTCTCTAAATTGTGGGTATTATCTTCCATGTATTACAATGTATTATTTCTCAGACTTTATTCCTTATATGGTAACTTAACTTTATGAATAAACCCAATGTTTATTCTTGGTCCTACTATATGTGAATTTTCTCCAATAACTTAATGCGCAAAACAAATATGAGAAAACATCACAACTGAATAAGAGTTTCATTAAAACTGTAAATTGTATGTACAAACAAATTTACATTATGGAACCAAGTCCCATCTGTACAACATGATCCTTAAATGACTTCGGTGGCATTCCTTTTGTCAGAGGATCTGCGATCATCAATTCAGTGCTTATATGCTTAATGACCACTTTATTTTCCTTAATGCGTTCCTTTATGGCTAAGTACTTAATGTCGATATGTTTACTTCGACTGCCACTCTTATTATTCTTAGCCATAAAGACAACAGCTGAATTGTCACAATATATCCTTAATGGCCTAGATACAGAATCTACAATTCTGAGGCCTGACATGAAACTCTTCAACCATACACCATGCGAAGTAGCCTCAAAACAAGAAACGAATTCTGCCTCCATCGTGGAAGTAGCAACCAACGTTTGCTTTCCACTCCTCCAAGATACAGCTCCTCCGGCTAGCATGAAAATATAACCTGAAGTTGATTTTCTCGAATCAACACAACCAGCAAAGTCTGAATCGGAGTAGCCAATCACCTCTAGAATGTCAGTTCGTCTATGCATAAGCATGTAATCCTTTGTACCTTAAAGGTACCTCATCACTTTCTTTGCAGCCCTCCAGTGGTCAATGCCTGGGTTACTCTGATATCTTCCCAACATTCCCACAACAAATGCAATGTCAGGTCTTGTACAGACCTGAGCATACATAAGGCTTCCGACAGCTGAAGCATAAGGAATGTTACTCATTTGAACTTTCTCGAAATCATTCTTTGGACATTGGTTCAAACTGAACTTTTCACCCTTCACAATGGGTGCTACACTTGGTGAACAATCTTTCATCCAAAATCTGTCTAAGACTTTATTGATATAGGTTTCCTGCGATAGTCCCAAAATACATCGAGATCTATCCCTATGGATCTTTATGCCAATGACATAAGATGCCTCACCCATATCCTTCATATCAAAGTTCTTAGAAAGGAATTGTTTCACCTCATATAGAAACCACTTATCATTGGTTGCAAGAAGGATATCATCTACATATAAAACAAGGAAACAAATCTTGCTCCCATTAACCTTCTGGTATATACATTGATCCATGATGTTTTCTTCAAAACCAAATGAAGTGATGACATCGTGGAATTTCAAATACCATTGACGGGAAGCCTGTTTCAAACCATATATGGATTTCTTAAGTTTGCACACCAATTGCTCACCATCACTAGAGGAGAATCCTTCAGGTTGTTTCATATAAACCTCTTCCTCTAGATCACCATTGAGGAATGCCGTTTTCACATCCATCTGATGTAACTTAAAATCAAAATGAGCTACTAATGCCATGATCACACGAAGGAAGTCATTTTTAGATACAGGAGAAAAAGTCTCAGTGTAATCTATGCATTCCCTTTGAGTGAATCCTTTAGCAACGAGTCTTGCCTTATGTCTCTCAATGTTGCCTAATGAGTCTTTCTTTGTCTTGAAGACCCATTTGCATCCAATGGCTTTTACACCATCAGGCAACTTGACAAGATCACAGACTTCATTAGATGACATAGAGTTCATCTCATCTTTCATGGCATCATACTACAAGTTAGATTCCTTACAACTCATGGCTTGTGAAAACGTTTCTGGATCATTTTCGGCTCCTATGTTGTAGTCAGACTCTTGTAGATACACAATATAGTCACTAGGAATAGCTTATCGACTTACTCTAGTA
Organism: Artocarpus heterophyllus; assembly: GCA_025403435.1. Lineage (NCBI taxonomy): Eukaryota > Viridiplantae > Streptophyta > Magnoliopsida > Rosales > Moraceae > Artocarpus > Artocarpus heterophyllus. Next base: position 7,596,749 of record CM046347.1, on the reverse strand, counting down.
GATCTCCTTAATGCTGGTTCAACATTCTCTTGAGGAGCATGTTGATCAGCTGGCTGTTCAACTGGATCTACTACTTCTTGATCAGCAATCTGTGGAACTTGAATGACTGGCTGTTGTTCAACACACGTTTGAACTGTAGGCGTATCACGTATAACAATCACTCTATCATATGAAGTGGAAGCTTGAGCATCTGTATGATCTTTCTCTGGAACGATGTTCCAGGATCGATCGCTCCCATTGATCAAGTCATTCTCAAGAAATTTCGCATTTCTTGATTCCACAAACCTAGTGGTATGTGATGGACAATAAAATCTGTATCCCTTAGACCGTTCAGCATATCCAACGAAATACCCACTTATGGTCCTTGGGTCTAGCTTCTTTTCTTGTGGATTATAGACTCTTACTTCAGACGGGCATCCCCAAACGCGTATATGTCGCAAACTCGGTTTCCAACCTTTCCATAACTCGAATGGTGTCCTTGAGACAGCCTTGGTTAGAACTCGGTTTAATATATACACAGCCGTCTTGAGAGCTTCAGTCCACAAAGACCTAGGAAGCTTGGAGCTGCTAAGCATGCTCCGCACCATATCCAACAATGTTCGGTTTCTTCTTTCTGCCACACCATTTTGATCTGGAGAATCGGGCATAGTATATTGGGCAACTATCCCATGTTTTTGAAGAAACTTCGCAAATGGACTAGGCGCTTGTCCATCTTTGGTGTATCTACCATAGTATTCACCACCTCTATCAGATCTCACTATCTTTATTTGCTTACCATATTGTTTCTCTACTTATGCCTTAAACACCTTAAAGGCATCTATAGCTTCATTTTTGTTATGAAGCAAGTAGAGATACATATATCGTGAGTAATCATCAATAAAAGTAATGAAATACTTTTGACCACACGCGTCTATGTCTGGACTACAAATATCTGTATGTATGATCTCTAATATGTCTAAACTCCTCTTGACACATTTCTTTGACATATTGGTCTGCTTTCCCTTTATGCAGTCCACACAAGTGTCAAAGTCAGCAAAATCTAGAGTACTAAGTACTCCATCATTCACTAGTCTCTTTATTCTCTCAATAGAGATATGACTCAATCTACGGTGCCACAACATAGAGGAATCTTCATTCATAACACATCTCTTAATGCCAGCATTGTCTTGAACATGCATAGAAGTATAAGAAGTTTTATCTTGTAAATTAATTTTGAAAAGACCATTTGATAATATATCATTTCCAATAAGTTCAGATCTATAAAACAAACTAAATATAGTGTCTAAAAAATTAAAGGAAAATCCCAATGGTACAAGCCTTGAAACTGAAATTAAATTCATAGAAAAACTAGGAATATAAAATGTCTTTTCTAATTTTAAAATAAAACCACTAGATAAAACTAAATTGCATGTTCCGACAGCCTCTACATGTGAGCGCATCTTGTTGCCTGTATAGATGCATTGCTCACTTCCCACTGGCTTCCTTAGGCCTTGCAATCCCTGCAAGGAATTAGTGACATGGATTGAAGAACCAGAATCAATCCACCATGTGTTATGTTCAACGTCAACCATATTAGATTCATAACAAACAAGTGAGAATTGAGTACCTTTTTTATCAAGCCAACTCTGATATTTAGGACAATCCTTCTTTACGTGCCCCTTCTTTTTACAAAAGAAGCACCTGGATTCCTTCTTGATATCAGCTTGAGCGGGCAGTTTGCCTTTTCCCTTATTCTTGGCTTGGCACTTGTTCTTCCTTTGAGTTGCCAGATGCACACTCTCTCCCGCTTCCATAGTAAGCCTTCCTTCTTCCTGGACACACATGGTCATCAATTCATTGATGGACCACTTATCCTTATGTGTGTTGTAGGATATCTTGAAAGGTCCATATTGATGTGGGAGAGTGTTGAGGATGTAGTGCACAAGGAAAGTTTCAGACATCTCAACCTCAAGTGTCTTCAGCTGAGCCGCTATATCCCTCATTTGCATGATGTGCTCACGCACACCATGAATTCCAGTGAGCTTCATGGATGAAAATTTCATTATCAGAGTGCTAGCCAAGGCTTTGTCTGATGTAGTAAACTGCTCATCAATTGCCTTCATCAAAGCTCGCACTTTGTCATATTGCTCCAATGAACCACGTATGCCAGCCGAGATTTTCGTCTTAATGAACATTACGCAGAGGCAATTAGATCGCTCCCACTTTTCATAACGGTCCACGTCATCTGGCTGGCTGGTCTCCGTAATGGCAGGTGGTTCATCCTTACGGATAGCCAAGTCAATGTCCATGACACCTAAATGAAGAAAAATTCTCTCCTTCCACACTTTATAGTTGTCTCCCTTAAGTTTCGGAATGTCACACTGAAAATCAAAGTCACTCACAGTTTGCATAGCTGCATAATAAAACATACATGCTTATGTTATTAAATTGAGGCTACAATACTTTATGACATGTTTACCAATGTAAATCATGCATTAAAATATGAATCAAATGACATAAAAATTACCTGTGGGCTAAATTTTTAACTCAAATAGATTCATATATCCTTATGATGACGCTATTAAATTATATGCCCTTTTTTTAATTCCTGTGGGTAAATTAAGAAAGATAATTTGATACATCATCCTAACTAATCATATTAAATACAATAAAAATTCCTGTGGGATAAAATTTATCATATTACATATGATTAATCACAATTTAATGTCTTTTTACCACATGTAATTTAAACATCTTTCATAATTTTTTGCATAATTAAAGATGTTGTGGCTACTCTTTAATTATTCAAAAAATTAAATACATATATCACAAGACATTTATTCTTAAATTTTGCTCATAAAATAAATTGCATTTACCTTAAGCAATAAATAAATATGAACAAAGAACCATAATTTATGTACTAATTTTTATTATGTATATATTAAAATTATACATTCAAAAATATAATTTAGCACATTATTGCACAAAATTAAATGTACTAAATTATTTAACTTAATATTGCATGCATAATTTTAAATCATAAATTATACATAATGAACACTATATGCACATAAATTTACAAAATTATATCCACACAATTACTGTATAATATTCATAACAAATACCAAAAATTATGAATATTTAAAATTATGAATTTTTCATAAATTATTCCATAATATGAAAAATTCCATAAATATATTAAAATTGTGGATATATTATGAAAATTTCATAAAAATTATAAAAACTGAAAATTTTATGAAATTTTCCCCAAAAATATCATTCTATTAAATCTGGAAAAAATCAATTTTTTTTTTAATTTTTGGGTTTTTTTTTTAATTTTCTGCATATTTAAAAAACAGCGTCGTTTGGAAAGCCCCCCCGGCGTAAACGACACGTCGTTTACAGAGAGGGCAGCCTGTCAACATACCAAACGACATGTCGTTTTGGTCATAAATGTCCAAACGACTTGTCGTTTTTTATCGTTGAAACGAGCCCCTCAACGCCTGAAACGACATGTCATTTTTGGCTGACCCAAGCCAAACGACATGTCGTTTTTATCGTCTTCAACCTTGAATCTGGGTCTTCTTTACCCGAACGACCCAATTTCAACCCGGTTTTGACCCGTTTCAGACCTGGCTGTAATTCTACCATCCGGACATCAATTTTGACGTTTCAAATTGCAGAATTCATAAAAATCTAATGTCTAAATGATTTCTAATCTTAGTTTCAATTAAGAAACGTTAAAAATCAAAACCCAAAAATAAAAAAAAATTTAACCCGTGCGTAACATTACACAGTGCATATTTTCCAGTTTTTCATGCAAGGCAGAGGTCAAATTTACGGCTCTGATGCCAAATGTAAAACATAAAACCAATTCAAGCATGCTATAAACTGTATGCATATCAAGAATTGAGACCGAAAACGGAAGCGTGAAAAACATATTTACCTCCTGCCATTGTTGTCCAAAACGATGTGCTGTGACTGCCTGCACTTGGGATGCTTTCAAGTTCTCACAAAAACTCAATTGATGGTGTAAGATTCTTAATGGAATTTTTGGAACTTGGGGACCCAATTTTGTTTCACAAAATTGTACGTGAAATTTTGTTTTTCTGGATTTTTCTCTTCAGCACTCATTTCCTCCCATCAAGGAAATAAATAGCACCCAAGAAAAATCAGTTACCAAGGAGTGTTAATGGGCATAAATATGAGCCAATAATTGCAACAAAATAAATTGGTTTCAATTCCTTATTGAAACCGTTAAAAAATTTGCAATGGTTACAATTCGCAGAATAGGCATCAAGTGGCCCATTCCGGCACTCGGAAAGAGAGCTATGTAAGAAGGGAGAGAGTCTGTTGTGGTGTTTGACACATTTCTTTCTCTTTTTTCTCTCTCTTTCTTTCTCTCTTTCTTTCTTTCTTTGTAAAGAAAAAGATCACGAAATAAAAAAAGAATTAGGTAGGTTTGGCATAGAATGTCAGGTGAGCATGTCAGCAATAAAACTAGATCAGATCTCACATTGGGGTGCAAACTATACTTTGGGGTCAGAAGGTTAAGAAGGAATTGATTACCATGTTTCAAGTTTGATGGATCTAAATTTTTGAATATTTTATTCACACACACACAATATATATATATATATATATATGTATAGTGATAATGGTGGATTACTTGCATCTTCTGCTGTTTATTGGCCTTTGTTCCTGTTTTTGTTGCATAATTATTCTTGTTCACTTCTGAATAAAATGAGGCAGGATAAAAGTCTACTCGAGTGTTTCAAGAAGAGCAAAAAACATGTATATTTCAAGTTTGCAGGCTTGCTACATTTGCCTAACAAGACCCGGCTCACTCTCATAGCAGTTGTAGTAGTACGTAGATTAATAATTACTTTCTTTATTAAGAGGAAAAAAAAAGGTACAGATAATATAAGAGAAAATTAAGGTTTGGCAAATAAAGTCAACTTTACTGAAAACTAAGGGAAAAAAAAAAAAAAAAAAACTTCAAAAGAGTAAAATGAGTTGAAAAACTAGAACCTCATTCATTCATTCCCTTGTTCATTTACTTTCTTTTGGTTGAAATATCTTTTAATAGCATTTTATCCTTTTTTTGTTGTAACTTTTCTAGCATTTAAAACGACTATGATTTAAAAGAAACTGCATATCTCGGATAAACAGCATGTGTAAACCACAGTACCATAAATATGACGTTGACGTACAAACGGCCATGACAATACGAAGATAATATATATATATATATATATATATATATATATATATATGTATGTATGTATGTATGTATATGTACATGTTTTTAATGGGTAAGTTTCAATACTTATATTTTAACAATAATTAAATGACGTGGCGTAATAAGAATTCAATCTCATTAATTATTATAATTTTTTTTAGTTAATTACTCAATTTGTTACAACCGATGGATTCTTACGACATGATTGACAATAATAGGAATGTACCTATTGAAACTCATATATACATTTGAGAACAATGAGCGAGAAGATATATTTCAAAAAACGGCAGCATCTTTTAAGCTTTTACAAAGACGAAGAAGTCAAGAAATTAAACGCAATACATTAAGTTGCAGCTGGTAGAAAAAGAGTTTTAATATTAGGGATATTTGAGTGTGTTTGAGAACGTAGTTAAAACTAATAATTTAGAATCAAAATATTGTAACATGTAAGAGATTTATATTACAGTATATTTTTGTTTTATACTGTAGCATATTAAAAATTTATATTATAATAGTTAGAACTAGTGTTACATATTGTTTGGAAAGAGTGGTTTTAACCACTATCTTAGTTATAAACAGTGTAAAGTTTTCACATGCTACAGTAAAAAGAAAAAAGTTGCTACAGTGTAAAAGCTTTCACATGCTATAGTAAAAATATTTTTAACCAATGATTCCCACCATCATGCCAAACACTAGTAAGTTAGAATCGCATTCTCAAACAATCTTTATTTGTTTTCCCTAGCAAATATACAAGAACGACTGCCGTTTTGGAGAAGCTGTCCTCTTTTGTATGTTAAGGCTTTTTCTTTTTTTTTTCCAAGTGATTGTCGTTTAGAAAATATTCCGTCGTTTCATCGATCATCTGACTCCCGTCATTTCTGGAATAATCGTCGCTTTCCAGTAAATAATCCGTTAGCGTCGATTCATACAAATTTCCTTATAGGATATGCTGCCATCTCCGACGGTCCGTTTGGTAAAGAGGAAAAGAAAAAAGAAGGATGAGAAATCGGTTGCTTTTCCTTTTGTGGAAGATCTTGTCGCATATGATCATATATCGCAAGTCGAATTTTCTTTGATTGTTGTCGTTTATGAGAGGCTTGTCGTGATATGAAATTGCTTTCCTGGTCTTTTTTTTTTTTTTTTTTGTTCTTTTAATAGATGATCGTTGCTATCGTTTATCATTTTTTTAGATATCTTCTCCCCTTTTCAAGGACATCCAGCTTAGTTACTAGAGCCCAAAAAAAAAAAATGTCATCCAATTAGAAATGTTTTGGTACCTGGAAATATCACTCCTTTTACTCTTATCTTACTCCAAATGCCATATGTTTTTCCCTAAGGACCGTTTGTGTTTTTAGAAAAATAATTTTTTTATACTACCTATATTTAGCGTCTGGCACATGAAAATTTACTAAAATGATAAATTATTATTTAAACAAAAAGTATGATAGTAAATGTTACGTGACAGCCAATGAACACAGAGAGTGTAAAATAAAGTAAAAAAAAAGACAAATAATTACAATGCCATGTTAAAATTTTGTCCTTTTTTTAGTTACCAATAGTAAGAAAAAGATTGACTATGACATTTCTTGTAAAATAAAAAATTAATTTTGTCAAAAGTTAAAAAAAAAAAGTGATTTTACCATTTTTCGTTAAACAAAAGGTCAGTAGTGTCAATTTCGGCCTAGTTGGCCAAGAAACTATAGAACTTAAAAGATTGCACCTTCGCATGTCCTTATCGCCAAATATTTCCTACTCTCTCTACATTATGCAACAATGGCATCCTGCAAAACCCTATTTCCTAAACCCATGGTCTCTTCAATGAATTCTATTCTCCGAAGCAGAAAAGTCTCCTCAAGATCTTACGTTTCACTTTCATATAAATCGATAAATTCATCGGAAGAGCTTTTGTTCACAAACCCTAGCTCTGAGCCGCCGGAGAATAATCCGACGCAGGACGACATCGCAAGACGACTGATGAAGATGGAACGGCGTGGTATTGTCACGCCCCGGAGTACGGGAGGTGACGTGGCGGATTATTTAGATTAATTAAAAGAGAATTTAATTGAAATTAAGAGTTTAAAAATCCAATTAAGTAAGAAATAAAGAGATTTTTCCACCACATTTGATAAACGAATTTATAAATATTTAGCAAATAATAATAATTAAATAAAAACCGCGAATATGGGTTCCACAACCCACAACTTGTGCACACACATGGTTCTGACAATATCATAAATACAATTACAGTCCAAGTATAAATGAAGTTAAAGTCTTACATGCCTTGATTAATAAATACAGAATGTAAATAAATTCTCCTATTGCTCCTGAGTTCGGTCCGAAGAATCTTCTCCAAACCTAAATGGGAAACCACCTAGAAGGGGGGGAATTTAAAACAGATAAAACGTGAGCGAAAGGCTCAGTAGGACTAAGTTTTATAAAATAATTTAATGTAAAGAAACATAACATTATCAGGAGTTATACAGAAAGGGAACTTGAATAAATAAATAAATAAATTGAGTAGAACCGTTCTGACACAGAACAGTCTACTCGTCAAATCAAAACACCAGTTTACTTTTACCTAGGCAAACCATGATATCACCACCGTAGTGGCCCAGCTGGGTTTCGGGACCTGCCCCCAAGGTCGATCGCTACACGACCCGATCTCTGATATGGCATCATGCCCATGTGTTTATTATCATTATCATTCAAAACCAATTACCGAGTGTTGTCAATTACATTTATTATGAAATTCATTTCAGTTCACGGTATATTAAAATATAACCGATAAAACCATTTTCAAACAACCGTTGAAAACATTTTGGATAGATATCCTTTTCAAAGCCAAATCATTTCAAAACCAGGCTACCAAAGAAATAGGATAGAAGTCCTACCTCAGTACTCGTGCCGGTACCCCACACCGTAATTCCGATCCGCTATACGTTAGCTCCACGGAACCACGAACAATCCTAGATACAAACTAAGTCGATCAATATCTAGTTCGAAACATTCTATGTTACTAAATCCTTTCATGATGTCCTAGTGTGCCATTTGTATCATTAAAATCATCCTATAAGGTTGGGATTTAAATCAGGGTTCAAAACAGTGAAATCGGGTAAAAATCACAAAATTTTCCATGCCTCGGTCGGCTTGCCGGACGCCCTGCTTCGGCCTGCCGAACTGCACAGTTCGGCCTGCCGGAAGCAAAGTTCGGCCTGCCGAACATTTCCCCAGATTCGGCCTGCCGGTCGGAAGAACATCGGCCTGCCGATCATCACTCCGGCCTGCCGAACATGAACTTCGGCCTGCCGAACTAGGAAGATCCAGAAATCCCAGCCACGGGTTTCTCGATCCCCAAAATCCAAATCTTGTTTCTAACCTGTTTTTCTCAAATCCCAGGCATGAAAAACAACTATAATTGATAGAAAAACATTCTAGAACATGTTTGGGATCATTTAAACAACATTTAAACTCAAAATCCTCAAAAATCCGAAAATGAGAAAAAGAGGAGAAAAATAAAAATCTTGAATCCAATCCGTTTTTCTTCAATCTAGGCTTAGATTTTAGTTGTTCTAAGTTCATTTAACACAAATCCACGGTTTTCTAAGCTAAAACAAACTTAGATTTCAAAAACACACAAAATCGAAAATTTTGTAAAAAGTTTAGAAATTTCGAATCTAACCTCGAATCGAAGCTTCAATCCGCGTTCTCGGTTGCCGAATCACATCCCCGAGCTTCCTCCTTGCTATCCCAAAGCTTGGATTCGAAATGGAGTTCAAAATTTGAGAGAGAATTGAGAGAGAAAGAGAGCTGCCAAGAGAGAGAGAGGAGAGAGAGAAAACCGGAGAGTGAGGAGAGAGGTGAGAGAAAGGGAATAAATAGAGAAAATCGGTGGGCGGTTTTACTGTGCGAAAACCATGTGCCGCCCGCGGTTTTGCAAAACAAAGTATTTTTAACATTTTACAAATTGTTGTGTTTTAAAACTCAAAACATCATTTTAAATCCATAAGAAATCATTTAAATGTATCAATTTAACAAAACAACCAAAAACTAAAAATCCAACCAAATAATCTAATTAAAGTTAAAACTTTAATTATGGCACACTAATTCATCATTTACATTACATTAACATTAAACAAATTTCGGGACGTTACAGGTATCGACAATGCCGATATTCAAGAACAAGAACATCGGACCGGTCAGACATGGTTCCCATACCTGGACCGGCTCAAGTGCCAGGACGGCACGTGCCTGACCAGCGGAGAGATAGTGGAGACTCTGGAGCTTCACATAAAGTGTTCGAGGATGGAGAAATTCAGAACAGTGGCGAGGAATCGGAGTTACTCGCTTTCTTTGGTCGTTGAAGGCGTCAACCTCGCCAATTTCATCAACGTTTCGGCCACGCTTCGGTCCGCCAAGGCTCTCGGGTTTCAGTCCGTTCATGTCGTCTCTTGCGACGGCTCCAAAAGTAGCAAAGAGTAAAAATAAAAATTAGAAAAATTAAGAAAAAAAAAATCTTAGCTTTAGAAGCTTTATTTACATCATTTGTTTACAAGAAGTTGAAACTGGTAGTTTTAGAATTTCAGACTTGATATTATTGAAAAAAAAAAAACCAAAGTTCGTTTGTTTGTTTTTTTTTTCCCCAAGGTGCAGAGAAAAAAGTGGTGTTAGCATGGGTGCAGAGGGATGGTTGGATATTGAGCTTTGGGACTCCATTGAAGAGTGCTTTAAAGCTCCAAATCACGTGGCTATCGAATTGCCACTACCCTTGTTGGATTAAAGGATGGATTATCTATATAAGAGGTGGTTTAGGAAATTGTTCAAACCACAGTTTGAAATGTAATGTAAGTTTTATAAGAGAAAATATTATAATAAAATTGCTTTGAACTATAATTTTAAATTATGTTATCAAATAACTTATAAATAAAAAAAATAAAGAAAAAGGTCTTTTTGTTTTTTAGTTGTTATGAAATACAAACTGTAATAGTTAGTTTACGGACATTGCTTTAATTAAAAATATGCTGGACAATAGATGAAAATAAGCAGTAGAAAACAAGAAACAAGGAACACACAGATTTACATATCTGGCTATCACCATAGATTCTCAAAAAGTTTTGATAATCATAATTTTAATAAAATTTAAGTCACCATACTTTAACAAAAAGTCTTGCACTTATCCAAAGCATGGGTTAATTTGATATGCATCGAGTTTGTTGGTGATTAATACGTGTGAAATTTTTTTTAACTGAAAATGTGTTATTCTTAGGTTTCTATTTACGAGGAGGATTGGTCATGCCCAACCGCCATAGTAATTGGTAACGAGGAAAGCTATGACGCGCTCTTGTGGCAGATGGGATTTTCTTCTCTAGTTTTTCAGCTGATACAGTGCTTAGTTTCTGCACTATTAGATTTTACTATTTTGGTAGTTAACAATGTTAAATTGATGCGTTAATGACAAATTTTAGTATTTGAGTATAAAAACTCTCTAAGACAATGTTATTTTTAATGTCAAATTTGCTATATACTAAAGTTTGTGGCATATAGTACATGGTAAATTTGATATTTGATGCCTATTGGTTGATAAATTAACTTTTTTACTTTATTATTAATATTTAGATTATTTTAATATTAAAAGTTTACTTTTACAAATTTCGATGCTTAATTATTATGTTAAAAAAGTAAATATAACATTTGAAATAATATTCTACATTAGAGCATAAAATAAAATAGCACATCAAATATGTTATTTTCACACCTTTTGTATGATAAATATAACATTGACATTGTCTTATTGATACTATTTTCAATGTAAATGCCAACGCCTATACTATATTTGCTATTAAAAAATATGAAAATAGCAAATTTAATGTGCTATTTGTTTTATGCCACAATGTATAATGTTATTTCAAATGCTATATTTGTCTTTTGTCATAATTATTAAATCTTAAAATTTGTAAAAATAAATCTTTAATATTAAAATAATTTGAAAGTCACAATGTTGTGACGATCAAAAAAATTGATGAAACAATAAATAGGAATCAAATGCCAAATTTACCATATGCAAAACTTGGTGGGACATTTACCACAGCAAGTTTAGCATATTACATTGTATTGAAGAGTGTTTGTATACCCAAATATTAAAATTTATCATTGACACATTTATACAACGGCACATTAGAGATGCCCTAACCGCATTATCTATCAAACTCTCTACAGTGTTTTGCTTATTGTGGTATAGACTAGTACTATTTGGACCACCCATTATGGCCTTAACCTAGAAGCCACCCTTTCAGGAAATCTGCTTCCGAAACCAAAATTTCATTAAGCGTAGTTTCATTAGAGGCGCTTTGGACATTTTATATTTGTATATTCAGTAACCTTATTTTTCTTGGAAGGCGCCACGATTAAGGTTCACGAGAAAGTTAGAGAAAAACATAATTAAGTATGAAGTGTGTAATTATTTTCTTGTAAAACTTCTTAATCATTATAATAAACTCCTTATACAGCGTTAAAAGTTGACCACTATAAATCTTGCATGTTCAATTTGTTTATTTTCTTCTGCGAGTATACATACATACATATATATATATATATATATATATAAAATATACATACTATATATATTAATGCCCTTGCTGTATCTTCTTCTTTTGTTGTTGTTGTTGTTGAGAAATAAGTGACGAGACTCTGACATCGTTTGCAGTGTCCCCATGAATGGAACGGTGGACTCCTACCATCCTCCAGTTGCTGCTGGAATCTTCATGCACCATGCTGTTTATGACAGAACTTCTCGCCCGGTAATCACAGTTTCACCACATGAGAGGGAACAAAGTATTAAAAACCTCCTTTTTTTTTTTTTTTTGGCTTAACGAACACCACTCTTTTTAAATGCTAGTTGTTTTCTTCTTAAGAACATGAAAAAAAATATTGAAATAAGAGCAAGAATTTCGCTTTAAAAATCTTTGATTTGGAGTTTGGTCTTCATAATGAACCCAGCAGTCAGTAACAAGTTTTTGTTACTTAGCCACCTAACTAGTTTTTTTTTTTTTTTTTGGGTGCAATTTGGTTGATTTATTCTATTTAACTGTTGCAATTAAAATCTACAGGGCTCTCATCACGGTGATCTGACATTGGAAGAGCGGCAAATCCTACTCGCCGGGTTCTTGCTTCGTCGCAGTGAGAGTTCAATCAGAATTGCTCATGAGTTCGCCAAGCAGAAGGCAGCTCTGCCTGCTCCAAAGCTATGAATATAATGTAATACTTTTGTATGTTATCACTTGGGGCTGTTCAGGAATCATGGCCTTACTCATGGGAACTTGACCGAAAATGGTCCTATGTACCGCACCAAGAACAGAAAGGCATGCCCAGAATATGGTGATTGTCGTCGTTGAATGAAAAAAAAAAATTATAATTATAATAATAAAATAAACCTACTTATTGCTAGAATTTTTACTTAGTCACTTGTAGTTGACGAGACCATAATTCATCATTTACCATTTTTCTTTTCTTTTGGTTGTTCTTATTTGTTTGTCTACAAGGGAGGATAATATAGAGCATATGGTGATTGTCGTATGCCAACATAATTAAAATCATAACATCTGTGGCGAGGAATTTCGTAATGGTAGTACGTGTAACTCTCTACAATATCAAAAGGGAGTATAAATATGAATGAAGAGAACCAACTGACAATATAACAACCTCTTTTACATCGAATTTGCTGAAACTTTACAGGGTTTCAAGAGGAACAAAATGGTGTTTTTAAGAATAATTATGTGAAATTGGCGTTGGAATACTTACAATCCGCATCTAACATATTACTATTGAAAAATATATATAATGTATGCTTCCCAACATATGAAACCTTAACTTATCCCTCAAAAACTAGATGTCTAATCAATTAGCATTTGACCATCTGTAGTTTGTATGGTTTCCTTGGTGCTCTGCGTGCTTAAGCCTTCGCCGCCAAGGCGCTTCAACTCTTGGGATCTAATGAACTCCTCGATTCTGGCCTTTAATTCAGTGTTGGGAATCAACATGTCCCCGGTGAGATGGGAACGGTTGAATGGATCAGTCTGCAAATTGGCAAAAAGAGATTAGCACAATTGAAGGTTATTTCATTTTATTTATTCCATAAAATTAGCAGCAGATGAAGGCGTACACTATCACTAAGAAGATGCCTTTGAATGACTGTCCGATCTATTGTGATTCTGGATGAAGGTAAAATCACTGGATCCTTCATTAAAGTGCACTGCACGACGAAAAAAAAAACCATCAGCATTCCCTTTGACATAAAATACTGGCATATAATTTCCTGTTAACACACACATGTATGTTTGTATGTATATAAACGTACTTGAATTGGATCGAGGAACTCATCGGGTATATCTCCGAGAGCAGCTTCTGTGTCCATGGCCTCAGCAGCAGCAACTTTAGCTTTGGCACCCAGCTCAACAAATTGCTGTATAATCCTCCCATCTTCACCAATTCTCCTGAGAACATCTGCTGCAGCGGTGAACAACTGAAACAAGTACCAATCATTAGATTGACTACTGTAAAACTAATTGGAAGAAAATGGGGGCAAACAAAAGTTTTATCATACAACATAGTTAATAGAAGAGAACTCCGATGGAAGTCTTTGCTTCAAATGTATTACCTGGTCGTTATAAGATCGACCATCCTTTGAAATGGCAGCTGGGAAAATATTTTCTGTATCACCTCTTGCCAAATGAACATATATCTGTACAATCTGCAAATAAAAACGAATTAGTTAGATATATAGGCTGTAAGGACTTCATATAGCCACAATAAAACATTTTAAAGGAATTCATAAATGTTGGTATGCTTCTACCAGAACAGACTAGTGGTAAACCAATATAATACCTGTGCTAGCAATTGCTTTGGACGGAATTCGTATTTTTCTGGGTCTTTCAAACTAAGGGACTTTCTTTGGGGACCCACCAGTTGCAACAGAAAGTAATTGAGCATGCTTGCTACTCTTTCGACCTGGAAAGAAAATGTGAAATGTCATAAGTTCTGCAAAAAATTAAAAGTAATAAAATAATAAAAAAAGAATTAACATGTTCAGAACAGATTTGACAAGACCACTAGATCATAGCAATAACACAGAGTCACAAACGTTGGATTAAAAGCAACTATTACCATCTCAGGAAGTAGGAAAGGAGCTGTAATTTGTTCAGAAGTAAACGCAAGCATACTGACGTCTTCATTTGCCAATTTCATGTCGATACGGATAATCTGCGAAAGCCCAATTTGGTAAGTTTGCCATAAATTGTGGAAAGAAAAAAGGGTTTATTCGCAGGTAGGTTGGGAAACAGAGACTAGCATACTGACATTTTCTTGAGAATGGAATAATCGGGTTCTCTCCTGCCTCTCTTGTGCAGGTCGCCGCTCCCATTCAGTAGTGTTCGCCATCTCAGCTTCTAGCCCTTTCAGTTCAAGTATCTTATTAAGGCTTTCATCAAGAAGATAGATGCTGTCGTTGATCAGGAAGTTTAAGAAGTTCAGATAAACACCCTTTTCCTCCTCCTTTGCAATCTGGACAAAATACATAATTACGCAGAAAGATGTATGAAAAGGAGGCAGATAATTAGCAATATATTGAAGTCATGAAATCATGAAGTAGAATAAGGAAGGTAAGGTTACTCTACCCTTCTCCAAGCATTACGATGACTAGGGACTTGCCACAGGTATTCAAGAAGTTCAGCAATATTGTGGCGGATGTTAAACTTATCATAAAACTGCACAGGTATAAAAACAGATGGTCCAATAAAAAAGACAGAATTAAGAGTTCCCCCAACTTAACAGCACAGGAAAGATGGACTAAACAATCAAAGGTTAAGACGAATTTACAGAAATAAGAAGTGATAAAGATGACATATGCGAACTTCAATCTTTTCTACATCTGAAGTACTTGAAATCAAACCCAGTGCAAAAATCTAATAACTATGTTTTGATGTATAGATTACGTAATAAATTAATAATAGTACCACTCACCTGAGTGTGAGAACCAGTGAACTCAATGTCAACATAAAGCTTCAAAAGATTCCTCACAAGATACTCAAGAGACAGTTGGTGACCTTCAAAGAGACTAGCAGTAGTAGACGATCCACCGGGTTCACTATGTTTATAAAAAAAGTTAGAACCTAAATTTTAGCTTGAAATTACATTTAGCCGGAGATCTACTTCTACAAGGCAGACAACCAAGTACCTTTCACGGGGCATCCAGCAATTCAAGACCTCAACCATCTTAGCTCTTAAATAAGGGTTTCTTATATAGTTTGGGCTAGCCATGAACATGATGATAAAGTTCATAAAATCATCCTGCCAAGAAAGAGTAAAGTCAAGCATAAATTACACGTCGGAAAGTAAGAAGGATATAAACACAGGACGGAGCCATTGGACAAAAAGTCTACCAGCAAGACCCCATCCAAAACTTTTGGAATCCGGGAAGCAAATATAAGCAATTCCATGGCATCTTCCACAAAGTGCTCAGGCATACACGCAAATTCCTTAGGGCATGTTGATGGCAGAGGCATTTTAAATCCACCGACCATGCCAACCAACCATACAACCATTAATCGATAGAAGGACACAGCACGCTGTACAAGTGTTCCATCCTAAAATAGTAACCAATATAAGAAACAAATAATCAGATCAAGTGACAGCTAACAATAAAAAAAAACATTTTGAAAACATGAATACAAACAGCTTAAAAATTTTGGACAGGCAACATGATTGGGATCAACATAACAAAAGAAATCACTTTCACATACCCTCAATATCTGAGCTTCGTAACACAGCTTTTCTTGTGACAACAACTCTATTTCTTTCTCAAGACGGGGTATTTCCAGCTGCAGCTGTGGAGAAGGCGTCAGCTGTTGCATGGCTTTCAGAGTAGCGAGGGTATCTTCATACCTTGAGATATCCTGTACATAATTTTTTATAACCAATTGTCGTCTGAGAATTATTACAAGAATAAACTTGATGGGAAGATAATAGAGCGGATGCTCAAAAAAATTAACAACTAATGAGACCTCATGATTATTATGCAGCATTCTGTCTGCCTACATATAAAGCCTAATTACCTGAACTAAATGTTTAAAGTCAGAGAATGCTTTTAACAAGCCCAGATTGAGCACCCTTGCACTCATGAAGAAACATTCACATATAAATGTGTATCTAGTTTTTTCACCACTTGATGGTGTATTTGTGATAGAAGGTCCAAAAGCATTACTGCCTGAACTGGTGGCTTCTTGGGACTGCAGCACTCGATTCTCACCATCTCTTTGCCCCTCACTAGTGTTATTTGTCCACTCGGCAACTTCTTCTGATGATGCATGCAGGGCAGTCAACCCTCTAGCAGAACGGTACAGGTTAATAGCCAATAATCAGGAATGAAGAACGATCTCGTCATGTATACTGAATAAAAGTGCTCACCTTAAATCCAAACGGTCACTATAAAAAACATATTTTGGGTCAATTTTATCCTTTTTTGTCAAGTTTGCATCTAAAAAAGGCTCACAAAGCCTAAGCATCACAGCACTCAAATTCACGAACATGCCTGAACTTGCACAAGACATAGGATCCACCTGTGAAAGAATGATGCATGGTAGAATGTTAAATAGCAGGTAACCATTTGATATTTCACTCAAACATACACACATAAAGACACGTACATACAGGATAGTTGCAATTCTATAAGAGGTTTCATGAAGGGAAAACCACCTGTATGTGAGCCCTTGACGAATTTTGATTAATAACCTCTGCAAAAAACTCAAGAACATTTTGCCGTGTGTCTTGATTTCTAAGGAGTATGAGAAGAACCTCCGATAGTCCATCATATAAGTTATTCATGACTGTCTTTATTGTGGTAAATGAAGATAGCAAATCATTTTGTCGCCGAGTTGCAGCTTCTGAGAAACATTGCTGACTGGTGTTTTCAAGAGTAAGAAAAACTCTTAAACATAGTATCGATATGCAGTGATCACTGATCAAAACAAACGCCAGCACTGTCGTCTTATGCAGCATTTGCATGCATAAAACATGTTTAGATGCAACATGTATTGGCGATAGGCAATATCATAGAGTTTAAATCATAAACTAAACAATCTACACGCATTGGCCATAGCCTTCAATGTCTCACAACTTGAGACGCAAAGGGTGTGGATAATCGAGAAATTGACTCATATGCTCACTACAGTTCTATCTAAAAACACAAAAGTACAAGGAACCCAACTGTGGCCATTGGGATCAGCCAAATATAGCTATACATTTCAAACCCAACAACATGCTAAACTTGATCACTATTTTCCTTAACTAAAAAAAACATAGAAATTAAAGCATAGTGTACATGAAACGAAACTGTACAAGCAGCCAAACTGCACCACTGGGTTGAGCAAAGCCTAGCTATAGATTTCAACAGAAAACCCAACAATATGCTAAACCTGAATGTAATTTTTTTCCTTAAGAACACGAGGAAATGAACAAAGCCCAAAATGGAACTTACCCCACATCGGGTTGGCTCTTGTAAATAGTATGATCAGGCAGAGCACTGACGTGAAAGAAAGGACCTAAAACGCTGGTCACTTCAATGGCACGCCCAGTCAAGTAAACGCCTTTGGGAATCCACCAAGGGTGGTTCACCAGAGACTTAACCCCAACCGGAAAGCTGACCAAATACATCAAAGCCCTTAGCGGCTGCTGAAAGTTCCCTAAAGCTGATACCTTGAGCACTCCAAGCCTAAGATCCTCGTAAAGCCCCTTCAATATCGAATCCAAGCTGTCGAAATCCCCGTCTCTGAAGAACTCCTCCAGAAATCCCGGAGGACTCTGAATCCCTCCGCCGCCCGTCCCTCCGAAGCCGTCCAGAGAACCCCCGACGTCCGAGAAAATCAGCGGCAGAAGCGGCGAACCACCGCTCTGCTTACTCGAATTTCCGCTCGGGAAAAGGCCCGGATTCCCGAGATGAATCCTGCAGTAGTTGACCGAGAGCTTCTTGGCCTGTTTGATTGCCGATTCCATTTCCGAGCGGAGATTCTTGTCCTTCATGGTCGCGATTTTCTTCCCCTCATCGTGAGCGCGGCGGTAGCAGCCGACTAGGTATTCGAAAGGGGGCTCGGCGGAGGAGAATCCTCCAGAGAGGCGATCGATCAGGACTCGCTCCATCAAATCCCTGGATAGCCTCAACTCCTTGCCCTCGCTTAGAATCTCCGCAGCCGTCATTTCCAAATAGACGACTTTGGAAACGGAATCTGCCGCTGTGTCGCCGACTAGCGACACGAGGAAAATCTTCCGAAGAATTACGTCCTCCACCTCCTCCGGTGACCTCTTGGGCTTGGAAGTCGCCATTTCAATCGAAGAAGGCAAGGTATTCCCTTTTTTTTTCCCTTTTTTTCTCTTAATTTGTCACCTCTTTGAACGAGGTTAATGAATCGGTGTCTGGTTTTCTTGTTCTATGGAATTTTCCCAGGAAACAAACAGATTTGTAGAATTTGGAGACTTCCTGTTATACAAGTATGGAATAGTTTAGGATTATAAGCAAGGAGGACATGAAAGGAGTAGACTGTTAACTTGTAAAGTGCGCCTTTTGCATATGCAAAGGAGAACCACAGTCACAGGGAAGCACAGATGTGAAATTACATTTTAGGAATCGTATTTTTAATAATTTGTTTTTTTTTTTAATGGCTTAGTGATTTGTTTTCTCTTTTAAATAACTAACGCTGGCAACTGAATGATACGATTAACCACTTTTTTTTTTTTTTTTACCTCAGGAAAAAAAACAAACTTTAAAAAATGATTATTAAAATTATTTTTCTAAACTGATATTTTATCAAGTAAAATTCAGTTCTCATTTGCAATCTTTAGTACAAAAATATATGTAGACATATATCTTGTGGACTAAAGATCCTTTGATTTTATTTTTTTTTCAATTCTTGGGAAAGAAATGCAATGGCTAATAGAGGTAAACAAATTACTGGTTTAATTCGGTTAACCAAAAGTAATTCAAGCGGATTGGGTTATTGATTAACCAAATCACCTGCTAATAAAAGAGTAAAATCATAGAAAAAAAAGTGTTTAGAACTTTACTTTCAATCAATCAATTTAAAATATTTTAACAATAAAATACTTTATACACTAATTTATTTTTGTTTTATATTATTAAAATAGAGAATTTTATATGATTTGAATTCAAACCAATTGACTTTGATTTAAACCAATTCACCAACACACTAAAAGTAATTCTTATGGCACCCAAGCTTCAATCAAATCTCCACATCCCGGCCTAAAAGTTGAAAGGCCTAGAATCATTATCCACTCCTAAAGTTTAGAGAATTTTGAAGCTTATTCACCCAAAAAGAGAAGAAAAAAAAAAAAAAAATATATATATATATATATAGAGAGAGAGAGAGAGAGAGAGAGAGAGAGAGCCTAGCTTGCATCGGTTAATAAACCCAATCCGACTACTAAAAAATGCCAACCTAAAAATGGAGCTTTTACATGCTATTTTATCTGAAGTTGTTCAAAGAATCTAGAATGACGAATACAACTAATGTGATGTTGAATCGATGATTTAAACTTAAAATACTACAACAATTAAAATTATACAAGAAAAAATATAATAATAAAACTAATTCAAGCTACAATATTTTTAGTTCAAACTAACGAAGCAAACATCTAAAACTCATATAAACGGGAGAAAAGAAGAATGAGCACGAATTCGGATTCCCACTCTCTCAAGAGACTTTACATCCTTCTTGTTTACATGAGAGAACTTGCAAGCGAGGGTATAGTTTATAATTCAATAAAAAGTCGAACAACTATATTGGAGGTAGACTATATTAACAGGATGTTTGCAAATATGGTTATAATTAATGGTTGAAACTAATTCTGGTTAAATAATGTAGCATGTAAGAGTTTGATATTGTAAATTTTTTTTTCTTTTTTGCTAAATTTTAATCAAATTTAGATTTAAAATTTTACTTAATATGAGGTTGACAAATATTGATGTTAGTACTTGCATTTGATTATTTGAAATGGTATTATTTTTATATAAAAACTTTCTTAGAAGAAAAAGTTAACAATTTCGTTGGAATAACAAATAAATTGCAGCTGAAAAACCCTAATTTTCTTTTCTTAAAGATAAAAACCACTTCTTTCTCTTTTTTTTTTATAAGAGTTGACTTTAGTTTTGAATTTAAATAGTTTATTTATCTACTGAATAATGTCAATTATTTCAATATTTTAAAACGTGTTTTTTTTTTTAATGATAATGTATATATCTTGTTTAGGTTGTTGTTTTTGGCAACACCGGTTCGAACTATTTGAACCATTTTGACTTAAGACATTGTAGTATTTTAAAGCTTTATAATGTAGCTTATTTTATTTTACACTATAGCATTTTAAATTTTGGTTTAAATCAATGTTTGGTTTAAATCAATATTGCCAAACATGCTAATAAATTAATAATTGTTCTTTGAGTTCATTACGCCAGATTCTTAGCCGCTTATCCTCTTTTAGTTTCTATGAAACATTGGTCCTTGTTATGTCGTTTCTGAAACTTTTACCATTTTTTTGGTTTCTAATATTAGCATTTTTAAGGGTCTTTATAGAACCTGTCAGTTTGGTCGATTGGATTATAAAAATTATGGTTGGTTTTAGATTGGAACGTTCCCAATCCGATTGTACAGATTGCATTACGAATTAAGTATCTTTCAATATAATTCATGGATCCAAATTATATAGAGGCGTATTATGTGATTTTTTTAGAAAATAGTATATAACCTTAAAAAGTAAACCTAACGGCTCATGAGTCTAAAGTAAATTTAAGTTTTACCAGCTAATAAAAAAGAATCTAATCAAATTGCAAAGCACGAAGTCCCAAATATCATTTATGAATGACATTTACCTTTATTATAATGCCTAAAACTTACCATACATCATCTGTGAAAATCATATATCCTAAAGTCTTAACATCACTTATTTTAATTTTAGTTTCTATTTTTAATAAATTTTAAATTTTAGTTTCTATTCTTAATAAATTTTAAGGATTAACCCATAAATTTGCGGAATCCAATATTTAAATCCAATGTTTTCGAATTGGGAGGTCTTACATATTGATTTTAGATATGTATAAGTTGGATTATGGATACTTTGTATAATATGATTCCTAAACACCCCTATAAGGTGTTTGAGAAGTATGTTTTGAACCAAGAGCTTGAACTAATTTTAGTTAAAAATGTTGTAGCATGTAAAAGTTTACATCGTGGCTTATTTTTAATTGATATTTTAGTATGCGAGAGGTTTACATTATAACAACTAAAAGTTTTAGTTGAAACTGAGATTGTCAAATATATTGTCAAATATACTACTAGTCACTTCTCATTGTAGGTGGCGTTTCTTTAGCCTTCGTGACTTATCTATTGATCTTGTTCATTTTACAATCTTTACGAAGGTCATTTTCGTCGTTTTATTAGGTCATGTTTGTTTATTTCATGAGCATTTAACCTCTTGTCGTTTTCTATATGATTTGTCGTTTGTATTATTTTTGTCGTTGCGTTTATTTGTTGCATTGTCGGATCAATGTCGTTCCTAAGATAGATGTAATTTTCACGTTTTTATGGTATTGTCGTTTTCTGGCGTGACAGTTTTTAATTTTATCGTTTCAGTGTTGCATCTTAAGCAGTCGCTTCTTTATGGTTAATTTTGTTCCTGATATTATTGTTTGAAGCTTTAGCTTTATATTGTCGGCATTTTTATTCATGATTAGGATGGATGGGTTAGTTTAAACCACCCGTCTAAGTTTAAAGATCATGGTATATAAAAGATTTATACTGTATGTTTTTACTATAACACATAAAAATTTTATACTATTCACAGTTTAAGCTATTAGTTTAAGCTACTATTCTAAACTTCTAGATATATGTATCTGAACGCAAGTTTAACCGAAATCACATTAAAATAAAAATTAATAAAATTA
This sequence comes from Artocarpus heterophyllus, assembly GCA_025403435.1. Lineage (NCBI taxonomy): Eukaryota > Viridiplantae > Streptophyta > Magnoliopsida > Rosales > Moraceae > Artocarpus > Artocarpus heterophyllus. Next base: position 7,574,535 of record CM046347.1, on the reverse strand, counting down.
ATAAGTGAAGCAGTTTAGCTGGTTGTAAGTTCCTCCATCCCAACCATAAATTAAGGGTTTGAGTTATACTTAGCCACACTTAAACGTGATTGCATTCCCCCTCTTATATCAACAAAAAACTATATTTTATTATACATATAAAAAATTCTCGTTGTTTTTCTTTTTTAGTGTCGAACTTTTGCAGGATTCTTGTTGTCAATTCTTTTCCATTCTATGTTGTTTTATCCCTTTACATCCATATCGTTTTTTGTATTGTTGTGTTTTTCGGGCGACGTCATTCGTGCGTGTTAGTTGTTTTTCTAGTGGTCATTTTAAGTTGTTGTCGTTTCTCTATTTCATGTCGTTTCTAAAACTGTTATTTTCAGTTCATGTGCTGATGTATTTTAATTTTGTCAACTTTTACTTGGTTTTCGTTCCTTTATGTGGTTGTCCATTTCATATTCTTGTCATTTCTTATATCATTGTCGGTTAGATGTTTGTTATTTCTTCTTCACCCTTTAAGTTGTCGTGGACCTTATAGTATTCGAGTTATGTCGTTTCTGATATTGCTACTGTTCCGTTCAACATCAGTTTTATTAACATTAACTGTCGTTTTCTGCTATCGTTGTCTTTCATGTTTGTCGTTCCTTCCTGTTCATTTAAGATGTTCTTGTTTTTATAATTTATGTCGTTTCTGTCTTATATTGATATTGTCGTTCTTTCTGTTGATGCTGCTCTCCCATCTCTATGTAGTCATCGTCTTAACATTCATGTCGTTCCGATGCCATAGTCATTTGTCGGTCTTACATAACATCGTGACGTGTTGTCGTTTTAGTCGATATCTTCTTTATCATTACTTTTGGGGAGCAATTCCACGATGAAACACACTCTCTTCAAAGAGTCCAAGAATAATTAAAATATAGGCCAAAAAAAATTAAAATATTTTATACATGGCAAAAATTAAAATAAGTGAAATAACTTTTACATAATTTATAAGATCCAACTCTTTTGTCCATTTCACCAAAACCTAGACAACAAGGATGGAAGAGTCCAAGATAAATTGAAATATACCAAAAAAAAAATAAAAATATTTTATAAATAGAAAAAAATTAAAATCAGCGAAATAACTTATGAATAATTTTATAATATAATATAATATAAAATGCAAATATCATTATAATAAATACTATGTAATTTTGCTATTCATAAAGGATTTTAAAAAATTTTGTTATATTTTAACTGTACTTTTAAAAACTTGTAGCTTGCGCCGCAAGCTTATCATAAGCATCATAACCAAAACCAACCAAAGAGAAAAACAAGAAAGAAAAGTTAAAAGTACGAAAGAAAAACATCACCTTTTAATAAAATGGTCCCCAAGTCCTACAATACAAAACTCCGACTCCAAGTGCCTTCCGCAAATGGAGTTTACATGGCAAGATCACAAATTATGGTGATTAACTTTTTACGGATTTTTATACAAGACCACCTTGTTAAAAGGATTTGTTTAGATCAAGAATTGTTAAAGGACCAAATTGATTCTCTTTCGCAAAAAAAAATTCAGACATGAAGAGTTCTTTTTTCCCAAAGATTTCCTGACCAATCATTGCTCGAATCACCGTCGTCGCCGAAATCTGACGACGGACTTGTTGAAAGTGAGTGCTTTACATTAGCGGGACCAAATAGGAGCTCCAAGCAGAAGGCGGGGCCACATAATGATCTTCCCCTGCAGCTAACTTTATCCAGCTCGTTTACCGTCAGCTGCAAAGAGTTTGAGAGAAGCACACACAAGAAAACTTTAAGAAAATACTAATAATAACAATAGTAAAAATAATAATTTAAAAATGCAGGGATAGCGCGAGAAAAATTAATCGAGGAGTAGGGATACGGTTGAACTAATAATGTGAGGTATATAAAAAATTATAGTATTTCAGGAGGGTGAATTATAATTTTTGAGAGGGCAAAAAACAAGTGGTATAAAATTTTAGATACAAAATCGGAGGAAAAAAATAGTTAATGAGGCGGCTGCCCACCCTTGTTCACGTGGCTCCACCCCCGCAAGAATGGAATTAAGGAAGAAATTCTCCATAAGAATCGTGACTAGTGTACCTGTAGGACGCTGTTTTTAATGAAAGCTGTGTTGAAGCAGGCATAGAAGAGACGCCCTCCATTCATTTTATGGTAAAATATGACACGGACATCTCCTGTGACCTGTTGTTAAATTAAACATTAAATCTCCAACCAGAGTTCTAGTACTAAAAAATGGACAACTTGTAGAGTTACAAACTACATAGGAAACATGCATACTTACTTGTACAGGTTTTTGGAAATTATAGTCAAGGCAGGTTTTATTGTACAGCACAGGACTCTCTGTATCCATTTGAACAACCTGAGAGTTTTCATTGTCACTTTCCATGAAAGAGAGGTAATAGCGTAGACTGTCAGATTTCTGGAATCCTTTCTTCACTTGTCTGCACCAACTCCTGGTAACTTCTACTGCCGGACGGTACATGTTGCCGGGGTTCTGCGAATTTCGAATTAAAGATTTCTTGAGAGTTTGAAAAGTCAGATGACAAGAAAAATTTTAGATGAAAGTAATGTATATATAAGTTTAAACTCAAAAGAAAAGGAACAATTGTCCGAAGTGCTTACCCCTTGCAATTCTGCCACCACAAAGTAGACTGAACCGACGTTGACAGTGTCGTAAAGCCTAATTCGACGCAGTTCTCTGCTGCATGGTTGAGGCAATTTCACAATTGGAGGTCCGTTTCCAGGTCCTCGGAGAAACGATAGTACATTCGCCCAGTAACCCACGTATCGACGCTGGCTTGGTATCGAAACCTGCCAAATCAGAAAAGTGGCATATGTTGTTCTTGTTTTTGTTGTTGTTGCTGTAATTACTGATTATTACTTTTTTTTTCACTTACTCCTTCATTGTTGGTGGTCCGTCTATGAGCATACAATTGAAGAGCTTCATCTGCAGACATTCCACAGTAAACAAGGTAGGCACATACCATTAAGCCTGTTCTTCCTTTACCTGCCTGAAAATGGAACTATTAATATCAACATTACAAAAGAAGCGCTCATGAATCAATTATGAAGATCTGACATTCAGGTTCACAGTACAGACAAATTTGGGGGAAAAATAATTAAAAAAAATGTAAATGGTGGTCCTTAAGAAGTAAATTGCTGATGGAGGTTTGTCAGGAGTACCATGCAGTGTACAACAGCAATGTTTTTTGGATCGGCTGCATGCCATTCGGACACGCTTTCGCAGAAAGCTTTGATCATTTCGAGCTGTGGGACATGATTATCATCGAAAGGATATCGCTCTACATGGCCATCAAAAAGGGATGGATCGTAATTCTCTTCTATACAAAGATTAAAGATCTGCAAAGTACAATCAAAGTGTCATCGTCACATATCAACAGAAAGAAAACATGTTAAATGCCGTATCTTCATAAACAAGCATGAGATTTTAGTAACGACTGGGTGGGGTTTTGTGCTGGAAAGCTTTTTGTGCACCTTGTAATGTCCTTGGTGTCTCATGTCCAGCACAGCCTTAACTTGCCAAAGAGGATTGCGGTACATTGCTCGCATGCGTTGCGCAGGGAAGGACATGGCTAATAAATTATCTGTGATGTACGACATGTCGAGATCATAACCCTGGATGAGCATCCTCCTCCGCTTCTTCGATACCAAGTTGCGAATGAAAAAGCTTTTGGTTACATAATTGATCAGATGATGTTGTAAACTCAGCTTTTCAAGGTTCCTGCTGGCTGCCGGCTCCTTCTTTGAAAAGCGTATTCCCATTTGAGCAAGATGACTGGATACTCAAAGATTCTGTTTAAAGATTGAAAAGAAAAAAACAAAAAAATGATGAAGAACAGTCATATCAAACACAAATAAATCCTATACATATACATTAATTAAAGTAACTCAAATAATTCAAAATCCTAACTCAACTAGGAAGCTGAAGAAACATGTCAAAACTCCTAATATAAGCAATAAACCGAATGTAATGCAGCGGAATAGAAGAAAATACAAAATTTTAGACTCTTTCAAAGAGTTAGGACAGGAATTGCTAAAGTAGCTCTGAGAATGATTTAAGAATAATGCAGAAAACCGGAATTGAATAACAAACTTAAAGCCTTTATAAGCCAGTTTTCCAGGTCTAATTCTGACAATAAAAGTAAATCCGAATGGAAATCAAAATCAAACTACATAAAATCCTGATAGGATTCAAAATGTCCGACATTGTGCAAGACTGGATTATTCCCCAAATAAAAGCAGCAAACACGAACCTGACCAAAATTCTAGATGATAGTCATCTCTAAAACACTTGGTTTGAGCACTGCCTGCTCTTTTCTGCACATTCCTTCTTTTCATAACCACTAATTACCATCTTTATGACTTCTGCAGATTGTAATACATTAAACAAAATTAATTGCCTTGTTATCGCATGTTAGACAAATCAGAAATACAATTATCACTTTTCAACTTTTTCTCTTTGCTGGTTTTGTTACATTTTTCTTTTCTTTTTCTGATTAAGATATTTGGCAACTATTGGCATAATCAGTGCCAGACATTTATACAAACATATCAGAATTCGAACAAAACCGCAAGAATTCTTACTCTACAAAACATTACGAAATCGACTAATATCGACTAATCAAATGATCTTGATTAAAAATAACGATCAAGTTTTCGATCTTGGTAATCGAGAACAACGAAAACAGGCATTGAAAAACAAGTACCTGAGGGAGGGGAATCAATGGAGGCCGTCGTGTTCTTGGTACGAGAGATCACCAGAATCCCCAATGCTGAAATTGGGGAAGATTTTAAACCCCAGAAATCAGAAATGGCATAAAAGGATTTGTAGCTGGGGAACGAGACAGGGCTCCCTGCTCCCTTGGGATGAAGGAGAGAGAGAGAGAAAGGAAAAGAGGGGGGATTTTGGGAGGAAAAGGAGAGGGAAAATGGGTGGAAAAACTGGTGGTTGAAAGATTAATGGAGGAAAAAAGGGCGAGAACTGAGGCTGAGCTATGCATGGAAAGACAATCAATAGTCTTATTTTTGGAAAGACAGTTTGTTAAGTATTGGCGGGAGTTCTGAAACTTAATTATCCAATTGTATTCCTTAGGCACTGTTTGGTTGGCAGACACTTGTTCTTGTCATTGTTAATTATTATTAACGTTCAGGTTTTTGTGCTTTGAAGACTGCCTTTGACTTTTTTAGTAAATTATATCACTGTCAATTGACTTTTACCTTAATATGCGGAATATAGCTGTCCATCCAAAACAATGATAATAATTATGATAATTCACTTTTACCTTATCATCAGTATTATTATTGTTGTAAAAACTAATGAGTTTTGATGGTTAAGAAAGCTTCTTGTAGGGTGTTTAGTAGGGTGATTAAAACTGTTGGTTAAAACTATTTTTTTTTGTAACATGTGAGAGCTTTATAATGTAGTTATTTTTTTAATTGTTACTTTAACATGTGAAAGCTTTACACTATTTATAACCGAGAAAATGGTTGGAGAATTTTATACAGTGGTGGAATCATAAATTTTTGGGAGCATTATAAAAAAATAGAGAGTATTTTTATTGAATAGAATAGTTAGATGTTTGAATTATTAACTAGAGTATAATCAGATTTTTAAAAAATTAAGATACAATAAAATATTTTAATTATTCAGTGGAGATTCAATAATAATTTTTTCGAAATAAGGGACACACGTTTTGAAATGTTTTAGAGAAAAAATTAAAATTTTAAAGATGAGTGGAGCACTGTCCCATCTCAATATTATAAGGACTTTATGGTAGGTTATGAAATTTCTGGATAAAGTATAATTTTGAACTGTCAAAATCATATCATAATTATAAGAGATTAAAAAAATATATAACCATTAGATGAAGATAACTTTTACATAATCCTACCATAAAATTCTCTTTAGAGTCTTTTGAGAAAATTATATGATTGTTTTCCTTTAACAAAAACATAGAGATAAGAAAGAAGATACACAGAAAGGAAACACGTGTAATTTGATTGACCAGGGAAATTACAAATTATTTAGAAAAATAGAGAGAAATATATATATATATATTTGCAAAAAGTTACAAGAAATACGATTACTAAATTTTATTTTAAAAAACTATTTTGTGGTACGTGCCAAACTTTTTTCTTAAGATCTCTCTCCAATAGCTTCTTAAATTTTCTTCTTTTCTGCTACAGTCATTTTCTGGTTTTTCTCACCACGTTGTTGTTGACATTTTCTTTTTTGTTTTTGTTCTTCCTCAAATGTTCTTTCCTTTCCCTGCAAAATAACGTTTTTCCTTTTATCCCAATTGATAGATCCATTACTTCCGTTGGTTTTCATGGCTGGTGGTAACCAATTGGAGACCACCATTTAAGATGAATTGATATTAAAAATAGTTATCATGATAAATGGTTAAAAAAAAAAAAAAACAGTGTGGATTAGCAATTGAGCAAATGACACGCGTGCAGCCACAAACAGATAAAATATCAATTATTCAACAATATCATGTAGAGGAAATCCCATCTCGGTTGTAGAAGCCTGTTTGAAATGATAGTAGGAATCGTTGGTTAGAATCACCTTTATTTTATTATGTGAGAGTTTTACATTGTAGCGATTTTTTTTATTGTTACTGTAGCATGTGAGAGATTTATACTGTTTATAACTAAAAAGGTGGTAGAAAATACGGTTTCCGCCACCCTTTCAAACACCCAATAAATGACTAATGGTCAGTTTTATAAGTGTAATGGAAGGCCTCAGTTTTATAAGTGAGCTAGCTAGCTTGGAAATGCTAAATGAAATGTTGAATTTCAACTTTTCTTTGTCACCTCGTTCTTCTTCATATATGCACGTGTATAAGGCAAACAGAAGAAAAAAGAAAAAAATACTTCATAATTGTTAGAAAACAGAAGAAACTCTTCGCAATTTTCATTTTGTATACAAATTTTCACAACCCTTTCGTATTTATTTGTGAGTCAAACGCGCTCTGCACATGCCAACAAAAAAAAGTAAAAAATTGAGGAGACAAAACACATAGGTATGTAAAAGATGACAATAATGGAAAAAAAAGAAATATGTATGAAAAAAGGACAAAAATAAAAAATATACATATAAAGGAAAAGAGAAAGAAGGACAAGCAAAAAAAACCTGAAACTTTAAACAAAGGGACCAAGCCGTGACCAAAAATTAAACAATTCTTTTTTTGGATGATCCGGAAGACAAAGATTGGTGCAAAATAAAAGATTGCCTTGAAAATACTTATAAGGGTGAAAGGAAGCTCAAAACCAAAAAATAATAATAATGGGTGTGCAGGGGAAAAGAATGACACGGAGGTGAAAGGAGCACTAATAATAGCAGTCACTACCTGAATAACTCAATTACAAAGCTGTTTCAATTACAAAGCTGTTTGACAAGGCCAGTCCGGACCATATATGAATAATATAAAGCTCTTATATGTTATAATAAAAATAAAAAAATCGTTATAATATAAAGCTCTCATATGTTAAAAGTTTTAACCACCATTCCAAATACCTTATACATAAAAGAGGGTTTAAAAACCCATGCAGAAACCTTTTTAATTTCCACATAGAAACGACCAAACGCCAACAAGAAAGGTATTCTCTTTTTATAATTGTGTAAGATAAGATAAGAGAGAAGTGTTAGCTACATTTCACTTTACACTCTCTAATTACTGTCTAATAAGTTGGCTGTCTAATAAAATCGTAATTTATTATTCAAATAGAAAGTAAGATAGATAATGAATAAACAAGGTGTAAAAGGGAGTGAGAAAAAAATACATATAACACTCAACAAGATAAGATATTTGTTTGTTTGCTCAAGAACAAAAATAGATAAAATAAAAAGCAAAGAGGCAGAGGCGTCAAGGTGTGCTAGATAAGGACTTAGATTTTACGAATAAACTAGATAATTGATAGATAGATTTATTCCTTTCAACATTTTTTTGTCTTTAATAAAATTTGTTACACGTGTAATATATTTAAGGCTGTACAAGGTTTAAATCAACATTGTATTTGGATTCAGTTTTAACAGAAAAAGTAACGGCATTTCCTTACCGCTAAATGTGTTTGAGTGACAACGCAGTTGATTTTAAAAGGTGGAACAATTTTATTGTAGCATATAAAAGCTTTATAATATAGCTTACTATGTGAGAATTTTATACTGTAATAATTATAATGATATTTTTTGAACAACGTTGTCAAATATCCTCTAAAGCTTTTTTTTCCCCTCAAACACCGATAAAAGCAATTGGTGTACCTTTTACAAAATATAAAAGTGAGAATGGTAGCTAGGGAAGCTAAACCTTTTAAAGTTTATAAATGGGAAATGAATTGAAAGAAAAGTTTAAATTTAAAATAACATAACATCTAAGAGAAAATATCGCTTGAAGTGAGTTTTAACCACAAACTAGAGTTTAAACCTTGGCTGCCAAACGAGGATAATATTCGATTCTCGTACACAACATATCAAATTATATACCTGATAAGGTAAATATAAGTCGTCTAATAGATAATCACGCAAAAATGTACAACAAGACCTAAAGTTTGTGCTGCTGATAAGTGCTGACCGCCGTACTGCTATTATTTGCAAACGACAACATGCTGAGCAAGGCCATGTCTCGTCGTTTACTCAGCACGAGACAATAAAAAGGGAATCAAACGCTGTTGCACTAAACGACGCAAAGTTGTCAAATCCGGAACATAAAACTACAAAAAAGGACAATTCAGCTTTATGGGGATTTCTTCGGTCACGGCTCTTGCTTCTCCTCAAAAGCCAAACTCAACGCAAGGGAATAATTGATTCTTAGTATATTCCAAAAGAAAAACAAATTTCGATACTCAAATGTTGTTCCTCTTTTTTTATTTTTTCTTTTTTAAAAAAAAAAACATGAATGGCAACACCATTAACACTTCACGGTCAACAACAAGAAGAAGAATTTTGTGTGTTCAACTTTTTTATTTTCCTTTAAATTGAGCAATGACTTGAAAGGAAAGAACAAATTAAAATATTACAAATCAACATAACGGATCCGAAATGCGTCTCCGAAATGGGATTTTCTGTTTTCTTTTTTCTTTTTTTTTACTCAAGATGGTCGTGAGGCTTGATTGACATGAACATGGCAGCATACTGCATGAGCCTGCGCTCGGTGCTTCCACACTCGGCGACAGGAATCACGGGACCCCGGGTCCTAATCCTGTACCGACGCCAGGCTAGCTGTATGTTTACGGATGCCCATGTCCGCCAATTGGAGGAGTAGTATCTGGCAGTCCTCTTGAGCCTCTCGTTGGCGAACTTGTAGCGGAAGTGATCGGTGATGTACTTGAGATCCTCCGAGTTTAGGCCAAACGCCTCGGTCGTCTCGATGCAGACAAAGGTGGCGGAGGAGACCGGAAGGCGGTCGAGGAAGGGGAGGCGGAGGCACCACGAAAGGAGCTCGTCGCCGAGGAACCCGCCGGGCTCCAGCACGCTCGTCGCCACCATGCCTTTGCTCAGGTTTTGGTTGCGCCTTATGCGTCCCCGGACGATGAACACCATTCTTGGAACTGGATCTCCTTCTCGGATTATCTGATGATGATTGTGTTAGGGACACAATGTGGTTTAGCAGGACTAATTAGGAGACTGATTAATAAAGAAAAAGTGGAGAATTAGTGGTTGAGGAATGCTAAAAAGTCATCTCTCATGCACTAATAAAAATTGGTCTCACAGATATGATCTATTTTTTATTAATTTTTTCAAGTTTTTTTAATGGTTGATGACATTCTTTTTAATATCTCTTTAGTAATATTATTTTCTAACAATTAAAATGTCATATAAAATGTTTTATGATATGATATTAATGGAGATAGAGAAAAAAGAAAACGATTGAATGTGTTTTTTTTTAGTACCTTTTCATCTTTGGTGAAGACTAAAGGTCTGACTCGATCGCATATGTTGTCAAGGATGAGATCGTCCAAGTTGTGGAACAGAGGAACCTGCAAAAACAGAGGAGACAATTTGAGAAAGGTTTCAAGGAAAATCCAGTAAAAATAATCTGGTTTTAAGTTTCTTTTACGAGGAAAGTGTTGACTTATAATCATTAGGCTAAGTTTTGTGACAAGATGAGTTGCCTGTTTAATGAGGTCAATGCATAAATAGCGCTTGATGTCTCTTCGAAGGCCTTCTGGCAAATCTTTGAGCATTTCCAGCTCGTCTTCTCCCCCCATGGCCGCCCATCTTTGGCGCTCGAAATGCCGGACCCTCTGTCTCAGGCGAGACGGAAGCTGTCGCCGCTTCATCCACCACTCCATGTCTCGGCATCTCAGCTGCAATTTCCTCTTCTTTGCTATGACAGCATGCAAAAATACCTTTTTTTTTTTGTGTTCATAATAAATCCTCACCGTCAGTTTAAACTCGTTTTTAAGAACAAGTTCTATACACGAAACCGAATTCATGAATGCTGAGAGTAACAAAATTTTTTACCTGGATGTTTCCTATCAATAGTGTGAAGAGCAGCAATCCAGCTAGGACAATGCATATGCTGAAAATCACTTCCAGCCAGTGACTTGTGGGCTCAAGATCATTGCCAAAGGTGCTGAAAATTTTGGCACAATAAAGGTGTTAAGAATTACCTTTCGTTAGAATATTTATTCCAACTTATCACTTCGAATTGTGAACAATATAAAGCTTTTAACAACCATAGTAAAAAGCAAAAAATAATTCCAGTAAAAACTCACATGCTACAGTTCTTAAACTTAAAACAAAGGTTTCAACTGATTCTCCAACCGGCTTCTTAGATGCCCTAATTATGAGCAGCAAAAATAGCAGAAGCTTTTGATGATAGAGTGGTAAAATCCCTCGGGAATTTCCAATTACTATGAGACTTCTCAAAATCTCAAGCAACATATAGAGAACAAATATTTTAGTTCTTGTCCTTTAAAATCAAAACTTTCAATAAAAGCCTTGATTTGTTTTTTCTTGGGGAGAATTCCAACTAGAATATGTATTTCAATAGAAAGGGCTAGCATAAGACAATATACCTGAGGGTCATCAAACCCCAAAAGATGGGATATAGAATCTTGACAGCTATTGAATTGCTAGATATGACCGGAAGAGCCCACTTATAAATCCCATAATTGTAGGTCCCGTTGACATCAAGGCAAAGCGGCTTTCTTACCACTGTTGAGTTACCGCCGCAAGGATTCCCGACGGTGCCCGTCGGCAACAGACTCTGGTAACAGATTTCCTCTCTGCAAGCCAAAGATAGGTTGCAGTTCATGCTTCTCTCACAATGTGTCCGGAGACATGAAGCCACCCTTTGTATAGTAAGTACATACCAGCATCCCCCAGCAACCTATGTACAAGACACCAAAAATTAAAATAAAATTAAATGAAATTCACATGTGTTGAAAATTCCTATTCTTAATTATATGAAATTAATAGAATTAAAACTCATTTTTAGTACTTGTTTAGGCTTACATGAGAGGCAATGAAGTAGGCAATAAGGTTGAGACCAAAACCCCACCAAATGGTACCAAAAAGGTACCCTGTGACCTTTTGCATTCTTCTCATAAGGGATATGCTGTGGTAGACTTTTGGGAGGAATTGGAACAAAAAGATAAGCAGAAGAATTGTCATTATCAGCTTAATTTTCTCTTCTCTGATCAACTTTGGTAGTACTAGCCAAAACACAGCCTGTAGGATAAGAGAAGCAAACAACTTGAATTGTATTTATTAGCAAAAAAATTTGAACCACATCATGATGACAAGTGACTTGATTGTAATCACTTACAATAACCATTCTCCTATAAAAATTTAAATGTTGAAAAATATACCAGCCGTTGTTTATTATGCCAAAATGGTAATTGGGAAAATTTGCGTCCTTTAGTTGATCCTCACATGCAAAACAATTATACACACACACACACACACACATATATCTATATATATAGAGAGAGAGAGAGAGAGAGAGAGATCTTGATGGTAATGTACAATAATGTATCACCGTTCTGGCCCCTCCAAGGCCGATTGTCATATATTGTTACATAATTTCTATGTTCCTCTAAATGTCAATATACTTCATGAAAGGGCCCACATGTCCCTTCCATTAAAGGACAGCTATCGTGTTGTCAAACCTCAAGTATGTCACAGAGGCTTTATTATTGGAAAATTCACTATAGGTATTTAGAGTAATTCTTCTACTTGTTCTGGACAACTGTTCCTTCAAAAGACAAGAACTTATAGCTTCCGTTTACAACTTCAACTGATGTTTTAAGTTTAAGAATTATAGTATATAAAAGCTTTATATTATAACAATTTTTTGTTTTTTATTATGACTGTTAAAATTTTACACTATTTATATTTTTTACTGATGATTAAAATTAAAGCTTCAAACACCCCTATAAAGTCTACTATATTAATCCTTGGCAATTTAGTTCAAATTTAATCTCTATACAAGGGCAGCACATGCAAAAAAGAAAGGAAAAAATAGTAGCCCTATAAATAAAACGGTAAAGATTTTTATGCAAAAGTTAAAAAAAAAAAAAGTTATTGATCAAGCTAGTCACCAAACGAGAAGAGAGCGTTTCCATCCATCCAATGTGAAAGTCAACAACTTAGTTGTCGCAAAATGTGAACAATGCTGAGCATGGATGATGTTGTGTATCAAAATGAACTTGTAATGGGACCTGTGTTTTATTAATTATGATGTTAACATGTGTGGTGTTCTTGAGTATTATTATTTTTAAAAATTTAAGTTGATTTAGTAATTTCAATTATAGATATATTTATATTAAATTTAATAATACTATTTGAAACTAAAAAATTTTAATTTAAACTAATTTTATTATAGAAATAAGCTATTGTCGGTCATGGCCAATGATTACAAATGACATGCTAGATGTCATTGAGCCAAAACACATGGGTAATACAGTCATTTCATTCAATAGATTTTGGATCCCAAGAAAATTTGCAGTAACAGAATGAAAAACAACGTAAGAAACAAAATTTAGTACAGTGAAAGAACAAGATCTTCCACATATTATTTTATTATCAGGGCTTGGTGGGTACCCAAAAAAAAAAAAAAAAAAAAAGAAAGAAGACTGACCTGAGGAACAGGAAGTATGACGAAGGCGTCGAACCAGAAGCCTTTGATGGACCTGAAGTAGTGGGAGGCGATGGCACGTGCGTCCCACACGAGCTTTCCGCAGCCGACGACAAGAGAGTCACGTGACACGTACGCCAGGCGGAACTGCAGCCAGAGGTGGCAGAGGTGGACGGCGTCGACGCAAGTGCGCAGCACCGTCACGACCGCGGCGAGCCCCCCGTCCATGTAGAGGCAGGGTGTGCCGCCGCGGCCGATGGAGAGCGCGTAGAAGAAGAGCGGGTCGACCGCAAGCGCCATGCCACGCGCCATCAAGAACGCCCGGTTCCACGTCTGCACGCGCTTGCTCCGCGGGTCCAGCACAGTCCCGAACACCCCCGCCGGGGCCCGCTGCTTCTTGGCGGCTGCGGCGGCGGCGGTTAGGAGGTCCTTCTTTAGGTCGGTTCGGGAGCTGATGGGGATTAAGGAAGTGCCGGCGCAGGCCTCCCACTGCGGCTGGTGCCCCGCCCGGTCGCAGCTCGTGGAGTGGAACGCCGGCACTCCAACCTGCGTGCAAGCGTAGCATTCCCCTGCCGGGTTCGACATCGCGGCGCTGATGTCGTGATCAGCCGCCGCGACGTTGTTATTGTTGTTGCTGTTGCCGAGGCTGCTGCGGTTGCTGTAATCGCTGTCGCAGTTATGACTGCGCAGTATTCCAATCCACCTGCATCCAAATTTTTATCTACAAACTATAGTTAATTCAAATCTAAAATATGTAACTAAAAGTGTAACATAATTGGTATATGCATATATGTATGTATATGTATGTATAGGTTTGTGTGTGTGTAGAGTTAGACCTTGAGAGGGAGGAGAAAAGGGGGTTGGAGTGGGAGGGCATGGTTGAGGGAGGGGAGGAACCATGGGAGAGAGGAATTGAGGAGAGAGAAAGAGGGAGAGATGACTACTAAAAACTAGAGAGAGTTTTTGATGCAATCATGAGAATGAGGGTGGAGCTATATTGGTGTCTAATAAGGAAAAGAGAAGGAGGGTTAGTAAAACACTAAAGAGTAACTAGGCAAGCTAGGTAGAGATGGGGACGTGAAGGGGGTTTATCTGTCAGAAAATGCACATGTATGAGAGAGAAAGAGGAAGGAGAAGTGGGGAGAGAGAGAGAGAGAAAGTAGTATTCTATTGTATCATGCATTGATGAAGTCGAAAAGCTTCTCACGGAAACGCCAGTTTCCATAAACTAGCTAGCTAGGAAGGCAACCGGTGGGGTCTCATATATATATATATATATATATATATATATGTACACACACAGAAGCAGGGTGATGAACCAGTGTCCGCTCTTGCACTTGCACAGCCCGGGGAGATGGGGTCCACTTCTCTGGTCAAGTGACGAATGAGCACTTCCACCTCTTGTACCTCTAGTAGCTAGCCATAGCCTCTAATTTTTTTTTTCCCTACATTAAAAAACATTAATGGTGTCTTCACGCTTTCAGATCAGGGCCAATTTCAAAATCCACGAGTATGACAGGTGAAACGGCAAGGATTTTTGCACTGAATTTTCACCAGATTAAGGTTGTTAAAGTACTCCTGTAAATATTGAAACATTTTCATGTAGTTTTAGCCATTTCAAAAGCTCAATCCGAAATTACTTTTATATCTTCCCACCTGTTTATATTACAAATAAATATATAGTTTTTACTCTGTTATTTTCATTTTGTATCACGCAAAATACTGAACAACAAAGAGAAATTAAGTTGCAAAATAATGAGAAAAAACTAATATAATTATCGATGAATAGTATTATCGGTTATGTTATAGTTTCAGCAAAAATTACAGTTTATGTCTAATGTGAAATTTTCATATTGTGAAGCACATTTCTCGTATGCCGAGTGTATCTTAGCTAGAAAAAAATCTTTTGGGCCAAAGTGACTTTGTCATTACAACTGTATATACAAGTTTGCCTATTTTTCTTTTTCTTTTTGAACTATTTGAACTCTAGAAATATGTCTATTTTTTCTATTATCACTGTTTTCTTGGCTTAATTAGCGTCGAATTTCAAGCTGATAAAATACAACATGTGATCAACAACCTCCATATGTCACCATGTTTGAATTCCAACAAGAAAATTTAAACAATTTAAATTTTTATAAAAGAAAAAAATAGTGGTTGAACTTATGAACCAAAAAACAAAACCTTTGACAGAAATTTATTAATAATTACAGGTAAAGACTACTAAGACCGAAAAGGAAAACAAAAGCCTTTGGAATAATGTATATAAATGCATATGTTCTAAGGAGAGAAAAAAAAAAAAAAAAAAAAAAGTGTCCTGCACTTCACCAAATCCTATATTATTTCTTCGGGCAAAAAGTCCTACATTATTTGGGTTGGGACCTAGTTTGTTGGGCAGTTTCAAACTCCACGTCTAACTAATACGCATATATAATTAGATTCAGACAAACAATTATAATGTACAAAAGAAAATTCCCAAATTTCAATAATTGAACAAAAAAGAACAAAACTAGAAATTGTTTGTAGGGTTGTTTATCTTTTTATACCTTGTATTTTAGATTTATTCAAACGTTATACTTTCAGTTTTAGATTTCATTGAATTTATAACTTCAGATTAGATTTAATATACAAATTTATATCTTATTTGAGTCAGTAGTTGATTTTGACCTTTAAAATAACTAAATTATCTTTAAGTAAAATAGAGAAAAATTAAAACTTTCAAAAAATTAAAAAAAAACAAAAAATAAAAGACACAAAACATCTATTTTTAGAGTATTTTATACATTTTTGAAGTCTAAAATCTTAGTATTCTTTAAATTTGTAAAGTTTTCTTATTTTTGAATTTAAGGATATTTTGGACAGTTTTTTAAGTCAAAATTGAATATTGACTGAGAAAAGCATAAGTTTGTGTATTAAATTAAAACTAAAAATATAAATTTGATTAGATTTAAAACTAAAAATATAAGTTTTAAAGTAACTTAAAATAAAAAATATAGAAAAATAAATATTCTGGTTTGTGTAGACTGCCCATCCCCATTAAATGATTACTTCTTGTTTTTTTTCCCTATTTTGTCTTTCCCCCTTTTTATGTGGTTAGTAAATAAACGCATTAACCAATTCCTAATCGTTGAATATCTACAAGCATAGATCAGATATGTTTTCCAAGTTACTTTCAAATAATTATTTATTGAGCAGAAAAGGGCATTCCACTCAGAAGAACGAAGAACGCCAACTGGCGAAAGGAAATAGTTAAGGCGTTAATAACACTAGTACAAAAAGAAAAAAAAAAAAAAAAAAAAAAAAAAGGCATCAAGAGTAACCATCATACACACATTCGTATCCATATATACATACACATATACACATACGTTTTTTTTTTTAAAAAATAAACTTGCATGTATGGATGGCTATAGTTGCCGGAGGGGCTTGAAAATGATAGATTTATTGGGTCATGTCCTCTTCCTATTTAGACCCAATAAATTCCAAATCTGCTAGAAATACACCCAACCCTAATTTCTAGTATGCTCGAATAATTGTAAAGGAAAGGAAAAAAAAAAAACCCTCAAATCGTCTCACAAGATACCTCACTCAGCCCCTCATTTTAATATATACTCGAACAATAATTATGGTGATTTAACCCATCTTCAAATGCAAATGCTAATGCTGTTATTATATTTGCTATTAAAAAGTGTGAAAATAACACCTTTGATTATCATGTACTATTTTGTTTTTTACTCCAATATATTATGCTATTTTAAATATATTTAACTTTTGTCAATATAATTATAAAGCCTTAAAATTTATAAAAGTAAACTTTTAATATTAAAATAGTAAAAAAGTGATAATGTTATAATTATTAAAGTAAAAAAGTCAAACTATCAACTAATATAAATCAAATGCCAAATTTATTATATGCTAAATTTGTAATAAATTTATTATCAAGTTTAGCATATAGCACATTGGCATCAAAGATGGCATTACACTAGAAAGTTTTTTACTCTTAGATGTTAAAATTTGACACTTTTACGTCAAGATAGCATTGCATTAGAGATGCTTTTACTCTAAAGTATCAGTTTAAGAGTTATATATCCAATTTTAATAGCATAATTTTCATTATAATAGAGAAAGGAACGAGAAATATCTTTTAGGGATTTCAGTCATATATCCATTTTTTTTTTTTGCTCTTTTTAAGTTTCTTATAATATCATGATACATCAATTGAAATATTTTAAGTGAAGTGACATTTAAATTTATGTGATATGATATTTTATTGACATGGTATTTACTTGATGTAACATAATGTTATTGGAGGGATATGAACAGGGGATAGGAAGAATCTCACTCAGTTTCTATTTGAAAATTGATACCTTAAAAATGTTCTTTTAGTTAGAAAATTTGTTCAAGGGAATGACTTGAATCAAAATGTTAAACTAAATTAATAGCAAAATATACGCTGAAATCTCATTATGTTCTGCCTCCAAATTAACATGTAAAATTAAGGTATTTTATGTTAACTTATGTTAATTTTTGCTTTTAGATTTGAAATAATGAATACATGAAAAAATTGAAATAATAGAATATAATTAAAATTAAAAGCCAAAAGGTGTAAATGAAAGTTTTAAAACGCGTGGCCTAAAATTTGAAATTATAATCTTGGTTTGAAGCGTACGTAGTGGAAGCCTTGAAATATATTTATATATATATATATATATATAATGTCGAGATTTGAGATATAATTGTCAAATCTTCATTGTATTTACACTTTATGATTCTTTTCATTTTTTAGTTTAATTGATTGTAATAAAAGTGCGAACAAATAATATTGCTTAATCACGCGCTACAAACAAACTCAACAATATCAACTTATTATAATATATATATTCATAAAATTTATTATCACAATATATGTCAAGGAACTATATATGTACGGATAGAATTACGTTGTCACAGAGACAAGGAGGGCCTTTTTCTTTTTCTTTTTCTTTTTCTTTGGTCTTTATGTGTTCTTTCTAAAACGGAGAAGACGAAGATTACTTGTAGCTATGTCTAATTATATTCGGATATGACGGTATGTCACCATACAAGCTCCAATATGCCAGCCTAACTACTTCTTTTATCTTTATAGTGAAAGAAGCTTTACGTTTATGTGTGCGAAGGAATTTATAAATGGAGTTAAATCAAAAGGCGTTATGTGACGACCCGCCTTTTCGGGCAGTCACTTTACTTTCATAAACATAGTTTCATAAACAGTAATCTTACTTACTTAGTAAGAAAATACTGTAATAAAAATTTTTTTTTTCTTTCCTTAAACGTTCTTTAATATTGATGCGACCTCTGTCGCATTCAAGTTGAGACATCGCTCAACACTTGCCCTTAAAATCATTTCAAAACGTTTCTTAAAACTTAATAAGAAACATTTATTAAATCATAGTTTAAAACTTTACTTTATCATTACATAAAACAGTTCATAAACTGTATCTTAAAACTTTGAATACAATTCTTAAAACTCTGATTTTCTTTAAACTTTGAAAACACAACATTAAACAATGGAAAACATTTTCTTTACATAGCGGAAGCAAACAGTGATGGTATCCATACCCAAATCTTCGCATCTGTCCTCCGCAGCACCCAGCTCTTCTAACGGGTCTCATTGGTCACCCATAAATTACCTACAGCATGAAAAACTTTTAATGAGCTTTCGCTCAGCAAGTTCAAACATATTCTCACAGAGCATTTAAACATGCTTTAAAAACTTTTCTCATGAAAACCTTTCTCTTGAAACGTTCTTCATGAACGTTTTCCATAAACATTTATGAAAATATTTTCCATAAACGTTTTCCTTAAACATTTCTAAAAACGTTCTTCATAAACGTCTTTCATAGAACATTTCTGAAAACGATTTTCTTAAAACGTCATTCGTAAATCTTTTCTTGAAAACATGAAATGTTTTTCATAAACATTTAATGTAAAACCCTTCTCTTAAAACATTTCTTGAACGTTTTTCTTAAAACGTTGTTCGTAAACCTTTTCTTGCAAACATGAAATGTTTTTCATAAACATTTATCGTAAAACATTTCTCTGAATGTTTTCCATAAACATAACATATAAACATTTCATAAAAAAGCATTCAAGTAACATCAGAATGCATGACTCCATTTATGCTCAATTATTAACTTCAATTATGAGCATATTATGAACATTATATAAACTTAAATATTCATTTCTTTCTCAACCTTTATTCTTGTTCCTTAACTTTCTTTATCTTATAACCTTCATTTTCCTTACTTTACTTTAGTGTTCGTACCAACTCATTAATCATGAGATCATATACATGATGCTTCCCTTGCGGAAGACTTGAGACCATCAAACATTGAGGTCTTGTACCTCACCTTCAGGAGGTCAAACTTTAATTTCACTTTCATTACCTCATAACAAAGAGGCTGGTACGACACTTTCCTTTTTATCTTTACGTTACCTTCTTATTAACTTTAGTGAGCATTTCAAATGCAATCACATCATATGCAATACACTTGCAATTCATAGCTTGTACTATAAAATTTATTGCATAACAGATGCAACATATTGCATAATAAATGCAACATAAAATGCAAACACATTTTACTAATCATAACTTGCAATTTAACACTCATTGCATAACAAATGCAACATATAATGCAAATACATTTTGTAAGTCATAACTTGTATTCTGGAATTTATTGCACCACAATTGCAACTCATTGCATACAAATGCATCATAAAGCTTATAACTTAAACTATAAAACATTTTGCATTGTCATAATGCAAAACATACTTTCAATACTTTGAAAATCATAACTTAGACTTTTAAATAACGTTATGCATATCAATATGCCAATAAACCTTTAACATAACGATTGCAATTTCATTGCAATTCTTTTTCTTGAACTTTAAAACTTTTTGCATAATAAATGCAAACATACTTTAAAAACAACTTGCTTAACAATTTGCAAACACATTTGCAAACATATAAATGAGCATTTAAAAATCATTTACTTCATGCTGTAGGTGAGGTTTGAAACTTACCCAAACTATGCTCTAGCGTTCTCTATTCCGTTCCTTTTCCTTCCATTAGTCGGCCTCTGTGTCCTGATCAAACGACAGCCGACTCATTAATTAACTTTCTTTATTATCAATCCACTCGATTGATAATAAAACGTAAACATTAATCATTCATTCCTTATTCATAACTTGGTATACTATCGGTCTACCATTCTCTTACTCAACCTTATAAACTGTCAGTTTACATTTCCTTTATTTAGCCTTGTAACCCACCGGGGTTACTTTCCCTTTTAACTTTGTAACCCATCGGTTACCTCTCGTTTACTTAAAACATCTCTTATGAAATCTCTGATCTCACATGACCGTTACGTTACTTAACGTATTACGGAACATTTTCCATCTAATAACATTATGCTAAATCGGAGTGTTCGACTCCGTTCTAGCCGTTTCCTTAAAAATGACGATTTTACCCTTAACGGGTTTTTTCGTCACCTTGTAACGTTATAAAACCTATTCTCATATAAAACAGTGTAGCAATCACTGATCATGCATTTCATAAATTTCTATGAAAGCATCTAAAACAGTTTATTCTAAAACAGTTCAAACTGCATGCGAGATTCCTACTTACTTGAACTCCAAGCTAAGCAGATCCAGTTGTATCTCGCTGCATCTACAGTATGTGAAGCATCCTCTGCAGTGCTCATCGAGCGACCATGGATGGCTAGGAATGCTTCCTGGAGATCATTCATTCTTGAAACTGTCATTCTGAACTCTGATACTGCTGTTTGAATCGCCTCGATCCGCGTGCAGTCGGTACCAGATGATTTTCATCGGAGTGGAATTAGCTCGAACGGAGGTCACCATTGCGTTCAGAGCGTCGAAACGAGTCGGGAGGCGGTCTCGGATCTTCGATCGGAGGTCCGGATCACAAAATCCCATTTTGCCCTTTGACCGGCCGTTGACCGGCGTTGACCGCCGTTGACCGGCGGCGGTTGGCTCCGTTGAGGGCTGAGCTCGAGCCTACCCCCCCTAATTCGACCCTCCTGAGTCGATTGGTGGGGCCAATTTCACCCAATTCGGCCTCCATCTGCTCCAATCGAGGATGGATTTCTCGGCTAACACCGGCGGCTCCGATCTCGGTCCTCCGGCGACGGTAGCCCAAAATTGACTTGGGCGTTTTCTTCCCCGTGACCCTCTGAGCATTTCCCCTATGGTGGGGCAGCTCAACACCACGTGGAACGGCGGCTCCACCTCCTCACGGCGGCGCTCCACGGTGGACCTTGGTTCTCCGCCTTCTCGCGGTGTTTCCCCAAAATTGAGGTGTTGGGAAGCTTCCTCTCGGTCCTCTGAACGTGTTTGTGCCTTCAATTTGGCACAAAACGGCCTAAAATGGCCAACCCAACCTCACCCACGGCGGCTCACGGCGGGTGCCTTCGTTCTCCGGCGAGGGGCGGCGGAAAGGAGCAATTGACCGAGGGGTCTTGCTCGCCGTCGCCCTCTGATCATTTTGGCACCGGCGGTGTGCCACACCGCCACCAGGCACGACGGCTGCGACGGCGGCTCCACGGCGGCGACGGGGCAGCTCCGGCGAAGCCTTTCCAGCCAAAATTGAGCTGAAAAATTGGTACCATCTTGTTCCTCTCCTCACACTGAGTCCATAGACACCAAAATCACGTCGATTGGTGGTCGGACGGCCGAGAAACGACGTCGGAAAAATATGGGTTTCGCCGCCACTTTGGGCGGCGCGTGGGCCCTCCTCCGGCGGCTATTTGGGTGGCACGACACCTCGTTGGACTCAGCTCAACGAGAGCTTCCCACTGGTATGGGAGGTGTCGAAAAATAACGCCGGAATCTCAAACGAGATTTGAGGAGAGAGAGAGAAAATCTAGAGAGAGAAAGAGGAGAGAGAAAGTCTCGAATTTGCCTAAATTTTCTGATTTTTTTTTTCTTTTCTTTTATAAAAGCATAAGATAAAATTGTGGTCCACACAATTCAATTCTTATACTGCGTTGCTCTAACACTGTATAATTTTCCATCTTATTATACAGTATTTTCCTTTAATTGTACTTTGTCTTAACATAATCTTTAATTCAATGCATTTTTAATGCACTAAAAATCTCGGGTGTTACACGTTATATATCAAAACTAGGTAATGTTATTTAAAACTAGCTTATGCTTTTTTTGGAGGTATGGTTTGAACCAATTTTAGTTAAAATATTATAGTTTATGAGATATTTATATTGTAATTTATTTTTTTTTATTGACACTGTAACATATGAGAACTTTACACTATGATAACAAAACATTTTGGTTAAAACTGAGACTGCTAAATACTATTAAAGTGCAGTTTAGAATATGTCGCAGTTTGCCGGTTCTGGTCTCCACGTCTTAATATGTCTTTAAATACCATATTGTAACTTTATTGATAATTTTAAAAGCAACATGCGGTTTTTTTTTTTTTTTAAGTTTTCTTTTGCTGGGAAAACTTAAAAGAACATTAATAACTAATAATTATTACTTTATCGTCCTGTATTATTCTTGCTTAACAAAACAAATAAAAAAAAAAGAGGATCGTTTTATCTTTATTCTGTGATCATCTTTTTCGTAATTGGCGAATATTGGACCTTGTGACCTTGTAGTTGATTATTGCCTTGGGAAATTAACGATGGAGACCCTTTTTGATCCTTCTCACACTTATCATTATCCAGAAATATGATTATCAAAATACTGTAATAATTTAAATTTTAATAAAATGCAAATAACAAAAAATATATAAGTACACTTTATTTGCGTTTATCGGAAATTACTTTTTCAGTGTTAAAATAACTATTTCACAAATTAAAAAGAAGAACAAAGTTTATATTCCTATTCACGATCTTGCTGCCATGAGTGGATATATAATTGACCGTTTGTACTTATGTCCGTACACATTCTTGTTGAAAATTTTGATAAGAGACGGTGTCCCTCGCAAGAAAACGAGCATACCCACCTTCTCTCACTTTCTTGCTTTTTCTTCCGTGCATGCAAGTGGATGTACACTTAATGGACACGTACCCCACATATATATATATATACACACACACGTATGCATCTTCTCCCTCAACATTTTCAGCCGAAATTTCCTAAATAAAGCCTTAAGTAATTAATCTCGTACATTCTGGTGGATTTCTCAACATCAATGTTCATCTAACTTTTTTTTTGTCGTCATTTCTTTTGCTTTATGCCTTTCTTAGTTGAGTCTAGATTTATTGTCTAATTTTTTTATTTTTTCATAGTCCTTTTATTATTTATTTAATTTATCGTTTAAACCTAACAAATTAAATATTAAAAATAATTACATGCTTTACTTAAGCGTCAAAATTTAAACGATTCATTTTGGGTATGTATTTTGATGCTTAAGTGAAGGCAAACAAATATGGAAGTGCTGAAAATATTAACAAAGTTTTGAAAATAGAAAAAGATGATGGAATCAAATATGCTATATTTACAGGAGAAATGATCATCAATCGTAAATCTTGGGTCCATTTTGATTCATATACACACCGTCACTGGTTCTTTATAATTTTGGGTATTAGGAATCTTTAAGAAAATTCTCGGATATTTTTTGTAAAATATTGACACGCGTCGCAAAGTAGCTTTTCAAGTCAGTGAGCTCAATTTAATCAAGGGACGTTGGATCAATTTCATGATACGGCCTTAAGCAAAACAAGTTACTTTTACCATAAGGATTATGAACCGGTTAGTTTCATCTCAAGACAAAAACTTCAAACCACCGTAATTCAAAAAGTTTTTAAAGAATATTCGGTCGAGTTTTGAAGTTTAAAAATTGAAAATAAGAGTGAACAAAAAATTCGTGTATCTGATTTAACCCCTCTAATATAAAAATTTGCATTAGCTAGTCCATTTAATTCGATTTTTCATTAAATGGGTTTTGAGTTGAGTTTTGATTTATAATATGAGACAATCCGAATATATATAATATAATTTTACACTTTTTTTAAAAAAATAAACTTTATATACATACATTGACAGAGCAAGAAAAATTATTGAGTGAGCATGGGCTTGACTGAATAATAAGATAGGCTAAGCTAAAAGATGTAAATTTTTTTTGAACTGTCAAAGGGATAAAATATTAAGAGGGCAAAATACAAAAAATTTATAAAATCATATATACAAAATAAAGAAAAAAAAAACAAAAAAAGATTTTGGTGGGGGTGATCATTCACCTTTTGTTTGTGGGTGACTCTGCCATGATGAAAATATATTTATTTGTGTTTATATATGGCAGTTTCGATAGAAGAACCATGTGTGTGGGCACTGCACTTTTAGAACTTTTTGCCATTCGGAATCTCATAATTTGGAAGTAAACTACAAAAATGGGTGGTCATTCAGGGGTAGAGAAAGGACCACTCTGTGCATGTGTGAGTAATAATTTAGTCTGCCGTCACATCGCCGTACATAAAGAGTGTACCACGTGATACACGACGGCTTTATGAAGTCATTGTTGGTAACTGTGTAAATATTGATTACAATATAAAGGTAACAATAGTTGGGAATTATTGTCGCCAAAAAGGCTTCAAACTCTTTTTTGCCTTAAAAAGTGTACAACGTGATGCACGACGGATTTAGGAAGTCATGGTTGGTAACTCTGTAAATAGTGATTACAATATAAAGGTAACAATAATTGGGAATTACTGTCGCCAAAAAGGCTTCAAACTCTTTTATGCCTTTTTACCCCCCGGCCTTGACGCACATGCACACAAGGGGGAAAAGAAGGAAAAAAAGAAGAGGAAAAAGGGCTTCAAACTCCAACGAGATGGAAAGCAAACGCCAAATGACAAATCTAAAAATGCCCTCTCTATGTGAGCGGCAAAGCCATTAATAGTTGAGTGGGGACGTTTTCTAAGTATTGATTCTTCATCTTAAAATTTTTTAAAATTTTTTTGTGGTATTTTTGTTTTATATAAAAATTTTAATTATCTCCTACTAAAAAATTAAAATATCATTGTGCCTTTTTTAAAAAAAAATTATGATTTCTGTCCTTATTAAATAAACAAAACATATAACTATGTATATATATATTTAATAAAAATTAGTGTCTCCATCAAAAAAAAAAATTATCGCTCTGCCAAGGGAATTACTTAAGATGAAGAATTTAAAAGAATCTATAGCCGGGAAGGTCACAATAAGATATATATTCGCAAAATATAGTAAAAATAAAAGATATATTATCAAAAAGCAAATCTATAGGAGGGCCGGGAATCAAAATCCTTTGGTACAATATATTATCCCATAATCTAACATTATATATGCACGTGGGATCATGAAATGAAAAGGATTGGAATATTCTCTCATTTGATATTTTACACACAGTCATATATATATATATATATATATGGGGTAATGAAATAGCTGCAATATAATCCCCTCATTCCGTGTAATGGGTAAAATTCTTTAACAGATTCCTAAAGGCAAGTACTAGTATACAAATACTAAAATCTTTACTCAATTAAAGACATATATCGATAAAAACACAAGATCGTACCAAAAAAAAAAAAGGAAAAGAAGACTAACAAACAAGATGTTACGAGATTGGGGGAATAAAAAGGTGTCTGTACATGTGGATATCACAACTCTCGTACCAAGAAAATAAAGGAAGCTCTTACTGCAGGATAAACCTTGTTTTTCTCCTAATAGCTACTGTTATTTTAATTATTAGATTGATTTTTAAACGATTTGGTTTGAAAACATACGTGTTAAAAATTTACAGTGTGTGACACATAACGATTCTTCTAATCATAGATAAAACCGTTGAAAAGTTAATAATTTAACGATTAAAATATCAATACTTATGAATAAGATAAAATGCGTGTCGTCTTACAAGTTTTGTCAAAAATAATAAAAAATTGCACCATAACTCCTTCAATCCTTGTAATTTATTTATGGACCGCCAGGCAAAGGTGCTGACCTCCGAAGATGCTGAGGAAACACAATCATAAGGAGAAAAGTTCAAGTTAAGCAAGTTGGAGTAGGATCCAAGTAAAGCCCTCGTTATTCACATACATCTGCAAAATTACCACAAAGTTTTACACAAAAGTGTAATCATATATTGCAAGCATGGACAAAAATTTCTCTCAAATTTTCAAAATATTTTTAATTAAAAAAAAGTCTCGAAATATCTTTTAGATGTAAAAAATTTTTTCTTGATATTTATTGAAAACTTGAGAAATTTTTTTAACCCAAAAAATATTTTGAGACCTTAAAATTTTAAATTTTTATAAAAAATTTTAAAATATCAGAGAAAGTTTTGTCTATGTACAAATTTTAGAAAAATATTAGTGAAAATTGATAAAATTATTGATTTTGCAGAGATCATAGTAACTTCAAGTTATATAAAAAAAAATAAGAAACATTGGGCAAAAAATTATAAAATTGATAGTTGAAGTATTTTTATCGTTTTCCTTTTATCAATATTTTATAATTAGCGACATGATAGATTTGTTATCACATGGCATGCTTGTACATTTTGTATATTAGCATGCCATGATACCAATATTGCATGAATTATGGTGAAATTCTTATCATGTTTATGTTTTATATGTATAAATTTATGTATTAAATCTAAACTAAAAGTCTACATTTGATGATATCAAAAATAGAAAATATTGTATCTGAATAAATATAAAACACGGGGTATAAAAACATAGTCCTTCTTCGAAATAAGGATGCGCACAAGGGTTTGAGCAATTATTCCTCTCAAAATTTTTACCAATCATGATCCAAAAATTTTAATCTATAATCACATAAAAAGAAAGCACTAGTGTGGGTTATGCATAGTATGCCTTAAGAAATAGTAACTAAGTGCAATTAAAATAATACATTAAGAAAGAGAGTTGATTGACACGAATAAATCACTTAAGTATCAAATATATCACTAATTTTCTAATTTACTGAATAATTTTTTCATGTATTTTTGTAAAAGTGTTAGGCAAGCCGTTGTAGAACTTTTCTAATTAGAAGCGAAAAGCTACTGTAAGTTGATTTTGTTATACATAAATGACAACGTTCTTTTCAACATCTGCAGCTTGTTATTTTAATGAATAAACATATTAAACTGTCCAATTATATATATATATATATATATATATATATATATATTATATATACACGCACCAACTTTGTTTTCCTCTAAGAACCTGTTATATATGTTGCTTTTTTTCCCCCTAATCCATATGTTGCTGTTTTTTGGCAAATACATTTTGTTTTCACAAGCAAATTAATTATTTGCCCCCAGCATATCTTTATTATTATTTTTTTGATGAAGTATCTTTTCCTTTACAAATAAAACATATTTCGAATATCAAGGACTGAGTGTCAAAGACATCGGCCAGCTGAATTAGATTAAGTTGATTACTCAAGTATTATACTATATCACTTTTTTTTTAAATCAATAAGTTGCGGCTTGGACACACATTCTATTGTCGTCTATATATATACAGAGGAGAAAAATCAGGGAAAAAAAATTCCACAAAATTCCATTCCTGCAAAGAATTTTTTATAAAAAAAAATCTCATTGTTTCATTACTCCTTTCATATAAAAACTCAACCTAATCAATATCATCTACCTGCATCGTCCTATTAGGCAATAATAAGGTGTCCATAGCACCTCTGCATTATTATAGGGGTTGAAAGACTTTGCGGTGTGAGTGTGTTGGGGGAAGGGGGGATCGGTTGGGGTGCACGGCAGCAACAATCAGGGGTGGACCTGGAAAAATTAGCTAGGGGATAAAGACGTGACTGAACTAATAAAACAAAGTAAATAAAAGGATTTAAAAATTTTTGGAAGGATGGAACACAATTTTCTTTTTGAGGGGCAAAAAACAAGTTTTATAAAATTTCATATACAAAATTAAAAGGAAAAAAATTTCAACGGGGTGGCTGCGCACCCTCATTCGTGGGTTGTTCTGGCCTGATGGCAATTTATATTAATTGGTTGTATATGTGTCACGTTTATTAATCATATCTTATCACACCACCCCCTACAATAACCCGTTTATTAAACATGTAAGATAATATCAACCTATACACGACATGTTTGTTACATAGATAACCTGCATAACTTGTTTAAATTAGTCTGTTGAATATATATAATTGACATAATTATGACCTATTTAACATGGTTATGGTATATTTGACATGATTATGACACATTTAATTGACACATGTATTGATCAATTTGTCTTTTCTTTCAAGAAAAACAAAAGAAATTTACCAAATTTGAATTAAAATTCATATTGTTTATATTTAACAAATCGTATGAGTTTTATGTTTCATCATATATACAACAACAACAACAATAATTAGGTTTCAAATACATTATATAGTTAACTACATGTCGATTTGGATTGCTTCATGTTACACTAGTCAACCCGATTACAACCAACAACTCATTGAATAGTAAACCAATAGTTTTTTTTTTTTTTTAAATAATTTCTCTAAGCATATTGAGAGCATAAAAACAAACTTGGGAAGTAACTTGTTTAAGTGGGAAAATGATTGGAACTATCATCCATGAAGTATCCACCCAATGGAATTTTGTAAATGGTTGCTCTAATTCTTCTTCTTTCTATTTTTCCTCCCTCAACACCTAACTTTTTCACGTATTAGCTTTGATCTTCTAATTAGGTAAGAATAACGATTGCAATGTCGTTTCTTAAGGAATGTACATACAAGTCGTGGAAGGCACTCAATTTGTTTGGAGGGAAATATAAATTCCCTAAACAATCTTGGGTGGATCAAGACTATTCTGAAAATTCAAAGGCCTCGAAGTGTAAAATATACCAGAAATTAATAATCATATACGTGCTTGGAAAAAAGGCGAAAACTGTTCCTTCAAATTCTCATATAAATTTAGGGGGTGTTTGGCAATGGTGGGAACCACTCAGTTCCCACCACAATCTTAGTTATGAACAGTGTAAAGCTCTCACATACTACAGTAACAATAAAAAAATATGCTACAGTATAAAACTCTCACATGCTACAGTAAAAGTGGTTTTCACCACTGGTTCCCGTCACCCTTCCAAACACCCTATAATTAAGATCGTCATGTAGCTAGAATTATAATAGCCCGTAAGAAGATCATCCAAAGTTAAACAAATAAGAAGCTGGTCAGGATGTTGATCTCTTTATCCGAAAATATGAAAATTTGAGAAGAAATATTCCCTAGGAAGTATAGTGGATGTCGCTTTACTTAGAAGTCATAACAAGATACAGTAAAAGATGATAAAGCCAATTCAACAAAACTATCTGATAAAGCTAAAGGAAAAGAAGTTGCATATACTTGTTTATTAGTATAATATGCATCTCAATGTTTGTGTCATGATCATGGGTGATTGCAACAGCTGTGGTCATAAGTAGAGGTTTTAAAACCCATATATATATATATATATATATATATAGAAACAAAATAAGACACTGTAGCGAGCATGAGCAATCCTTTTTTATTTGGAAGCAAGCATACAACTTAAACGATGCCAAAAAAAAAAAAAAAAAAGAATAAGTAAACCCATTTGAATTCTCAACTACGACGACGACAATAACAATAATAACAACAACAACAACAACAATTATAATTATAATCTTATTATAAGATATTTTTGCACCAGGTCCTCAATCTTTGTAACTATTAACACTTGAATCCTCATTTTGAGAAATTAGATACTTGGTTCTCCAAACCCTTAATCTGTTGGCACTTTAGTCTCTATTATAATAAGACACTCAAGTCCTATTAAACTTGCAATTTGTTAGCATTATTAGTCCCTGTTTTAAGAATTTAGACATTTATTTTTTAAAATTTTAATTTGTTAATACTAGATCTTTGTCAATATTTTAAGACTTTTTGTTCCTTATGTCTTAAAAAGTATATGTCCTTAAAAGCTCAATTATGCATTGTTGTCATTTATATTATTTCTTATATCTATATAATCTCTTTTTCTTGTAAAAAAGAGATCATTAGTGTCATATTGTATTGCACCATCCATCCAACATCACACATGCATACTTAAGGTTCTTGATAGTTGAAACCAAGAGCTTGAGATATCAGTACTGTAGCATGTAAGAGTTTTAGGTTATTATTTATTTTTACTTTACGTTAGTTAAAACTATGAATGTGTTTGGTAACATAGTTAAAATTAAAAATTGGAACGATTTTACTGAGCTTTATACTGTAGCCTACCTTTGCTTTATATTGTAGTATGCGAAAGCTTTACACTCTAACAGTTTTAATTATGTAGTTAGAACAGGGTTGTCAAACACACCTTAAAGGCTTAGAATTTTTCTTCCAAACACCCTAACTATGACCAAGTGAGAACTTTAAAAATGAGACAATAGGCATCCCAACTACTGCACCATTGCCCATCTTATCAGTGGTATTATCTATGCAGTCTTTTCTATATATGAAAGTTGAAAACAACTTAGCACTAATTAAAGTGGTGCATAGTCCTCACACTTTTTTTTTTCCCCTTTTTTGGCTTCTCTCGGGCTTCAAAAATATTTTGCCATTTCGTTGCTTCCCCATGTGTAAAAACGTGAACAGATTTTTGTCATGTTTGCCTGTGAATGAAGAGAATCATTGGTGTCTTCACACTTTCACATTAAAATTATTTTAAGAATCTATTAATACTTTACTCTTTCATATTAGCATTGTTTTAAAAATCTACTGACAGCACAGATAGAAAGAAGGTGGCTTCGAGATTCCAGTTGGTAACAACGCAGGTTCATAGATATTTGTCATTTGCCCTCCGCGCCCCCATATATATATATATATATATATATATATATATATATGGTTTTTTCTTTATTGAAAACGTCGTGGCCATTCTTTTCAGACCCACTCACGTTTTGGCCATAGTGGAAGGTTCCTAAAAGCGTCTTGTGCCTCCCACTTGCGATGATTAGGAAAAATCCAAAAAGCTAAGACTACAGAAAGCAAATAAATTACTATGATATCAGCCAAAAAAAAAGACAATACCATGAATGGCCGTATAAGTCACCGAACAAAACAAGAAAAAGATCAATATTGGGCCCATGCGTCTGCAACAACTTTTGTTAATTAATAAATTTGCACTTTCGTCATTAAAAAAAGGAACAATCTTCCAAAATTAAAGAACTGCGTCGATACTCTCTCCAACACCCTCATGTCTCTTTGTAAATATAATATTTTGATTCCTCGACAGTGCTTATCATTTTAAAACTTTGAGATTGCTGATGCTGATTTTGATGTAAGCATCTCATGTGCATAAAACAATATCACATACAATCTACAAGAATGAAGAATCGAAATACCTCCGGCCATTGACGTCATTACCTAAACAATGTGTATTTATAATGCTCGTTCATCGTCGAGCAATTTCCCGAAATCGATTTCCAATAATTTTGAAAATCACATACTATTATTGGAAATTTCTCGATTTTGAATATTCTTTATGGAAACTCTTAAATAGTAAATTTTGAGCTATCTTAAGTTTCTCAATTTTTTTATTTTCATACCAAAAATATACACACATAAATTATGGGAAAATTTTACATTTGACACATACATTGTTTAATGATAGCGTATTCAACATACAATATCTCTTTGTTTCTATGTGTGTGTGTCACGTGTATTTTCATGGATATATATATATATATATAATAGGTTAATTACATAATTATACCTTATAGTTTTAACTATTTCTCAATTTGTTCCTCTGTTCTTAGATTCTAAAAGTTATCCTTGAAATTTTAAAAACTTATTTTAATTTCATCTATATGAATGGAAAAAATTAGACAAAACAACATGACTACTCTTAAGTAGATATGATAAATATTTTATGTATTAAAGACATAAAAAAATCCTAAAAAAATCAAATTTTAAAAAAAGATCTTGAGTTTTATGACTTTTAAAATTTTAAAATATATTTTTAAAAAAATTCAAGAAAAACATATATTTTATAAACAAATTAGGTTTAGTCAAGGGTATTTTTATCTTATCTCTTTGTTTTTTAAGTTAAAAAAGTCTATAAGGGATAAAATTGAAACAAGTTTTTCAAATTCAAAGGATACCTTTGTAATTTCTAAAAACATACAGACAAATTAAAAAATAATAAAAACTATAAGGTATAATTATGCGATTAACTCATATTTATAATGTAATGAGTTTTTAATCTTCATAGATTCCAAAGGGTAGCAACGTATATTATTTTATGGTTCTGCTCATGCAATGATGGATAAAAATAGCACTACATCCACAAATATGAAACTAATTAACTAAATAATTTAACACTAATCAATAAAATGCACTCCAAATAAGTGAAGGCCCACAAACGTGATATTATTTAATTAGATTTTTTTTCAAAATATTCAACAAACAAAGAAGTACTCTAAAAAGAAAAAGGAGGCAAGAGAAATATCATTTATAAAGTTGATTTGCTGCCTTGTCACAATAGTGTTCAATACAATTAAGAATGATGCATGCCATACAAGTTATAATCACTTATCTAAAGAAAGCGGCATCAATCCATAGAGTATTTGATTAGATGAAGAGAGAGAGAGAGGGAATTAAAAAGGAGAGGGCAATTTCTGCGTGGTTCCTTTTATTTACGTTACTATTTGTATTTATTTACTTTAACACATGCAAATCCTTTTTATACCTCAAATATATTGTAAAACTTAAAAGTTCTTGTCTTATACGTAGAACGGCCACCAAAAGTTTTGGAAAAACTTTTTTCAGCCCTTTCAAGGCCACGTGGGTCTCATGTAATGGAGCTCATTTATATAAAGGGTTCGGCTTAGAGCCCAACCAGGCTATACAGAACTGTCCAAAATTTTAGTCTCTACGGTACTCATAATAATTAAGTGGCTGATAAAATTTTAATAAATAGAAGCCAGTTGGGATTGGGACCATGCATGGCCTATCGTTAATGGTGATAGATGTTTTCAGAATATATTCTCGCCTATCTTTGGTACATAATTGAGAGAATATGCCACATTTGCGTTTGAAAAATAAGCCAACTGAAAAAGACATGTCTATGATTAAACATACCAATATTATATTATACATAGGTTTTGCTAGTGTATAGTGTAATCTGATATCCATTAAAAGTAGCAATAATGTTAAAAACGTGTAACACTATTGTTATTGTTATTGTTATTATTATTTTAAGTTATGGGATTATCTAGGTAACCAAGCACACGAAAAAAACAGAGATAAAGAGCGTCTGCAGCAATGAATAAACTCTTTCCAAAGAATCCAAACTATGAAAATCCTGATAGAGCACCAAAAGAAGTAGGGAAAAAAGGGTTTAAAGAGCATGTTTTCAAGCAACTATAATTGTGTGTTTTTGGCAATGTCAGTTTCCATCAATACTTTTGGTTGTTGGAGTACAATAAACTTCTCACATACTACATTAAAAAAAAATAACTATAATGTAAAGTAGGAATGTTCACAAATTGCACATTATAGAGATTATAAGCGTCAATCCTTGCTCTAATCCATATATCAAATCAGGAAAATCTGAATCCAAAATTAATCAGTGAACACCCCAATCTAATTCAATCCAATCCAATCCAAAAACCATGGATTTTATAGATTGAATTATGTGGATTCATGGATTAAGCCTTTAAATTTATTAAAAACTAACGATTAAAATTAACATAGTATAATATAACAGAACTTAATAAAATCTAATATATTACAATCTAATAGAATGAAAGTCTTTGATAATAAACTAAATTGTAATGTTACAAAACATTACAACTGATAAACTTGAATAAACTTTAGACATGAATAAGTAATGTTAATTTTTGCAATTAGGCTAACCTTTTTTTTAAGCATATAAACTTTGAACATACTACCATAAAAGGATAAGTTTAAATTTTATTAAAGTTGCGTGTGTTTTATATATGTATATGTATGTGTTATTATTTACAATGTATTTATAGTTCAGATTTACGGATTACATAGATTAAGAGATGCTCAATTTGTAATCCAATCTATAAATATCATATTAGGAAAGTTTAATCCAAAACCAATCTGTCTTTTTTTTTTTTATTGGATTTGATTGAATAGATGGAATGGATTGGCGGATTCCATGAACATCCTTAACGTAAAGTTCTTACATACTACAATGATTTTAATCAAATTTAGTATGAGCAATTAGTTCAAATCATATTTCCCTAACACTCTATCAAGACCTCGTTTGAGATGGCTTATAACAAGCTGCTTTTGGCTTATTTAGTCCAAAAACTACTTTTGAGTCTATTTTGATGGATAAGTTGTTTAGGCTTTTTTTTTTTAGAAGCACTTTTGAAACAAGTAATCTCTTTAGTGAATATAAAAAGCTCTTTTATTTATCTTTTTAACCTTATATTTGTGAATAACAGTTTACAAATTCTATCTATATTCTTATATTACATTTCTTTTTATAACAATAAGAGACTTATTTAGCCAAATAAGATTAAAAGCTCTTTTAAATCAAAAAGTATTTTTTTATGTATTATCTAAATATTAATTAAAAACTCTAGCTTATATTTTTTATTATCTACTGTTTAAAAGTAAAAGTATAAACTATCTTAAACGGGTTATAAGACGAGGAAACATGGTATTAGGTGCTTACCAAAAGAAAGAGAAGATCATATCAAATACAATGTCATAGTTATGCTATGCCTATGACTAGTGTAATGAACTTCACATGGACCGTAAATATATGTATAAAAATACTATATCCACTGATATTGTACATCACATACTGAAATTATAAAAAAAAAAAAAAAAGAAAAGGGGATTAATAAGCGTCAGTGCATCACGACAATATATTATGGGTCCCCCTAGCTCTAATTGTTCTGTAATTTTCTCTGTAAAAAGGACAAAGACGTGGGCGTCTTATTCATGTGGGGCCTCTAAGGGTAGTGTCCTTTTCCATATATAACGTACACGTACTATTTGCCGTACTATAGTAATATGTCGTTATCAAATTAAAGGAAAGCAACGTTGATTATTCCATTTAGAGATCAAACAATGATCAATAATCCATGGAGTAAAGCTATTTATCAGTTACAATCGCTCACTTTGAATGAGTGTTTAAAAGGAGGGTAAAAATTGTTAATTAAAATTATTTTTATTATAACATATAAAAATTTTAAATTGTAAAATTTTTTTATTGTTATTGTAATATATTAAAGATTTATATTATTTATAATTAAAAAAATTGTAGAAACTTTATTGTTACTATAGTATGTTATAGC
The DNA here is from genome assembly GCA_025403435.1 of Artocarpus heterophyllus. NCBI lineage: Eukaryota > Viridiplantae > Streptophyta > Magnoliopsida > Rosales > Moraceae > Artocarpus > Artocarpus heterophyllus. The sequence goes on along the minus strand of CM046347.1, from coordinate 7,539,103 downwards.
TTTATATAATTTATAATTGAAAAAGTTGTGGAACCCTTCTAAACACCTATTTAATGTCTCTCTTAGATATATCAATTTTAAGGTATAGTTGACCATATATAAATGTGGATGATATTAATATTTGTGTGATTTAAAAATTGAGACCGAAGTTGATATACAAGAAGCGATCAAGTAATAATTATCTAAGATGAAGTAAATGTAAAAGAAATTAACAAGAAAAAAAATATTCTCTCTCTTTAATTTAGCCCATATATATAGTATATATTGGGTGTTTGACATATTAGTATTGGTTTAAACCAATAATAGTATAAAGTTTTTATATATTATAGTATAAAGCAAAAAACAATTATCATATAAAGCTTTCGAATGCGATAGGGTATGAATCAAAATTTTCAATTCAAACGGATTTGTCAAACACCTTAATTTCTCTTAAACATCACGTTTTGAAACTTATCTTTATAAGTACCACACATATATTTATGTTTAAGTGTGACACAACTTATACAAATAAAATGAGTAGTAGTGTGGCATAATTTTTCATGAGTTGAAACTTTTGGTTTTGGGCCTTTAGCAAAGTTCAATCATTTAGATGAACAAAATAAAGGCAAAGCTATGATGAGAACCTCTATTTTGTTTTCATCAATGAGACCCTTTTATTGACCATTAGTTCTGCATCCTATGGGTTAAAAGCAAAACAAACTCACTATAATCAAATGAGCCGCACACACTAGATTGTTAAAAAAAACGGGCAACTCTGCCGCCGCCAAAGGTCCCCGATGAATAAAAGATCTGAAAATACTTATATCTCTTTGGTGGGGGTCATCGAATTGTGACTTTAGTCACAACCCACCCTTGGCCTTCCACGATGGATGATATCCTACTTGCTCAATGGAGATTGCGACCTCACAATCTAGTGTAGCAAAGGCTCCACCTATGTGGGTCGAGATAGTGTTGCAGCCCTGTCACGTGGAGGTCAAGATTGCATCGTAATTCTATCACGTATAATTCAAGATTATGTCATGTTGATGTTGAGACTATCCTTCATAAGGGTAGAGATGGCATCACGTGGAGGTTGAGACAAAGGCAAGTGGGGTCGAGATGGTGTCGCGCAGAGGTTGAGACTGTGTCACATGGGGGTTGAGATGGTGTGGCAAGGAGGTCAAGACGGTGTCAAGTAGGGGTCGAGATGACATCACGCGAAGGTTAAGATAGCGTCATGTAGAGTTTTTAATGAAGGTCCAAACAACATCGCAAGTCTATCACTTGTCGATTTGACTATTCTTCACCCGCCACACCTCTGTCGAAAGACATTACACCTACAAAAGTGAACAAAAACCCATCAACCCAATTAACCCACCCAACCCAACCCGATATAACTTAAACTTGACGAACCATATGAGTAATTCAACACAACCCAACCCAACCTAACCAAAGGTTTCATTGGATGGGTTCAAATTGAAACTTTCCCAACCTATCTTAACCTGAACCCACCCAGTCTATTTTTATATATACAAATATTTATATTATATATTTATAATTTTGATATAAAATTATACATACACAAATTTAAAAAATGCATTTTGATGTGTATTATTTATAGCATCATGTATTATCTTGGTTTTTCTTATTTTTTATTTTTTATTTTTTTTATAAATGATCATGCTTGCATTCGTAAAAAGTTGATAAACGCATTTTGACCAAATATATATATATATATATATATATAGATATGTGTGTATTATTTGTTTTATATTCACATTAATAAATCGAAGCTTATTATGATTTATGTTAAGTGATGGATCTTTGTATTACAAATGTAAAGGATGTTTGAGTGGAGATGCTTGGAATTGGAGATTGACAATTATGCACTATATTGGTTTATGTTTTTTCGTATTTTTGTTGTATTGATTTTTATATGGTTTATTTGTTAGTTTAAGACTCAATGTATTTGATTTGAATTTGTGCTATGGAGCCTTTATTTTTATGTTGGTTTTAACTTATTGAGACAATTTTGGACCTTTATAAGACTAATATCCTATGAATTTTAGCTTGTTAATTCATTTTCGATTAAATTGTTACTTTGATATTTTTTTTATTTTTATATTACTTAACTCGACTAACCCACCTAATCTACCTAAACTTTAATTGGGGTGGATTGGTTTTGAACTTTGGGTTAATTGGGTGGGTTAAATATAAAATCAATCAACTCAAACTTTGATTGAATGGGTTGAAATTTTTCAAAAACCTACCAAACGTTTACCCCTAATTCTCGCCAACAACAACACCACCCCCACCCCCAACAGACAATTTTTTCCTTATTTTTTTATTTTTTTTAATTTGTTATGTTAAAAGTGACAGGGAGGGAAAAAATTATGAAGTAAAGCTGTGTTTATTTTTTATTTTTGTGAGAAATTTTGAACCACTAGATGTAAATCAAATGGTAAAAAAAATAAAAATAATAAGGCAACTCATTGATAAGAACTTTAGAGATTCTCACCGGAGCATTCCCCATAAAATAAATATATAACTAATTTTTTTGAAGTGAAAATATATAACTAATTTTAGAGTATTCATGAATAATTTGTACGTGGCCAAATCTCAACCATTCAAAGTAGCCATGCCAATTGCCACAAAATAACGAATGCGATCGAAATGACCCGTCAATGTTGTATCACATAGATATGCTCTGCAAGGTTGTGAAATGAAAACCTAGTACAACTTTAGGATCCGGACAAATTAATGAACAATATTTAATAGCATAACAGACAACAAAGATAAATCTTACTAGGCGTCTAAAAAGAAAAGTTTAAAAAAATGGTTTAGAATCATTTTTTATTAAAAATGCTATAATTGTTGAGAGCTTTATATTATAGTTATTTTTTATTTATATGATAACTGCTAGAAAGTTTTACACCGTAGACTGTTCAACTGAAAACTTTAAATTGTTGTGTCAAACAAAGTGTAAAGTAATACTACCTAAATTGATTAGGCAACAAAACTATAGGTCTTGTTGGAGCAAAATTTCATGCAATACTAAATTGTAGTCCTTAAACTAGTTATCTGGATTAAACAAACGAATAATCTAAGGAGAAAAAATTAATCACCCAAGTAACATATGTAATCTTAAAGAACAAATAGTGCGTGTACTTTTTTATATCAAATCGAGAGAATTTATAGTACATCAAAATAAAGGCGTTTAATACTCCTTTTTAATTCAAGAGGTAATTCTCTTTTAAAGACGATACAAAACTATTCACCTTTTGGATGTTACAACTAATAATACATTAAACATGACTTAACAATTGGTCGTTAATTGCTTTTAATCATCAACATTTCATTACTTGATGGCGCAATATAACTTTCAAGTTTTCGCTTTTAATTCTAGCCTTGGAATGCTCGGACGCTTAGAATACTTTTGGCATTTAAATGTTGATTGAGCCACGTGTCACTGCCTCTCGTTGATATTTTATTGTAAAAAAATACCATCCAACAAGTTTTTCTCCTAAAATATCTACAAAAATTAATTTTTTTTGGGAAATATCTGCCATGGCAAACCCTACACATACACATATACATATATACACACATACGTATATGTATATTATATCGTTCAACCGTGGGGAGATCACTCAAGAGAATACGTTTTAAATTATAGTCTTAATACAGTTAGAGGATGGACCGCCGTGTCTGTGCATTGAACACGAAATATGTGCTGTCACTGAATTTTTAGTGTCTCTTTGTAACTTCGTTGAAATGAAATGTCTGTTTTTGTTGCATAGAAAGATATTGAATTATTTGGTCGGGTTTCTGGAAACACAATGATATTACAGGAAAGATTTTGGTAAGATTACTATATTAAAATAAGAGAAAAAATAGATGAAAAGAAGACAAGCTGATAGAAGCTCGTTTTTTTTTTTGGTGATGTTTCTCTCTGCTGGAACCTACATATGAGTGACTATTGTTAATAAAGTATTGTGCAGAAATATGCGAGATCAATTTTTTTGGCGGCCTTGGAAACCTACATTGTTGGAGGAAATAACTTCTATGATAATTAGTTATTCTTTTCGATGTAACCTCACGAAAAGAAAAATGATGACCATGTTAAATTAAAACATGTTAGAAAGAAAAATATTATCATTTTTTTCCGTTGAACGCGAATAAGCATCATGTATTACAATTACGTCACTAATACTTTGGTACGACTGAAAAGTGGAAAGAAAGAAAACATTGAAAGGATTTTACGATGAAAATTGATATGATGAAATGTTTGATAGAAAAGAAATTAAAATTGAAAGGAAAAGTATAGGGAAGAAATGGCGTGTAGATTCCACCAAAATTAATCTCTCTAAATATAGGTGGATTTTGTGAGGGAAAAGTTTAACAACAATACAAAAAAAGTAGAGTTACCAATTTGTCATTCCTTTCCATCAAAATTTCAAAAAACAAAATTTGGGCACCAAATTAGAAAAATAGCTAAATAATATTTTGACAAAATGGTAACTGTATTAATAGTATTTTTTTATTCTTTTGGTTTTTCTTATAATACCAAACAAGAGAAGATAAAATCATTTTCTTTTCACCTTCACATACTAAAAAGTAAAAAGAAAATCAAAATCTTTCACTTCCTTACAGTTTTCTTTCATTTATAGTTTTTTGTTTCCTTCTATTATCTTTTCTTCTAACCAAACAGAACATAAGAGAAAGAGCGTTGTATGAATAGAACCATCCTCAAACAAGTTGTTACAAATGGTGACAAGACCCATAATGGAGGGACACTTTTTCTTTCATAGGAAACCAAAATTTTATTCATGAAGTGAAAGATTTTAAAAACTTCAAAAAAGAAAACTTCAATTTTATCTTGCCAAATATGAAAAAGATCAAATTTGACAATCGATTAAAAAAAACACACACACACACACACAATAAAAAAATCCTCTTATTTTTCTTTATTTTCGTGAATTAATTTCCTTCATATTTTATCTCTAGTCTAAAGAAAACAGTATAGACATTCACCTGCTATGAACTCTTGTTGCCCATTCTCTTTAGTGGTGCATTTACATGAGGCCCAGCCCATTGCTGCCCCGTTAATTTTTTTTTTTTCAAAAATTGACCTTAAAAATCTTATAATTTTATTCTTATGTCCTCACTCAAAATTATGTATTTCTATATATGCCCCACTCTAGTACGAGTTTTGAAATATTTATTCAGTAATTTTAAAAAAATATTGTAATATACTTTCTTTTTTTTTTTCATACGGCTCATGTTATTAATTTCTAAAAAAAAAGTTTAGTGTAAACCCTTACTGAAGTTGAAGGCCGGCTCCGCCACCGATCCCCTCTATTCTTCAAGTTCCTCGTTAATGATTCGGCAGGGGTCCATGATGCATAGGACATGAAATACAGGTAGGAGAGGCATGATTTGATCTGAGAGGGCGAAATGCAAAAATATTTATGTCATCTCTTTAATCTTGCTATATAGCCCGAGTTACATTCTAGGATTTTGTTGATTTTTTTGAATATAACACAAGAGCATTAATTTGAAAACGAAAGTTTTTAACTGAACTCACGGAATATAACTCGTAGTATATAGCTGTGATCATCTTACACAGTTCTGCCGTACCACAACACGCTAAAACGTGGGTCGCTACAAAAGTAGCATGTTTCGTGAGGTTCTTGAGAACAGTTTCGGCCTAAAATTCTTGTTCAAGGTGTAAATGGGCTGTTTGATGGGATCTTCTCAGTCGGGGACCTGTTGGACCCATAAACGAATAACTTGAACGGGTCAAGTAGGGAGATATTACTCTTATGGTATTGTTTTTCAATTTTATTATTTTATAAGAAGTTGTAAAACATATCACTTTTGAAGAATATAAAGACATAACTAGTTATAATTATTTTATGTTAGGATAAGACAAGCAAGTGTTTCATTAGGGTATTTGATAAGACTCCCTCATTAAATCCTCTAATTAATAGAATTTTAGTGTTAAGCAATATTTTTGTGTCTGAGTATGAAAATGTGTTTAAATACGTATTTTTAGTATGTTTTTATGTCTAAGTATGTTTTTAGTAATTTTTAGAAGTGTTTTTAAGTGTAAAATATTTGTTTAGTTTGAAATTAATTAAAAACATAAAAAAACGTGTTGTGATCTTGTTTTTAGTCTTAATGTGTTGTAAAATATGTTTTTAGCAAGTAAATATGTTTTTATACCTTTCTTGTAATTCTTAAAAATATTTTCGAGTCTTAAATATTATATATGTGTAAAACCGTTAAGGTCTAAAATTTTAAAAGTTTATTCTTATTTTTAGTGTGTTTTATGCATGTAAGATAAACATTTTTATAATTATTGTAAATATTAAGTTTGTAAAACAATTATTTTCGTTTCAATTATTTGTAGATTTAAAAAGTAGAGCAAAAATGGAATTAAACAATGTTAAAACAGACAAAATGGGACAATAATTGCTTAAAAAAATCAAAAGAAATACGAATTTGAATAACGAAGACACGTGGTGAAACTAGACTACCAGATCAGCCGCCAAACCAATCCCAGCCGTCCATTGGTGCCAAGTGTCAGCATGCCAAAGCTGATGAGTGTTAGTGGGGCCTGCCTACGCAGCTAAGATTCTGGGGCTCCAGATTGCATTTGATGCTTCTTAGGTGAAGCTCTCATTCAAGCCGTCTATCTTGCTTGCCGCGATCCATCTAACAGTCCCTGTTCGTCTAAGAAGAAAAAGTATAAATATATCTTTCGACTGATCTGGAGCGTGCTTCTCAGTCAAATTCTTCACGATCGATGGCCATAAATTGTCCGTCCTTAGTCGCGAAGCATTGGATTTGAACGCCCAAATTGCAATCTGCAGAGTTTTTTATCAGCATGGAAAAAATAATAATAAAAAAAATAAAATAAAATCTTACCTACTCCAAAGACTTTTCCTCTGGCCTTTTGTCTTGATTCTCGGTCAACAATCCAAGATTAGACATAACCATTCAGAGCATAACAAAATTATGCTTACATTTCTTTTCCATATTTTCTCTATAGGACTTGTAAAAATACTGAGTAAGCTATGCTAGAGTAGAGTAATATGGTGAGACAGGAAATGAATTTATATTGTATAATTATTTGGTGTGTATTTTGATTCAATAAAATTATTGTAATGCTTATATTTTAGTGGAAATAATATTTTCTTATATTATAAATCAATATTGTTATGCTGTGAATTTTTATATAAATTCAGTTACGTTTTTTTTTTATGTATCAATTAATTTGCACAATAATATTAACATTATTATTTTATGAAAACCTTTTACTGCAGTATTATTGGAGGTATGTATGTTGTTGCTTTCGGGTATTTCATAAAATAAAGTTTTGTTGATTTTAACATAAATATTATTCTACTAAAATATAATTAATTTCATCTTTTCCATCCTATAGTTGTGATAATTAATTCTATAGTGACAGCGTTTTTATTTATCACACTTGGTGTTTTTAATTTAATGTTTTTATGAAATGTTTCTTACTATATTATTGCTTGCAGTATTGTCACTTTTGGATATTTTGTAAAAATAACATGCTTGTTTTAACCGGAAAAGATTTAATCAGTCAAATACTTTAAAATTTTAATTGGAATCAAAATCCATACTAGTAATAAACATACAAAGGATTCTCGACGCCCTACCGTTTTAATTGTATGTTTTAAACTTTATAATATGAAATCGCCAAAAAAATATTTTCTTATTTCTCAATTTTATTTTGTTAAGCTCACTTTCCTCTTAAAACATTAAAATTTTGCAATCTCACTGCTCGTAAATTTCACTTTTATGTGGATACGATAGTCCTTACAATACTACAAACGACTACGTATTGAGATACAATTTGGGGAATACAATAGGTATTTTGACATTTTTGGCAAGAAAAAGTGGTATAAATCAACTGAAAAAAATTAGGGGTAGAACACAATAGTAAAAATAAAAAAAGTGATAGACCACTTTATTTACTTAACTCTTGTACACCGAATTGACGTCGCTCTAATGAATTGATCAAGGGTAAAAACAAATATGATTTACTGAATTCATCCCTGCCTTAAAAAAATTTACTAGATTACAATAAGTCATCTACCTGATGTAACCAAAATAATGAGTGATTGGCAATGGTCAGGGGAAAGTAAACTAGTAGATTATTTTTATTTTGTTATTAGAATACTCTTTTATAGCAAAAAATGGTTGGTCGCATGACTGTCATCGGAGGGTAATCTGGTACATTGGTTTCAGTAATTTGCTATTATTATGTTCAACAAAAAGTGGTCGATTGCCAGCGTGATTATATCTGGTAATCTATTGTATTATTTTCAACAAAAAGTGATGACAGTTGACGCTTCGACACCTAAGAATTTCTAATGCATTATATATGTAGTAATTAAATATTATTATAAGCAATTGATACACAAATTTTATGAGCTAAATTCTATGCTCGAAATTTTATTAAGTATTTTAAGAGCAATTTTAATGCCATAAGAATTATTGTTTAAATCTAATTTTTGTGACAAATTTAGTAAAAACAAAAATTAGAATTTTACGATTACAAATCTTGTCATAGTTTTGAGTAAAGTAAGAATAAGGAAGGAAAATAACCTAGAAAGCTTAATTGTTATAGAATATGTTGCAACAGATTTTCAAACGGAAATGCTAGATAAGAAAAATACTCTATAGAAATACAAAAATTATATAGTATTAAAGTTAAATGGTCTAAAATTATGTAGTATGAGAATAATACAGTGTAACGATTATACTGATAAGGTTAAGCTATATAGAAAATATACTGCAAAGGTAATGCAATATAAAAAATTGGACTTTAAAAAGTTAAGCAGCATATGAATTATACTGTATAGAGCATGTGGAACAATATGGAAGGTTGTGGGACCCTATAAACTGTATAGAAAAGAATACTGACAATGTAAGTGTTAATTTGGACTATATAAAAAATAATGTGGAACCTATAAGGACACCTCAAGGATGTAGAAAGTATGTTTAAGGGCTTTTTTGAAAGATTTGAATGTATGAGTTACTTAGAGGCTGAATTGTCTTCTAAGTTCAACATAAAATTTATTGGAAACGTCGAGACGGACAACTTTTGTGAACAAATTTTGAGTTGGATCAAGTCAAAAAATATGGATTTTGGTCCTACCTGTTCAAAAACTACATGAAGATGAATGATTGTAAGAAAATTTAAAATACAAAAATTGTAGAACTCATCAAAACGGCCAAAAATCGCAAACGGTTCGTAAAAATTTTGTATCGATTTTAAGTTATGAGTTTTACGAGATTTTAATTACAAAATTTCAAAACTAAAAAAATGTTTTGAAATAAAAGGATTTTGACTAAAGATCCTTTTGAAGTTTTAATCCTTGTAGAAAACTAGACGTTTTGGCATAAGATAAGTATTTTTGGTCCCAGGGCAAAAAGTTAAGATTTTGTGTATCATGCCAAAACCATAAAATCATGTAGAATGGGAATTTTCACTATATAAAGATAGTTTTCTATAAAGCTATAATCAACAACTAATTTTATGTTTGAAATCACATAAGAATTTGGTTGTTTTACAAGAAAACATGTTAAAGACGAAATTGTCAAGATTTTTGCGTTGCAGGTAAAAGTCATAAAGTTTTATAAAACTATAATTTTTGTAGAAAGAAAATGAATTTTTTGTGTTTTGCAACATTACGAGTAGCAAGAAAATATAAGTTTTGATTTAAATGGGTTTAGAAAATTTTCAAAGGCCTGTCAAGGACAAAATAGTTGTTTTGCTTAAAATTTGCCAAAATAGACCATAAGATGTCTGATTTTGAAAAATGCCCCTTAGCATGAATTTTCCCTAACCCATTAGTAACATGATGGTAAAATAAGACAAGAAGTTTAGCAAAGTTATGTGACTTATGAAAAATCCATTAAGAGTAAAATTATCATTTTTTTTATATAACCACCAGTGCAATGCCCTTGGACCAAAAATTTTTCGTAACATGTTAAGTAATGAAACCGTCAGGTGAGACGTAAAATTTGACTAAAGAACATTTAAGTTAAATAGTATAAAACTAGACTGACAATATAGTCTCAAGATAGTTACTAATAGTCGGGTGTCGTTTGAACAGAACACAAAGCTGATTAATAAAAGGAAAAAAAAAAGTTGAAATGCTATAGTGATAACTAGGTAAGTTTCAAACCTCAGCTATGTCATGAAGAAAATAATTTTCAAAGTACTTTATTTTTAAATTATGTTCACAGTTGTTACACATAATGGTTTAAAGCTTAAGTCATGCTTTGCAACATGTTTACAATGGTTATGTTAATTGTTTTAGGCATTAAGATATGTCATACAAGATTACAAGATCAGTAATCTAAACCCTTATGTTAAGATAAGATAGTGTTGTATCAGCCTTCCGATCTAATGTGAGTGTCATGCTAAGTTATGTTGCAATCTCAGTGTTCAATGGTCAAGTACATTTGATACGTACACTTGGGCCCATAATTCAAGAAAGTTAAAAGTGATGATAAAATGTTCATAAAAGAGTATAAATAGAGTCATGCAGTATGATATTGCTTGCATTCCTTTTTAGGAATATTTTCTCTGCAGGTAATATTTATGTGGAATATGTTACCAGAAATGTTCTTATGAAAAATGTTTTGTGAAAACGTTTTACAAGAAATGTTTTAAAGAAAATGTTCAACGAGAAAGGTTTTAAGGAGTAAGTTTTACGAAAAAAGACATATTTTGTGAGATTAGTTTAAACTTACTTAGCGAAAACTCATTTATAAGTTTCTTTATGCTGTAAGAAGTTATACAAAAGACCAAAAAAACTAGTTGAAGAGCTCGGTGCGGTGGTGACAGATGCAACGGTTAGGGATATATACTACTACAACAGTTTTCTTTTGTGTCAAGAAAAAAGTTTCCATTGTTTTAACAAAAAGTTTTACTTGTTTGAAAAGGTGTTTTAAAAGGTTTACGAAACTAAATGTTTACTCAACAAAATTTAAGAAATATTTTGGATAATTTTAAAGTTAAGTTTTGAACTATGTTTCAATTTATGTTGCAAGGAAACTCGCAACAGTTTCAATAAAGTTTTAAAATGAAATCTTTTTACTAGTATTTTTCTTACTAATAAATAAGATTAAAGTTTTAAGAAATGATGTTTAAGCGAGTTATGTCACGACTCGAAAAACAGCTCGTTACAACATTAGTCGTCGAATAGTAATCTATTAGAATATTTTTAGTAGTCTATTATATTGTTTTTTATTTTCAACTAAAAGTGATTGGTGGTCAGTCATTAGAGAATAATATGGTATATTGGTAATATACTATATTTATTTTATGACCGGCCGCCAAAAAATAATCTGGTAGTTTCTTATCTGCTAAATCATAAATCATTTTCTATCATATTATTTTTATTATGGTTGTAGGGTGTCTTTCAGAGCCGAGTGTTTTGGTAGAAAATTTTTTATATTCTATCAAAATATATTCTGGGCACCACCATTGTTCTCTGGACTGTAATACCAATTGTCAAAGTTTTAACACACTTTTTGGGGAAATGCACTATGGCATTAATCGGCCAAATTTGGTATGCACATCCAGATTTGGTGCCATTTTCCATGATTACTTATGTATGGCAGAATCTTACAATTGAACGCAATTGTAATTTTAGGTCAACAAACCAGGCCAAGTCTTGGACCAGTGATAATGCAGGATGAGATAACTAAACAAATAAAATATAAAACGAAATAATTACAAAAAATTGGTTATTTTCATAGTCTTTAAATATAAAAGTTAGCTACTTAATATATATATGTGTGTGATTTTAATTATTACATCTCTAATAAGTATTATTATTATAAGTTATTTAATAAAAATATAACTGTTGTAATAAAGTAAATAATTTTTTAAAATAATTGATGATAATTAATAAGATCGAATTCTTATAACGTTACCTTATCAATTGTTTCTAAAATATATTCTTAAAAATGTAACTATTGAAAACAAATACATATGTATATATATATACGAGCAGCCCAAATTATAAAGTTTTTGTTGTTCAATTTTGATGATTGTTATGCTACAATTATTATAATAATAAAATGTATATCATATCATACACGACAATTATGACTTTTTTATTATGCTTGAGCTCCTCTCGTTGTTAAAAAGTTACACTCTTTATAAGAATTGAGAGTAGAGGCAGCATTGTCGTTATAAATATGACCGTAGATATTTTTGAATTGTTACACTACCACACTACATAGTGATTATTATTATAAAAATAAATTGTTTAATTGGTCTTTAATTTTTTACAAAAGTAAGATTTTGTTCCTCAATTTTTTTGGTTAATTAGCCCCCAAGCTTTCCATTTTATAGCTGAGGCATCAGTTTAACGGTTAAACCGTTAAGTTTGACCATTAAAAATTACTGGATATCATTTTAAGTAAAAGTACTATATTACCCTTCAAATAATTGATAAAATTAATAAAATTTGGAACAAAAATTTATCAAAAAAGCTAAAAATATAAAATCTATCTACTTCCATTTCTTCTTCTTCTTCTTCTTCTTCTCTTCACCCAAATACACTATAAAACAAACACAAATCATTTTCATCCCAAAAAACAATCAAAGAAAAAATTCAACCAAAAACCCAAAAGCAATCAAAAGATCAATAATCAATAGAAAATACCAAATCAACAAACAAAAAAATCACAATCCTCAAACAAAAACAAAGAAAAAAAAAAGTCAAACAACCTCCCTTGTTGCCCACCCTTGCCCATTGCCCCCCACCAACGCCGGCAAACCCTCCTCCACGCCCAACCATGCCAACCCGTCCCTGTCACCATCGCATCCAACCCTGTGGCACTCAGCCCTCCCTGTCTCACCCAACTTTGTTGCACCCACTTATTGTCGCAGCCCCTCCCCTTCGCACGCAACCCCTCCCTGTCGCACGCAACCCCTTTGACCCCTCCATTTCTCGATCTCTTCCTTTCATTTTCACTCTCCATCTGTTTCTTTTTTTTTTTTTTTTTGTGTGCGCAAGATCAAAGAGGAAAGGGCTTGAAGCTCCCAGAAGCGAACTTGTTCTCCTCTCCGACCATCGAGCCATTGGTGGCTTTGCTTCCTCTAGTCCATAGAACTCCATGAGGTCTTATGAAAGAAGGTACTGGTGTTAACGGGGGATTTTGATAAAAGGCTTTTTAGCCTTTTTGAACAAATGGCATCTTTTTTTTTGTTTTTTTGTTTTTGCACCAAAAAATAAGCTTTTTGGATAGAAAAACTGCTCCATTTTTTTTTTCTCATCATGTTGAGGTTTATTTCCTTGCTACAATTTTTTTTCTCATTTTTTTGAAAAAAACTGGAGCAGTTTTTTTATCCAGAAAAGCTTGTTTTTTGGTGCAAAAAAAAAAAGTGATCATTTCCCCAATTAAAATTTTCTTTTGGCCCTTTTTCAAATTTCAGCTGTTATAGAGGGTTTCAGTATAGAAGAAGAGGAAGAAATTTTTGAGGTTTTCACTTTTTTTTTTTAAATTATAGAGAAGATTTTGATCTAAAATTGATTTTAATATTTCCTTTAAAAATTTAGAAGGTTTTTTAAGTTATATTTTTGATTTGTAAGAGTAATATATTTTAATTTTTTAATATATATATATATTTTATGTTTTTAATTTTAATTTTTTAAAAAATATTAGATATTTTACTAAAATACTCTTACTAAAATAGTGATGTGCCCCTCATATGATGCACTTTTAATGACCATCCAGCTAAAATAGTCCCTTGGCTACTAAAATAAAAGGTTAGAGATTGATTAATCAGAAAAAAAAATTAGGGGACTAAAATCTTATTTTCATAAAAAATTAAAGATTAATTGAACAATTTACTCTTATAATTGATAATATTAGTTTTTGTTGTTTGTATAAGTAATCTTATTTATCTTTATAGGTTATAACTTTATTATTAATAAAAGAATAAAACTTAATATAAAAATATATTATATATTAAAAGAAAACTTATAGTATTATGGGTAGCAAAGTTTTATCTACAGCATAAAAAAGAATTTTTCTAGTTGCCTACCACGGCCTGTTTTTCGGGCTACAAAGGTAAATAACTCCAAATAGCCACTTGGCTCAAACCAGCTCGAGCTAATGGCGCACCGTTGCATCACTGTCTTTTTGCTTCATTTTCTCCAGAAATAAAAAAATAATAAAACAAAAAGGCATATAACTAAATTCGAAAAAATAAAAAAAAACCTTCTCTTTGAGGTTCTCTTCAGAGACTCTCTCAGAGCTTCAAAGCTCTCCCTCTTCAGGTTTCCCGGCGGGCGCCAGGGAGAAGAGAGATTGCGAGGTTTTCCTTCTCTCTCTTTCAATTTGGAGAGCGGATTTCTTATCGCTCCGCAATCGATCTCAGTCAGAATCATCCGTAAGATTCGTCTTCTAATTCTAATTCGCCATTGCATTTGTTTGATTTTGAGCTTTTCGTGTTTTTTTTTTTGGATTTTTCTGCGAGTTACTTTCCTTTGTTGTGCCTCAAGAAATTTTGGTACGAAATTTTCTCATATTTTAGGTCAAGATCAAAATTTTCCCTCAACCTTTCTGATTTCTTATCGGTGCGTTTTAATTGGTTTATATATATGTATATATGTATATGTATATGCTAGTGATTTCTTTGGTATGCATTTGTTTCCAATCATGTTATTGTAAATTGGATTCTTTGAGTTTACAACCTTCATTAGGATTTTATGTACGTGGTTTTATTAATATTCTGTGAAATTAAATCGCGACTAGGAATTGAGCAACCTAAGAAATGAGTCTGATTTTATTATCATTATTATTATTGTCATTGTTATAGCGTCTTCATTTTGACTTGGCTATATTTTGGTATGAAATTCCATGATCCGGCGTCTATGGTTTTTTCTTTTTTTTTTGAGCTGGTGGGGATTCAAACACTAGACCTCGTCGTTGGAGGCAGTTGTGGATTTACCAATAGGCCGAGCCTCTGACGTATATATGGATGGAGTCTTATGATTTGTCTTGATTATTTTACTATTTAAACGGAAGACTTATTATTTCTGCAGTGTAACTTTAAAATATGCGAATTCTGGGAAAAGTTTTTGTAGTATTGTGGAATCCGTAGAAAGTGCTCCTCTTCTTTGCAATATGATATTGCATATGTCAACTATTATTATTTTTAGGAAAGTAGCATGGGTTGCTTCTTCTTCTTCTTCTTCTTTTTTTTTGCAAAATGTTAACAAATTGCTTTCCTGTAGAAAAGTTGACGTATTTGGTTGCTGTTAAATGTTGGTGTCTTCAAAATAGCTCAAGGTCTGGTTCAGTCTTCAATGGGTTCTTTTTGAGATATTAATTCATTGAATATAGCATGCGGTGACGAGCCTGTAATCACTCTTCTGGTGTCGTCAAAATGTGGAATTTTGCATCCGGTTGCACAGCTGGAAGGGTTGGATTGAAAAAGGACTCCCAGAAGCCAGTGCAAGCAGCTTCTGAATGTTCAGATGATGAGGTTTCTTCTGTGGTTGGCAGAGAAGAAGGATTAGAATGCCCAATATGCTGCGAATCCTTCAACCTTGTTGAGAATGTGCCCTATGTTTTATGGTGTGGGCATACCCTTTGTAAAAATTGCATCCTGGGATTGCAATGGGCAGTTGTGAAGTTCCCCACTTTACCGATCCAGCTTCCGCCCTTCATCTCCTGCCCATGGTGCAATCTTTTATCCTTCCGTCTGGTTTACAGAGGAAACCTTAAATTCCCTCACAAGAACTACTTTCTTCTCTGGATGGTTGAGAGCATGAACGGTGATAGAGTTAAGACCCATTCTACCCACTCCGAAGAACATCGTCCTTCATGGTCTGTAAATGGCAGTACATCAATGACCAGTCAAATAAGCAGTATTAGTAATCTTAGAAGGGGACACCATATTCGTCCTTCTGAGCCGTCAAGATCAAATGAGCGAGTCCATCTCAGTGATATCTTCGGTCTGGAGAGATTAAATTCTTCGCTTAAGAAATCACTTCTTTTCTTCGTTCATATGACAGCCAAGTTTCCGTTGGTTGTGATATTCCTACTAATCATCATGTATGTCATACCAGCAAGTGCGGTGATACTGGCTTTGTACGTACTCATCACAGTTCTATTTGCCCTTCCGTCGTTTCTTATATTGTACTTCGCATATCCTAGTTTGGACTGGCTCGTAAGAGAAATCGTCACCTGAGACGCTGTTTGCTCCTGAGTTTGCAAGCACTGTGAATAGAAGTTCCTCCTACGTAATAGTTCTCTATTACCCCAGTAGTATGCAATTCGACGATTTTCCACTCTTCGAAGTTTCTGCAGTCTTCCATGCAAATTCACCCGATGCGAGTGCCACTTCTCTTGTATGCTTGTTACAATCATTGTAGCTCCTGATGAAGTTGGAGGCAGCATGTTGGTTTCGTGAATTCTGTGAAGTTGGCAACAAGCATTTGCTTTTGTGGATATTCGAATGATTATATGTGAATTAGCTAGGTAATCAGTATGTGGGTTGTCATATGATAAGCTCATCTTCTTGTTTCTATGAAGAGGTATAGACTTCTGTGGATTGGACATGTATTATACAAGCTCTACGCTTGGTTTAAAACAAAATTCCTGATGTTTTTGTCTGAAGGCACTTGAATATAACTTGGATAATATTAGTTTTGACTACGGAGGCATGGACTGTGAATGTATGTTAGAGGGAATTGATATTGAAATGATAACCAACCATAAAGAGCAGTTTGTGTCAATTGTACTGTCGTATGAACACATTTTTGTTTTTAGTGTAGGATATAGGAGTTTTATACTATAGACAGATGGGACAGTTCCAAACGTAGCGTTTGATAAATGTGGGTGGAATTGCATTTTTTTTTTTGTCCCTATGCTGTGTCTTTAGCTTGGCGCTTGGGCAAAAGGGCTGATGAATTTTGCACTGAAGACACCAGTAATTGCTTTAAAACGACTGAAATGTTAGTTTAAGGCGGAAGTTAAGCCAAAAAAGGGAAAAAAGGTGTTCATTCGGAGACTCTGAAAACACTACCATCAACGGATTATCCATTGTGCCTCCATATAAGGCCTTTTCCGCGTTTCACACACATTAAGCACCGTAGGCTTTGCCTAATAAATGGAGCTAATCAAATGAAATAAACTTGATTAAAATCATCATTAGTAAGAAACAAAAGTTGCAACAACTAAAATCTTTAGTTTCAATCGTTTTCTTAAAAAGGTATTTAGTCAAATTAGTTAGAATTAAAATTTTTAGTTACGACAATATAAAACTCTCATATATTACAATATTAAAAAAAATAACATATAATATAAAATATTTATATATTATAATTTTCACTTTAAAAATTTTAATTTCAACTATATTTTTCAAATAGGAACAATATGTTTTCAAACTCTGTTATGGTACTTGGTGTAAGTCTATGCAAAGCGAAAAATCTTGGTTCTAGAAAGTTCTATGCTTCGCCATTTCTATCCACTTTTTTTTTCACTTCCCCTACTGGCCACAATAATAATAAATCTAAAATCCTTGAAATCCCTGCACAGACAAAGCCAAGTAGGCCTCCACGTGTCAAAAACGCATCCTGGAATTTGCAACCTTAGATTCTGTTATGTACCAACTCCCTTCTGGAGTGGTCTGTCTGGCTCATGGTGAAGAACAAACGCTTCTAAAAAAATGGTGGCAGCAATTGCCTCTTCATCGACAAAATCGACCATCTTGCAGAACCTAACGTTTCGGAGAGACCCAAGTCGTAGTTTTTTAAGTGGGTGGTTGAAATTGAAGGGTCTGTGTGTGCAGCCAAGACCAAGAAGCAAGAGCAGAGATGGACTCAGTTTGGTCGTGGCTTCATCAAATACCAGCATCACTAATGCTAATACCAGCGATGGAGGCACATTCTACTTCAACTTCACAGGCTTCCCTTTCCCTCTTGGCCCTTTTCTCAACAGACGCACTATTAGGACTGAGGTAATTAACTTCTTTTACCTTAAAGCTTGTTTGTTTGACTTTGGGATGTGAGATTTTCCTTTAATTGGATTTGTTGATTGTTGTAAAATTTGATGGTTATGATCCTCATGGCTCATGATATATATATATATATATATATATATAGATGAATATATAGATATATTTTCAATTTTCAAGCTAAGCTTTTTATACAAGTTCTTGTTCCACTATATTGGATTTTTTTAGATTCTTATCTTGCTTTGTTTAAGTTTTGTTTTTGGTGACATGTCGTTTCTTATGTGCTATTATGACCACAGCTTTATTTGTGTTCAAGGAATCATGTTTACAAACATTTCTATTGTTTGAATAAGATTTGAAATAGTACTGCCATTGAGTGCGTACAATTTGTTACATTGACTTATCCCTCATTCTATACTGCTATCAGGCTGTGAAAGGCTGTATATGGTTGTTTGAGCAAGAGCAAGCATTGGGCTTCAGCAGCGTCTCCACGAACATTAGAATGACGGTCATCAAACTCAAATCTGGCGGATTATGGATCCACGCACCGATTGCTCCAACCAAGGAATGCATTCAGGTTCTATTTTCTTTTTCCAAATTTAAGGCCAGTTTGATGTTGTTGTGCTTCTTAAGGTATTCGGATTCAATCACTCTTACAATCTTGTACCAGACAGATTGCTTCCGAAAGTTGGATTTTTTTTTTTTTTTTCAAAGACGACAAGTTATAAAATAACCTGGCCAAAAACGAGTAACCAAAAACCAGTTGTTGAAATTCTTTATCAACCACTTTTGGGAACTGCAAAAGCAATCCGAACATGACCTTTGTAGTTCTTTCCTTCTTTATGTACCGGCAATGTCAAATTCTGCTTATTAGTGCTTATGGTAACGATGATTCTGTGAACCTTTTCTTATGAGTAATATGTTCTCTTGCCAGCTTGTGAAAGAGCTTGGAGCTCCAGTGGAATACATTGTCCTGCCTACATTTGCTTATGAGCATAAAATTTTTGTGGGCCCGTTTTCTAGAAAGTTCCCTCGGGCTCAGGTTTGGGTGGCACCAAGGCAGTGGAGTTGGCCATTGAACTTGCCACTGGAGTTTTTTGGGATCTTTCGCTCCAAAACATTAAAAGATGAAGACTTGTCCAGCCCATGGGCTGATGAGATCGAACAGAAAGTTCTAAGCTCACCAGAAGTTGGTATATGAACTGCATATGCATGCAGTAGTTTCTGTTTTTTCATTTTTGAAGAACTTATCAGACCCTTTGCTTGATCTTTTTTTTTCAGGTATTGGACCATATGTAGAGGTAGCTTTCTATCACAAGCGTTCAAGAACACTACTCGTAACAGATGCAGTAATTTTTGTTCCAAGGCAGCCACCTGGGTGTATAAGCAAAGAATTGTTGTTGGCTTCTGCAAAGAATGGTTTGGCTGTAAAAATTCTAAGTAAAGGAAAAGAAGTCCCCAATGAACCTGTAGTCGACAACAAGATGAACCGTCAAAAAGGTTGGTCCTTTATCTCAAGTTTCATCAAAAACCATTTGCGAGTAAATTTGGTTATGACACCATTGCAATTGGAGAGTGAGAATGTATGTCTACGTTTCAAATTGACTGAATACGGATATTTTTGGGTGCAGGGTGGGAAAGAATGGTTCTTCAAATCTTATTTCTTGGTCCATCAAATCTGTTGGAACCTAATGCGAGCTTTGCCCAGATGTCTCAGAAGCTGATTGTTTCACCAATTGTGAAGACTCTGGTCTTTAGCAAAGTTCCTGAAAAGGTAAATACACTAATAAAATTTGATGCTTAACCGTGGCATTTTTGTTGATGACAAAGAACATGTTATGAAATGTGTAACTAAGAATTACCTTGGTGAAATGTTACTTGGATGTTCTAAAAACAGAAAGTTTAAGCTTTACTTTTATGACTAATTTTGAAGTGATGTGTTCTATTTCTTCTTGAAACTTCAGGTGAGAGACTGGATTGATAGAATCACACGGGACTGGAGGTTCAAGAGAATAATCCCTGCTCATTTTGCTGCTCCAATTAATGCAAATAGGTCTACTTTCTTAGCCGCATTTGCGTTTCTGGATGACTTGTTGGGCGAGCGTTATGTAACTCGTCCGACGCTGTCTCTACTCTTCACATCGGTTATGGGAAAGGCCGCCAGTTACTTCCCTCCGGATGACATGAAGACCTTGTCATCCCTTGATCAATTTTTGGTCTCAGTGGGAGCCGTGAAGAAAACTGTTTCGGGCCGAAAAAGATGACACAAACATGAGTAGCTTTAGTTACAACTTCTACACCTATCAAAGTTACAAATACACGTATTTTTTAGGCTAAAGTTGGTTGATATCTCACATTCCTATTGCTTTCTTCGCCTTTGGAAACAAAAAAAAAGGTAGTTTTTATTGTCTAGAAAGTTAGCTTTAACGGAAAGAAATCTAAGGTATTGCTTTGGAATGGAGATTCTCCTATGCAAGCTTGGTTGTATTGTGTATTCCATGGTCTTTCCAACTAAGCTAAGACTAAAGGCACTTGCTTAGAGCTCTACACAAAAATGTTATTTACTCAAGACCTTTACACTTTCAAATGCCAGTTTGCCAATTTGGTTTGCAGTTTAAACCAAAATGATTCAAAATCACCATTCGAACCGCAAAGATTCTAGACTAATTTAAACCAGTGAACCACCAGGCTTGTTCTCCTTAACATGATTTTAGGTTCAATCTAGTCCTTCTACGGACAAAGTATAAAAGTAATTCACGTCCAAAGGAATCTATATGTCGAGCAAGGTTCACTTGTATCTCGTAGTTATGTCCGGTGCCCTCCATTACCGACATTTTTGTAATAACTCTGAAGATCAGCCCATCAATGTTTAGGTCTTGACTCACTCCAAGATACGTTTATTTACCCACCTAGAGAACTTATTGTCCAAGTAATGAGGCTTGATTAAAAATCCTACTGATAGCTTAATTATACTCTGCAGCAATATTTCTTAAGTACTCTTTTTGGCTCTTAACTAGGTACAGTTGAGAGTTAAGTTCAAAAAAGATATAGTTTAGAGTTAGGTTAATAAATTAGGCAGTTAGTTACCTGGCATGGGGTCCAACAAGTAATTAAGGCAAGAAGTAGACGAGAGAGAGATGGGGAGAGAGTCACTTGTCTTTCTTTCTTTGGAAAAAAAGAACTTGGGAGAGCTAGAGTAGAACAAGATTGCAAGGAAATTTTATATGATGAATGAGTTTATGAGCATTTAATGTGATTAATTGTTGGGAGAGAAAATCAAATCCGTTGCAATATTGATACCTTTGACCAAAAAAAATAACTTAAAACTTACTTTTTTGTTGGGGGGTCATCTTAAGCTGGACCTTGCTACCAACCATGTTCACATTTTTCCTTCTTCCCCAGTGCCTGGGAAGGCTTAAGAAAGCCTTAATTTGCTTTCAGAAAAATTCTATGGCACCAC
This sequence comes from Artocarpus heterophyllus, assembly GCA_025403435.1. Classification (NCBI taxonomy): domain Eukaryota; kingdom Viridiplantae; phylum Streptophyta; class Magnoliopsida; order Rosales; family Moraceae; genus Artocarpus; species Artocarpus heterophyllus. The sequence continues at coordinate 7,517,630 of CM046347.1, read as the reverse complement.
AAATGAACCATTGTGGACTTGTAAAAAGTGATAAAAGCTCTTGATTGTAGGGAATTAAAAACTGCTGGGCCTAAAAGTGACAGATTAAGAGATGTAACTCTAGGATTAGTTCAATTAAGGAGTAAAACAAGTACATTCTTGTTAGCCACCGGTTATGATATCTCCCATCTGTAGTGAGGCTGAAATTATGACTCTCAGTATATCTCTCGAATATATCTTGAACCGTTGTAATTTGGGCACCTGAATGCCTCTCGTAATGTTCTACCAATAGGCTCAATAGACTCTTCTTAAAGTACTCGACGAGATAGAGAACACTATTAATTTCTTTTTCGTTTAAAAAAAAGGGTACGTTTTTGTTATATTATAACTCTATAACACAGTAACCTATGTGTTTCACGTGGCCAAGAAAGTTCAGAGATATAATGTACATTTTTTTGGAATAGTTATATCGAGAAGGAGAGAGAGAATCCAAGGTGATTTCTTCACGTACTCTATTATCTCATTTGGCACTTTTTTATGCCCACCTTGGTGAAAGTTTGGCCATACAACTTTGTCAAAAGACTATTATTTTATAGAGCATGCCTTCACGTACTAATGCAAGCCACCAACTTCTTTTTTTTTTCCCTCTATATTAAGCATCATGGTGTATCATTAAAGAGACGTTATAAAACTTTTCACCCATGAAGGAAGCTTAAGACTTTTCTTTTGGATAACCCCACTTTGTCATTTCCTCCAAGTTTGTGAGATGCTAAATGTGATGCATTTCATGTCACCACATTTTTCTTTCTTCCCTTTTTTATTTTTCTTTTCTTTTTTTTTTTTAGGCCAAGGCCACCATCTTTTCTTTCTTTCTTCTTTTTTTTTTTTTTTTTTTTTTTAAGCGACCACTATGGTCCTCTTTTTCTTGGGATGTAGGAAATGTAGGCCACAAATTGCACACAAATTTGATTTTGGAAGGAAAGGGTCCTTCAAATATGGTCCAACTGTCCAAGCAAATACCCGCGTGGATGTAATAGTTCCGTACACCAATTTCGATCCTTTTTTTTTTTTTTTTATAAATTTGAACAGTCATCTTTTCATTGATGAATATAATTTCTCATTATTAATTTATATAACAATTTTTTAAACACCTATTAATTAAAAAATAAAAGTCAATGATACTAAGGTTCATATTAGAATTGATGTGCTTAATATTATTCAATATATATATATATATATTGTTTGGAAGGTCGTTGCTTTACAGGATTAATGATCTCAATTTGATTAGGGCTACTATTCTTCATATCTCAAGCACAAATTTAGAGCGTACTATTAAAAAAAAAAAGGTGGGTTTGTATTAAATAAGATTTATGAAATGGAACAATGATAGGTCAATTTGGGAAATTGAACATTTGAATCCAGCGATGTCTTCTGCTGTCTGTTTGTGATCAACAAATAAATTTATAAACTTTGCACCTTTTGAAAGGAAAGGAAACTCTCATGAGCCACAAACAAAGTCAACAAATTAATTATAGCCGACACAAATAAATAAATAAATAAATAAATCAACTTTGATAAATAGGAAAAAGAAAAAAAATCTGAAATCTTTGCTGTGCTTATGGCTGTTATTTTCTTTTTTAATAAAATGCTCAATTGGTCTTTAACTTTATTTAAAATTGAGATTTTGATCTCCAATTTTTTTATTAATCGGTCTCTAACCTTTTAATTTAATAGTTGAAAGACCAATTTAACTAATGCCCACTAATTTTGGTATCATGTGACCTGCATACAGGTCTATAGAAAGGGCATTTTAGTAAAATATTTATATTTTTTAAAAAGTTGAAATTAAAACATATTTCTTTAAATAATTAAAATTAAAATCTAAAAAACAGCAAAACAATTTCTTAATTTTAAAAATCAACAAAATCTTTTCAAAAAAAAAAAAAAAAAAGGACAAAACCTACTTAAAAAAAGAAGAAGCAAAATTCCAAATGTCGAGTCTAGAATACATGATGAAGAGAACTCACGCTGTTCTCCACTGGCATTAACTTGGACCAGGAGCTTCAAAGGCTTTCTCCCTGTAGCAAATCTAATCTTTGAAGATCTTACTAAGAAGCATTTTTGGCTATATTGCTCTGCAAATTTTCAATGAAGTGCCACTCGATTTCCTTCGGAAGTTGCAATTTTTTCCAATCAAGGAAAAAAAAAAAATCAGCCTCGATTTGTCAAACCAAAAACAATATTTTTTCAATCGAGGTGCCCGATTGGAAAGGAAAGTATGAGCTAACTTAAGGACTAAAATCTTATTTTCGTAAAAGACTAAAGACTAATAGAATAATTTAATTTTTATTTTCAATGTTTCAGATATATTGTTTCTAAGTCTTAAGCTATAAATCGGTTTGAATCAATTGATTAGAACCAACAACAAAATAAAACTCTACAACTACAATAAAAAACAAAAAAATATTATAATATAAATATTTTATATGTTATAATACTTTAAACAATTATTATAATATAATATTTTTATATGAATCATTTCCATATCCTAGTTGCACCAATCATGCAATGAATTCACGACAACAATATACCGCTGCATTTTAAATGATTTTTTTATAACATTTTACAATGGTCAATTATGCAATGAATTCACGACAACAATCTTTGTACCTTTAAATAATAATAATAATAATAATAATAATTATTATTATTTAATAATTTATTAAAAAAATAATAATACGTTGTATCTCTGTTGATTATGAACGGGAAAAAGTGTAGTGCATATAAAGTTTTAAAACATTATCTTTGGCGTGTAATATGGTGCCTAATAATTTTGCTTAAAAGTTGTGGAATTATTATTTTTGAAAAGTTTAGAATTATTTCCCTCGAGTAAATAGAAAAGCACTTTTGCGACAAATAAATGTACCATTCGAATTATTTTGCTACCAAAAACCCAAATTGGCCTTACCATTATTTAGGATAAAAAGATAAGGAGGAAAACAAATGGCTAGCTTTTTCTTTTTTTCTTTTTTTTTTTTTCTTTTTTATAGAAATTTCTAGCTTAGTGGGATGCATTTGGCCATGTTTTCCACTACAATTTAAAGTATGATTTTTACAACAAATCAACAATTGACACAAGGAAAGGATTATTGTAGAAATTGAAAAACGAATCGTTGAGATTCGAGAATGAAACGTGACACGCTCAAAAGTTAAAATCAAATTAAGAAGATGCAGCGACGTCAATTTGCCTCTCATTTTTAATTTCCTACCAGAGAGGTCCAATTTTCCCCTTTGTTTTTTTTTTGTAATAAATTTAAAATTTTAAATCAACATTTAGGGGGCAACATCTTAATTATATTTTTCTAAGCTTTACATATTATAGGTTACATACTTCTAAACAGTCTGATCACATTAACTTTTTAAAAAATACAAATACAATGAATAATTAAGATAAAACTTAGAAACTCTACAAATACAATGAATTTGATGAAATTTTAATAGACTAAAACTACAAATATTGATTAGTTTTTATTCACCATTTTTTTAAAAAGAGAATCCTATAATTACAAAAACTTGCACAGTTTGTGGCCGGCACAATTTTTCTTTAAAGTAAAGTAGGATTAACAACTTAAACAAAAGTAAAATAAGGATTAAGGAAAGGCTCTAAACCTTACCTTTCGTTTGGTAAGTTGGTTTGAACTCACAAGTTCTAACAGTTCATAACGTAAACATATTACATATTACGGGATTTTGAACTTAATTTTTTAATACAAGCCAGATTTCAAACACCCTATTAGACATAAGCATATAATTATTTTAATCAAGTTTTCTACGTGGGACTTACACTTTTCTCTCTTGTTTTTTAATATATTATCATCATTCCATCATATTCATGGGATAGGATTCTCAATTGTGTAACAAACAGCAAATTAGAAAAGCCCCGCGGACCAGAAAAAACCTCCAAACCAGTTGCCTTGCTTGCCTTCTTTCTTGCTTGCACGATCTCCAAAGCAAATCCCCACAGATTATTCTGATATCATCACAAGTTCACAAACAAACAATAATATTTTGATATTTTATAACACATTTTTAGCCGCAAAAAACAAAAACCAAAATATCACACACCAGAAAACAGCAAAATAAACAAAACATACACTTCTCTCTTCTCCTCCAGGGCACTCCGTTTCACATTTCGTTTCACATTCTTTCTCTTGTCCCCTTTCCTCCTTTATCTTCTCTTTCTGGTTAAGTACGCTTATCAGAGAGAGAGATAAAGAGAGAGAAAGAGTCTAATAAAGAAGGAAACAAAAGAAAGCTAAGGTATGCTTTTCTTCTATTAAAAAAGGCCCTCCCTTTCTTCATTTTCTTGAAGAAAACTGAGATGGGTAATGGATTCTTGTCTTTTATTTTTCTTTTAATTTTTTTAAATGCCCTTTTGGCAAATGGGTTCTCGGAAAAGTTGTGACTTTGGTCATGGGTTTTTGTGCCAAGAAAGCTTCCCTTTTGCTCATTTCTGGTTCTTCTTCTGATATTCTTGAATGGGTGCGTTTTTTCTTTGCTCTTGGGAAATAATTAGTTTCTATTGTTAAAAGAGTAGCGTAGGAATGACGCTAAATCATGAAAGGCGATTTATTTTTCTTCTCTTCTGCAATTTCTGATTTTTGAGATAGGTTTTTTCTGCATAAAGTCCAGATCTTTGGTGTGTGAATTTGTGCTTATTGGTACAGTGCTTTTTTTTTTTTTTGGTTTCTCATATTCGTAGTCTACTTTCCCAGTTCTATCGATTCAACTCAAGATTGCCTACTTTTGGAATTATGTTATTGATAAATATGAATTGAGCTAATTTCCCAGTTGTCTTTGCTATTCCTCTATCAATTAAATTGGTCTGAACATGATAAGAAAAAAAATCTATTAATCTGAAAAAGGCAAGTTTTTTTTTTTTTTGGCTTGAAAGTATATGCGTAATACTTTGGTGGGTCAGGCGCTTAAGATGCAAAGTTTATGGATCTGTAGGCTCATTACAATGAAGTTTGGGCAAGTAATGAGAAGATTGTATAGCTGAATGAATTCTTTTTGTTTTTTATTTTGATTTTGCCGTTGATGCTTTATTTGATCTCAATATTTTTTTTTGTTTTATTTTTCTTAGATTTCAAGCAATGATTCCGGTTTCCAATCTGCTTGCTTCTTTGTTGGTTTGTTCTTGTCCGGTCATGTCTTGCTATTATTTTACCTTCATTTGCAACAGTATATTGAATATTACATATAAGAAGCATGAAATACTTCTGTTTGTACTCATAGTTCTCAAAAAAAAAAAAAAAAAACTAGTTGAAAAATTGGAAAGCTAAATATATCTCTGGCAAAGGTTCTTAACTTTCATTATTTTTTCCCATCTGATCTGCCTAAATCATAAGAGTATTATTAATAATAAATATGTAGAAAAATTTTTTCCACATGGTTTCTTCACCACCGTTGATCTAAGTGCTACACATTATGCTTAATTTTTATTTTTGTATCCATCAGGATGAAGAAATACGAGACTATAAATCAAACAGAGTTTGGAGTTGATATTCGACTTATGTCATTTTGTTTATTTTTGCGCCATCATAAACTAGCTTTTGCTGGTTTTCAGGGTCGTCTCTTCTGAAGTTGGTTTAGGATATTTTGTTCCTTTCCGATGGCCGAGGAGAATATCAGTTTCCAAAAGACGCCAACCACACTAGCTGAGGACGGTTTTAGAAGAAACTCTACAGGAAAGAGTGTCTCTTCAAACAGCAGCGAAAAAGTTCTTCCTCATTATCTAAGAGCTTCTACTGGTTCCTGTCATGACTTCTGTAAATATGGGAGGAAACATGCATTTGAAGAGAAGGTGAGACATCCTATAATGAAAAGGGCTGCACCAAAACCAACCAACAGTCGAAGCTCGGTCGATAGCGTGGCTTCTTTGGGGAGGAAGAAGTCTTCCGCGGTCAAAACTCATTCACCAAACCCCCCTAGAATTACAAGATCACTTGATAGCCTGAATTCTCTGAAGGGTGATGTTATTGCAGAGACGAAAACGCCGTTAGTCAAGCTCGTAGCTGATTCAAAACCTTACACATATGAATCCCGGAAATCCATAAAGCCAAAAGTGTCAGCCTCTACTCGAAAGCTAGAAGTCTCTTCAAAGAAAGGTTTGACAGAAGCAAAGCTGAAAAACTCTTCTGGCAAACAAGCGAGTTCTCTGAAGCCAAAATCTGCCATGGGCAAGCCATCTTTTTCTGGAGAATCTGTGGGAGGGCTAAATAGAAATGATGAAATGAAGATAGGTAAGAGGACGGGGACCTCCCAAGTGGCTCTAAAGAAAGTGCAAGCGTCTCTGACAGCTTCGTTGTCCCCTACACCCTCGCAGGCTCAACTTGCAAGCTTAAATGTGAAGCAGCACAGCTTTAAGAAAGTTGCGTCTCCTCCTAAGGGCGATAACGAGATCAGAAATGCTGAGCCTGCAGAACCTGTGAATAATGGTCTCCAGGAAAAGACGTTGTATGTTGTCAAGATGGAAAACGACAACACCTTGGAGTTGCCTCAGATTGAAACTTGTGCCAAGCAAGAGGAATATGTCACCGAGATGGAAAATGAAAGCAATATTTTGGAATCATGTCAGACTGAAAGCAGTATTTTAGAATCATATCAGACTAAAAGCAATATCTTAGAATCATATCAGAATGAAACTTGTACCACAGAAGCTGAATTGCTGCCACATCCGTCATTATTATCACCGGAGCCTTCATCCTCGCCGGACCTTCTGTCCTCATCACCGCATGAAGAGGAGGAAGATCAACAGGAGTCTGAATACACAATAAGCGAATCGGAATATGACACTTACTCAGAGAACAGTGATGCAGAAAGTGTGGAAAATCCGGAGATGCTAGATATGAATGACAAGATGCACAAAAGGCTTGGCTTGGATTATGCCAAAGATGAGGATGAGAAAGCAATGAAATTAAAGTTCAGGAGGGGAAAGGTTGTGGAGATGCGACCGGAGAATAACGCTCCAAGGAGGCTCAAGTTCAGGAGAGGGAGAGTGTTGGATAACCACGATGTCAATGCCGCCCGGAGCAGAAGATATAACAGGAGAGAAGACGTTGACGATGATTGCACAGAGCCCAGCGCAGAAAAAGTTGTTTTGAAACATCAAGATGTGCAGGGGAAGAAAGATGCTCAGGGTTTGTTCAACAATGTGATCGAAGAAACAGCAAGTAAGCTTGTTGAAACCCGGAAGAGCAAGGTTCAGGCCTTGGTTGGTGCTTTCGAAACAGTGATCTCGCTTCAAGATAAGAAACCACCTTCGAACACAGCCAATTGAGTTAAAAAGAATATCTTCTTTTGATCAACACAAATACATTCAACTTTTTTTCCCTTTTTTTTTTTGGCCTCCTTATAAAGCAGATAATTAAAAAATACATAAGATTGCAAGGGAAAATTTTTAGTATTCTACAAGCTTGTGGCCCTTGGGAGAAAATGTAAAGGCAGATTGGCTTGGTTTACTTTGATGCTTCATCTCGCCTTCTCTTTTGAGTTTGATTACCTTAAATGATTTTGTTCTTTGTTTCTGTGAATAAAGAAGAATAAACTCAGAAAGGAAAGGAGGAAAAACGACAACTATATTGGACTTCTTGTAATCTTTTTCGTTTGATACAAGTGGCAAGTGACTGTTAACTTTTGGGCTTGTAATTTTGGTGGATGTAGTTTCCCTTTTTAGTATATTTGCTTGATATTTTCTCTGTTATTTGAAACATTCCGGCACTGTATTTTGGCTGTTGAATTTCATGTTTTTTGCTCTCTCTCTCTAGTCATGTTTTTTGGTCTCGCCTCTGATCTTGGGTTCATGTTTTTGATCATCAACCGCAGAGAGGAAACAAAAAGTAACTGTGAAATGTTCTTATCAAAGGAACATCAAACTATAAATTTGTTTGAACAACCCAATAACTCGATGCTTGCTTATGGTTTTACTGTTTACTAGTAGCATAAGTAACTGCTATAATTTACTCATAAATGGCATGGCTTTGTGACTTTTTCCCTTTTTTTTTTTTCATAACTGCCTTGACACAAAGGAGAAATTTGTGGTCTAATCAAAAGAAAACAGGAAAACTTTTTGGTACAACTTAAAATTTTCATTATTGGACTGAAAATTTTAAAATTGCAATTGTTAGATCTAATGTGGACTGAATATGATAAATGCGCAATACCAATGCAAATTTAGTCGAATAGATAGACCCAAAAAAGTACCAGATCAATGTTGAATGCTTTCTATCTATCATATCATCTCCCCTAATCATAAGTTTTTGTTGGGTTAAAAAGACTTTATTTTTGGGTTATATTTGCTAGGAAGGATGAGCAATATAGGGAAAAGGAGTTAAAAGAATTCATTGTAGTGATTTGTTTAGTTACTATCTTGGAGGTTGTTTTTTGGGGTAATATACTATCTTGGAGTTTAAGACAATTTTTTTCAACTTGAGTTCTATGAAATTGAATCCGGACTAATTTTGATGGGCACAAGGGGAGACTTTATCTCGCTCTAGATTTGAACCAAATAACAAATTAGCTCATTCTATGTTGGCTCGACTCTCTTCTAGTATTGAAGTTTGAACTCTTTGCACTAAGTGAACAAGCGTATACCTTATCATTAAGCCACACCCACTCATGTTTATCTCTCATTCCAACCAAACATACATCTTTAATAGGTTAATGAGAACTTTGGTTTAACTTTAAACCAAATCTTGATTCAAACACGGTAAGTAGCAAACGAGAGCCTTATATTGCTTTAAACTATTATTGTTTCAACTAAATGTTTCCCAAAATGCTTTAGTATTTTTTGAACTCCTAACATGAGTGATAGGAAAAATATTATCTCTAATATATATGTATATATATATCCCTGGAGCTGTGTTATGTGAGGCATATATGGTTTTTTTTTAAATTAGTTGTTCTTTTGGAAATTAATAATCTTTGGGTAATAAGTCGAGAGCTTAAACTTAAATAATATAACGTATAAAGGTTTTATATTATAATATATTATCTTATATTATAATATATAAAACTTTTATATTATTTAAATTAAAATATATTATTTAAATTAAAACTGATATCCGAGTTTATCAAACACTATACAAAACGGTCCAATGAACTACTATTAAAAAAATTCTAAACACGTGGCAAGAGGAGAACAACTTTGCCAAAAGAATCTTTTTATAGAACCCCAACGTAATATCCTGTTCAACTACGATTCGCAGTAAATAAACTAAGGGCGATACTTGGCCGCCCCAGCTCTTCCACTTCCCCAAAGTCACCACCATTTACCTGACGACAGATAAGACGGAATGGTCCCCACAGTCAGAGCCCGAAAGACGCCAGCTAACTCTTCTAACAAGTGGCTCTCAGCAACTGGCTGTTTCCCAACCCACATGTCGCTGTAACTTTCTGACCAATAAAATAATATTATTATATTTTTCTTCTTCTATATGGAGCCCAGGGCAAAGACCAAAAACCAAAGCCGTCCCTTCCTCAGTCGTCTTCTCTCTCTGCGTTTGGTTTAACCAGTCTCTCTCTCTATCCTGTGAGCGTGTTTTCTTCGGTGGACGAAATTGCCCCTGCGGGGAAGCGGAAAGTTCCAGATGTTTCTTGTGCCAGAGGTGTGAAATTACTCTTTTTTGCTTTTTCTTTGGGTTTTGGTTTGTCCTTCTGGTTCTTGCAAAACCCTAAAGCTGAGTGTTTCTTGTCTTGCAGAGCTGGGTTTTTTTGGCTTCGGGGTTTTGCGGAAGGAGGGATTCGTGATCTTGATCTAAGGTGAGGAAACTGGGCCTCGGATTGGAGATAATTACGATCGAGTGCGCCACTTCTGAGTGCCCTTTTGGCGGGCGTTTTGGTTGGCTTTGAAATGGGCGAGGGTTTTGCCGATTCTTCATTTCTCGTACTGGTCTTGTGCAATCGGGTGCAGATCAAGTGTTAAAGAGTTTTGGTATGGTTTGAGTAGTTTCTTGAAATTTCAACAGATTTTGTTTGAAAGCTTTGAATGTTGTTGTGGCGGCTTTGTGGATCTGGGATTTTGGAAGTGTCTTGTCTTATGTGAATGAACTAGATTTAGAGTCGAAATCATGTTTTTTGGATTTCAATGGTTCGAGCTCTGAGGTCAAACTATGCATGGCACTTTATTTGTTTTACTCTATTGATTTTATTGTAATGAACTGTTATGAGCTTCTGATCAAACGGGGTTGGTATTTTTGTTTTGTGTTTGTGGTCATCTGGGTGGTTCCAGCATTAAAGATGACTCAATCTGCAACTTCCTGAAAATTTTTATAAGTTGAAAAGTTCAGTTATTTCAGCTTTCACTATTAGTATATCATACCATTGGAACTAGTCATTTTCTAGGGTGGTTTGGCTGCTGAGCCTCCTTGACAACGTCTTGGGTTTGAGTTAGTCCTGGCATTGTTGACGGAGTGTATGGGCAGCCTTGCTTCAGGAATTCATATACTGAATGAGAATGCCCTGGCTTCCCAGGATTATCTGGATATGCCACCGTCTATCCGGATAACCATTTTTTTAGCCAAAAAAGGGATATTATACGGTTATTTGGTTGCAAACTTGGTCACAAGTGTTGTTGTTATGATGCTCGCTACGAACCGGGACTGTTTCCTCTTTTTTCTTCAGCGTGTATGAAAGGATTTTTATGTTTTTAATTGGTGTATCTTCTGTCTTGCCAGGTTGAGACGATGACTCTGACCAAGCAGTATCGTTGCATACACTCATCAAGCTGCCAGTGCACAAAGGGGCATCTGACTGAAGAAGTGATATTCCTGGTATTTCAACAGTTGAATTGGAACCCTAAGTTGATCGCTGCACTTTCCTGTGTATGCAAATGGTTTGATGATCTTGCAAAGCGAGTGCTGTGGAAGGAATTTTGTCGTACAAGAGCACCAAAAATAATGCTTGATCTGCAGTCTTGTGGTAGTCACAGTGTTGATGGGAACTGGAGGGCACTAGGGAAGCTGCTCATATACTGTTCAGGATGTCACAAAGGTGGCCTTTTTAATAATATTCAAATTCCCGGTCACTTTGTTTACAGGACTCGATTCTCCAGGACATCGGGGAAGAGCTTTCTATTGCCGCAATGTAGAACAGATGTTTTGTATGTTTCTGATCCTTGCGAACATCTTGACCAAGGAGAGGATGGTGATGTAGGATTTTTCCGTGGAGTTTTCAAGTCATTCTCAACATCGAAGGTTCGGAAGATGCTGATTAAGAGGGAGGCTCAGCTTCATCCGAAGGAGGTGTGCCCTTATTGTAAGGCAAAGTTATGGAGCATGCTGCAAGCCAAAATGATACCACAGAGTGCTAGTGTTAGGTTGGGTGCTTATGAAGACTGTATCGAGTATTTTGTTTGCCTCAACGGGCATATTTTTGGGATCTGCACCCTTTTGCCTTTGTCCGATTCGGAAGAGGCATCTGAGGGGGAGTGACAGTTTATGAAAAGCAGGTATTGCTTGTAGCAAAAATCTTTTATTTCTGAGAGAAACAAAGTTAATTTTGGAGCCTGTTAAAGTGATTTTTATATGACAGATTAACTTGTGTCTTCTCTTTAGCCGTTCATGAATGAGCTAGTTTGAGAAAATAACCGTCCACTTTTGAATAGTTTGAATTTCATTTATGTAGTGAATAGCGTTGTCCTTTGCCAGATTTTGTGTCATCTGATTCCAAAGTTAAAGTCGGACATGGCATTAGAGTGGACTCCCGTTTGGCAGAAGTTGAAACTAACCATCCAACTTTGCTAGGCGATTTCGACTCCCCAGTCTTTTCCCTGGCCATATTTTCGAGTTGAAGGAGTTCGTAGATACCGCCGACCGTTGCGTTTTGTATCTGCCCTTTCCATGAAAAGGTTGTGACCAAGAATCATCATTTGCGTTTGACATGTATAATATCTACGTGGATGTCAAACTGATTTGTGCAATAATCAATATCGCACTTGTATGTGATTTCTATTTATTCGATTCTTTAGCCATAAGGTGCCTTGTTTCAAAGAGCAGTCATTGGAATTGCATGGCAGACATAGAATGTATATATTCTTCTCTTAACTTCTATGGTTTAAAATGAATCGTCCCCTGTTTCTCTATATCTCTAGACTCGCTTTATCTATTTTTGAGAGCCAAAATTTTCTAAACAAATACCATCAAGAGCTTTAAAATTCACATTGACCTCGTGAACAAAGTTGTGGATGGACCTCGACTATTTGAGGCTAACAAAAAGTAACATAACAGATTGTTTACCAAAGCATAAAAATGTTATTGAAATGCATATTTGCGCGTACAGATTGCATACTTGCAGGCCTGAAGACAAAGGTTGTACAATATAATTAAGGTAAACAGAACACGTTATATATTATCAGGTCTATTCTGGCTTTCACCGACTTCCTCTGCCTCAAAGTGCAATCCTGCGATGGTCATCCGGCCAATGTTAACTGCATAAATTGGGATATTCGGTTAATGGCCAAAATACTCATTTCAAAATTATGAAATTGTTGAGGTTGAAATTGAATGGCATCACAGTCTTACATTCAGAACGGCACCCAAAAAAAGAAGAAGTGAAATATCTATTAAATAGTAGATATTCAAGTCAACTCGAAGATTAAACTAAAGAATAAAATCCAGGAGCCACGTGTTCAGCCCATTCTTTTCTATACAAAAAAAAAAAGAAAAAAAAAGAGAGGCTTAATTTGATTACTTTTTCTTCGATTTCCTTGAGTTCCAAAAGGAATAACCAACTTAACAACAGAAAATGGGGCAACAAAATAACCAAGATACAAGACAATGCACAAAGAATCTCATCTAAAGTCAAACTCTAGGCTTCAAGAATATTACAAAGCAAGCATTTTAGAATTAAAACCAGGTAAACAAATTATGTTCCTTCTAAATTTTGTTTTATTTTTCTAGAAAGAAACCTTGTGCATAGTACAATCAACATCTAGAAAATTCTACTACTCTCAACAAAGGGCATTAGCTAGAAAGAATTTCCATACTGTTCCATTTGAAAACAAAGCTTCTCCAAACCGAGAGTATGTTTTTTATTTTATTCTTTTGTGAGAAATATAACAGCAAAAGCAACAGCTTCACATACCAACAGCATCAAGGCCAGCCAATTTGGGCATGAAGTGTTTGATATGATCTTCGGCCGCTTTCTCAGCTTTCAGTGTCTCGCAGTCAAAAGAAACCATTATCTTGTTCTTCCCATGTTTCTCCTCAACCATGCCAACAACATCCTTTTCCCAACTGACCAGAAAAGCATTTCAAAAACACAAAGATGAAATCATGTCATGCTAATAAAATGCCTCTCTCGATCGATGATTTTTCCCCAAAATACATAATTTTGAGAGTTCAAAACGGCATTCAAAGATGGCTTACCCATGAGCATGATCAATGCTGCGTAACCTAGCAGCATCATGGCCTCGACGCTCCAAAATAACATCTTGTTCTTTCTTTCTCTGTTATAAAACAAAAGCAAAAAAGGGTAACAAAAAAAGAGTCACAAGACACAACACAAGTTTAAATTGGAGGGAACATAAAAATATGGTGACTATGAAAGGTTCATACGTTGAAGTCTATGATTGTGAGCTTGATCAAACGGTAATCCTCACCCCTGCTACATTCCCTTTCACATGCCAATTCTGAAACCAATGAGGGATAAAATAAAATTAAAAAAAAAATAAAACCCAAGCATCTAGGGAGCTAGAATCAGAAATTCAGCAACTAAAACACACCCTTTGGGAATATATATATTTATATATATATATGTATGTATATGTATATATATAGACACACACATACATGTATTGTGCTGCTCTTCTCCTGATCCAACCAAGTCAAAAGCACATAGATAACGTGAGGAATTATGATTAAATAAATAAATAAATAACACGTTCCCCAAAATTGGCAATTGACTAGCTTTAGGAGAAACAGAAACTCTATTTTTTAACCTAACCCACTTAAGAAAATTATGCACCGATTTTCTAACTGGATACTTGACCCCAAAAAAAGGGGAATAGAGAGAGAGTATTTTCCACACATTTCGTTAGCCAAAAAAAAGTAAAAGCTTCAGGGAATTGAGATAGAAGGAAGTAGTAGTAGTACCAGTGGCTTGAAGGCCATAGCAAATAGAACGAGGAAGTTGGATGAAATGGCCAGAAATGGACCCACATGGCAAAAGTGCTAATGAAGCTACTCCTTCCATTACCTCCTCAACCATATTCTTTCCCTTTCCCGTGATACTTCTGCTCCAAATCAGAACATCAAAATGACAGAAAACCAAATTGAATTATAAAACTTTACCTAACTTTTTTTTTTTTTTTTTTCTTTTGATTTGATCTCCAGAGGTTTCAAAGAGACCCCACAGTCCAAGCGGCGGCGGTGAAACGTCGTAGAAAGGTGCAGTTGATCGTTAACCTTCGCTGCAATCTGTAGTCGTTTCTTCGTTCCTCTTTTTTTTGTTTTTTCACTCACAGGCCTCTTCACCTTTTAGCTGCGAAAGACACTGAAAACGACAAGTATCATATGGTTTGATTTAAAAACGACAGACACTTTGCCGTTTGGCGTTAAGACGACATCATTTAAAAGCAAAAGATTGCTGTCGTTTGCATGAGTACAAAACCATGTACCCTCTAAACTTTACGTTTTTTTGCAACGTGGATCTTTTTTTTTTGTTTTGTGACTGTTGAATTCTTAAACTTAGTTAATTGTAGCAATTAAGTCTATAATATCAAAATTAAGACATAAAACAATTACATATGACGCATGTAACCTATTTACAAGTAAAGGAGTGAAATTTTAAGCACTATAATGATTAAAATATACAAATAAGTCATCAAAATTTTTAAATTTTTTTAATAATGATATAATTTCTTTTGCTTTTTTTATATATAAAATTAAACAATTTGACTTCTATTAGAAAAAAAAAAAAGAGGTACATAAGTCTTTTAAATAGGTCAAGTATATTTTTACGTGATCGTTTTTATGTCCAATTTTAAGGGAAGTTTATGAGTAGAACTTAATTGCTATACTTTATTAAGTTTAAGGACTTAGTTGTTGTAAAAAAAATTTTAAGGATGTCGTTTCACGTTTCAAAACAGGATGTCGTACAGCTTGTAGAAGTTTGTTGTCGTTTATATTAATAGACAATAAGACAGTTTCTGTTGTAAATTTTGCTAAAATTGAAGGATAAAACTACACGTCGTATTCCTTTTCGTTCCCGTTTATATATTGCTATATTAGAATTTCCACCATTTACTATAAGAATGAACGAGGCGTCGCTTTTAAATTAAAATATGTTGTATTGACTCAAAATGACTCAACGACATACACTTATTGTTGTAGGTTAAACGACATCCATTCAAAATTTAAAAGATTGGTAATTTCGTGTGTGTTTTTTTTTTCAAGGACAAGTAAAAAATGGAGAAATGACTGTTTCATGAATAAACTAGTATATATACGCTAAAACGATATTATTTCAAAATGTTAAAGAATGGCGTCGTCTAATGAAGCCTCATTTGTCAAATCGCTATCGCTTGATGTTATGGAACAAGTTGAACAGCATATTGTCTATCTTAAACAAGTTTAGTTATCGTTTGGTCGTCAAAACGACGTCTCATAATTGCAAATTTGCTATAAATTTTTGTATAAACAGGTCGTTTCCTTTGAAAATTTAATGTCATTTATACAAATCGATATGTTGTTTCGTGTAGGAATTTTCTATTGTCGGTCTCTTTTTTTTTCTTTTCTTTTTTTTTTTTTTTGTGAAGGAGAGCTTTCTATCGTTTTGATAATAATATGTTCTTCTTAATAAAAAAAATGAAGGATACGTGGGTTCCGTTTAGTATTGTTTTTAAAATAGGTGATAATATTTTTGTTTGAAAAATAAAAATTTATTAAGAATTATATTGAAAGTGTTTTTAAATTTTTTACCTTTAAAAATGTGCAAAAACATTTCTAAAAGTTCTTATAACAAAACCAAATGAGCTGTCACTTTTAATAAAAAAATCATGGCCTCTTTAATATAAAACGACATTTGAGCTTTTTGTAGTTTATTTCCTCAATGGCAACATCATGTGACAACTTATGTAAGATTAGTTTGTATACTGTTCTGTTTGGCAAGCTCGGTCCTAATTATAATATCAGTTATAAACCATGTAAACTCTCACATGTTATCGTAACAATAAAAAAGTTACTATAATGTATAGCTCTCATATGTTATAGTAAAAATAGTTCTAACCACTCAGCCAAATATGTCAGATTTTCTTTTCTTTTTCTTTTTCTTTTTCCTGGATAATTTTCCAACACACACATTACCTACTTATATTTATGAATACAGAAAACAACATAAGATTCAAATTTTATCTTTTGGTCCTAATCATGTTTATAAGGGCAAAAAAACTCAAATTGGCGCAGGCTTTTGGAACGAACAGGAATATTGAGCATGAAAAGCCCAGGTGTATTAAAAATTAAAAACTAAAATTAAAATAAAAACTAACTATCTTTCTTCTTTCCTTAATGAAAACCTCAACCCATCTATACATATGAACAAGCACATAGCACATTGCTTTAAATGCATTAAATATGAGCGAAATCTTGAAAGACCAAGCGTTTATGGATCCAAATCCGTGTATTTATTTGCCCAAAATTAAACCATCCCAATCGATCATAATTGGATAATCAAAAAGAGACGATGGAACCGAAAACAGCTAGCACGGTTATTATTTCAAGTAATTTTCGACTGGAAACATACTCTCAAAAGAGAGAACATAATTTCCAGCCATAAGGAGAAGAAGAAGAGTACAATTTAAGCAGAAACACTTGAAAAAGAAAGCTTTTCATTAAAAAAAATATTAATAATTACAAACAGGCCACGCTAAACATAACTGCCATAAATGACTTGGTTACACGTCAAACCAATAGTGACTATCAGCTGTTGGATTTCTAAAACGATTTTAGCAAAAAATTACGAAAACATGGTAAAAAGGAATATATAAAACAAAAATTTTCATAAAACTTTTGTTAAACATGTTAAAGATTATATTAATCTAATACTAAATATATATATATATATATGTATATAACTTATGTTTATCAGTTGAAGCGATCATGACGACAAACTACTACCGGAGATCATCGTTCTCTAAATGAAACCACCAACTTGTTCGTCTAGTCCACTGCACCGGATAGGCATATGTGTGGATGTAGAAGGAATAAAAGACTTCTAATAATCACTCGCTTTCTTTTGTCATCTGTTAATCTCAACGCATGAGCAAAACAAATCTTAGGATGAAGAACAGTTCTGTCTCTTTCTTTCTTTACACGCCTATGTTAGGGTTTTGGTAGAGCTTTTACAGTATCTCCATGACTCTTAATTGTTTATAGAATAAATAGAGGAAGCGTCTATTTATAGCGGATGTGAGACCCAAATAATTCTGTATGCTTCCTTTATTTTAATTTTAAATATAAAAAAATTAATTAAAATAAAAGATACAAGTGTCCCTTTATATTTATTGCTTGTGGCGCTACACGAGAGAATCACTTTGTGCTTGTTGCACCAATCATAATCAGTGTAGGAAAGAATACTACTTATTACCCAATCTTATTTGTTTTTGAATTTAAGTTTCTAATTTTTAATTAAATCATATTTATCTAAAAATAGAAATTCCAAATATAAAAACTTGGTGAACTAGCTTTGGACTGCACATGAAACCCTTCCATGTTGCAGAATGCACTACACACAATGGGTCTTCTAAAAATAATTATTATTTATTGATTAAACAATCGTGTTATTTAATAATTATAAATTAGTTTAGTTTATGTGATATTTAATTTAGAATTTCATAATTTTAAATTAATTAATTAAACCAATGATTTTATTTATTCAAATAATATATACAAGAAGAGTAGGGGACTAATAAACCCATAATATTAATCTCCAATGAAACCAATATATTAAGTAAACTCTTTAATTAATTACTCTTTTACTAATTCCAATGTTTTTCTACTAAAAACTTGGAATTGCATTCTTGAAATTAATATAATTAGTACTTATTTCTTTGAGTCGTCTATTTAATATAGTCATTGCATATAAATTAATCATTTATAAATAATTCATAATTAGAGCTAGGTAAAATCCATTAAAATCTCTAATTATTTATTTATCCTTGAGTGCCATTCATTCTTTAATGAATAATAAATTCATGAACTTAATTACAAATTAAGCACTTATATTATTCAATACTCGAATCAATATTCAAGAGAATTATTTATCTAGCTTCTCGTTAGAGAATGAATGGATTCTAACTTGTAATATTAATATTCTTCGCTACTTACTTTATTATGCCTCGAAAATATAAGTGATAGAATTAGATTATTGAATTCGTACCGAGTAAATCAAAAGACATAAATCCATAAATAAAAGTTTGCTAATAACTCTGGATTAATATTATCTTGTATATGACCATTGGTTGATGTGACTATAACTTGCTACACTTAATGAAAAGTATTGGCTGTTCATATCCCATAATGTCTCAGTTCTATATAATCTTATTATGTATAGTGCACTCATTTAATGACTTACTACATTAACAATTTAGATAATACCATTCCATTCTTAATAGAAATGATTTGCACTATAACGCTCAGTTAAAGATTTCATACTTTAATTGAACAATTAATTATAATAATCAGTTATATATTACTAATCATTTTAATTATTATCCTTAAATATTATCCTCTTGTATATAACATTTATATATAAAATTTTAAATCACATAGATAATTATGAAATTTTAATTATATTCATAAAATATTTAAAAAATATGCGCACATAAATATAATGTAAAAATTACTGTATTTGTTCATTTATTTATTAATAAATATATCATTTACAAAAGATCATGTGTTTTGAGAGCATTTTTCCTAACATTAGCATGATACTTGAGAGCTATGAGCTTAAACCTCAGAATTCGTTCTCAACTGTCTCAAGAATGACTATATCCCAAACTCCAAGCCCCTTATAGTTGACAAACTTGACCCAACTATCTGACTGAAGAACTGGCTTCTCGTACTAACCTCTCTTCCTGACAGCACAGCAGAACTCCCAAGACATCTCCATTGACCATCCTTAGCTCAATCTTGCAGTGGTCTTCCCTGAAAAGTGGCCTAATTATGTCCCACCGTTTCTCAGGAACACACAGCTTGCCTAAGTATCCATTTGACAGTTTGGCTATAACTAATTAGTTCTAGCTAATTATAATGTAAAGTTTCAATGACTACAATAAAAAACAAACAATTACTGCAGTGTAAATCTCTCATGTGCTACAGTTTTTAAACCTAAGACTTTAGTTCCAACTAAAATACCCAACAACCAATAAATCATTTTTTGTTAGCTGCTTTGACAAGGCCTCCGCCAGTGATTAGCTAGTGATCTGCTTGTCGCTAATTCATTAATCTGTTTGTTTAATTGAAACACATTTGTCATGCATGATCATTTTATAAAATAACCACATTCCTGAAAACAAGTAGTGGTTATTTTTGTCTTTACAACTTATCAGATTCTAGCAGTGTAAGCTTTTATATGCTATAATTTTTCAAATTTAAAATGATGGTTTAAATTAGTCTCCACCTTAAAAATGTCAACTAGACCTGCAGCATCCGCAGCTTGCCATTATGGCCTCTTTAGTGTATAAAACCACATTTGAGCGTTTGTGGTTTATTTTCTCAATAACAACATAATCAACATCATTTGTCGACAACTTGCATAGTTTTCGTTCTACCGATGGATGTAAGATAGTTTATGTCTCTTCCCATACGTCAGATTTTTGTTTTCGTTTTCGTTTTCCTTTTCTGTTTCTTTTTTTTTTTGGGATAAATTTTCCAACTCACACGTCACAATTACGAATAGAGAAAACAACATAAGATTACACCTTTAACTTTTGATCCTAATTATGTTCATAACAAAAAAAAATAATAATAAAATTGTCTCAAAATTTTGGAACAAATAGGGATATTGAGCATGAAAAAGCCTAGGTCTATTAAAAATTTAAAATAAAAATAGAGATAAAAACTCTCTATCTTTCTTCTTTCCTTTATGAAAACTTCAACCCATTTGTAGTTTTTATATCATTTTATTACCTTGTATTTTAAGAAAATATTGTTTTGGTATCTAATATTTAGAAATCATCAAAACGATATCTTGTTGTAACGCTCTCTTACGGACGTCATAATAATCATTACTTTTATCATTATTATTATAAGTTAAAGATAAACAATTCAAATAAAATACTTATACTTAATAGATATCTTAGGAAAAACATGCATAATTTTTTTTTAAAACAATTTACCGGATTTGCTTCTCTCGCCTTGATTAGTCTAACGAAACACCTATAGTGTTTTGCTAATCGATCACTTATAGAAACGGTTGGTTTACTATACAATCATTTACTAAATTATAAACACACAAAACTTCAAACAATGTTTAAGTCTTTCAAGAAAAATACTTATATGTCTAAATATTTTAACCATATCAAAATAAAAAAAATATGACACAGTTTCATATAAAACAGATATTTTATTATCATTATTCGAATTAAAAAGTTCATTCATTTTTAATGAGGTAGCCTGCTCGCTAAAGGTTTTGCCGCCAACTTTTTTCTATTAGTATTGGCACGACGTCAGTCTTCTTATAGAATAATTCATTTTGCTGGTGGATTTCTTGGTCCAAAGATGTATTCGTTGCCTTGCATACCGATAATGACAGGCCAGTGGGCCACAGCTACTTAGTTATCAGCCCGTCAATTCCATAAAGTTTGTACCAGAGCAACAAAAAAAAAAAGGTAAATAATTAAGTCTCTCTCCGCCAATCAAATTTTAGCCAACTGCCACAAAAATCATCTCCATTTTCAACGCGACGCTTCAAAGTCTACACTATTTGGAGATTTTTCTTCCGACATCACTCTAAATAATTAGGGTGTGTTTGATTGAAGGGATTATGGGACGGAAGGAAAGAACTTGAGGGAAAAAACGTGGGAGTCCTTTCTTTCGTTGGATGGATTGGGCAAGTGAAAGGAAACAACTAGGAAACAATTTCCCTTCCCTTTTCTCACATCCAATCCATGCTTCCATCAATCCATTGCCCCTACCAAACGCACTCTTAGTCTATGTTTGGACCATAATACTTAATAAACCGACCATAATGTATCACGGATAATTAATTTGACCATCACCATATTCACAAACAAATATCCTATGGAAGATTCTCGCCGCAGTCGTACAATTTAAAGGACATGTCATTTTTTGTATAAAGTTCAGCTCTTATTTGTCGACTAAACTGGAGTCTGGAGACACACTTTCATACGCTTAAACGACATAAATTCAAATGTTAAAAGATTGGCGTTGTCCAATAAAAGCCTTTGCTGTCGTTTACTTTCAAAATTTTGTTTGTCATTTGATGTTATAGGGCGACATGTCTTAAACAAGTTTGGTTTTTTTTTTTATTTCGTTTAATCGTTCAAACGACATGTCAATTTTTAGAAGTTTTGCCATAAACGTTTTGTATAAACTACATGTCGTTTTTTTTAAAATCTATAATGTCACTATTACAAAAGTCGTTTCCGTGTAGGAGTTTTCTATCGCAATCTTCTCAAGTTATATATATATATATATATAAAGAGGCAATGGAACCAAAAAAATAATAATAAAAAAAAACCACACGGTTATTACGTTTAGTGCTTTTAGACTAAGAAAAGCACTCCCAAAAGAGAAAGCATAACAACTTATAACACTTAAAAAAGAAACCTAACGAAACTGGCAGTGCAGTACATGCGTGCACTGCAGTTAATGGCTAGAGTTACACGTCAAGCCAGTGACCATCAGCATGATACTTAAGAGCTCTGATCATAAACCTCGTACCCCGGAATTGGTTCTCAACTGTCTCAAGAATGACCATATCCCCAACTCCAAGTCCCTTATAGTTGACAAACTTGAGCCAGCCATTGGACTGAAGAACTGGCTTCTTGTACGGCCCTTTCCCTCGGGTGGCGCAGCAGAACTCCCAGAACATCCCAACTCCATCGACCACCCTCAGCTCGATCTCGCGGCAGTCTTCGAGTTCAGGGAAAAAGGGCCTAATTATGTCCCACCATTCCTTAGGAACTGACAGTCTGCTTCCTACATCACTCTCTGTTAACAGCTTTGGCAAGCCCGCCATTGTTTGCTACTCTGAAAGCTTCGTCGCTAATAATTTCTCTAATAGAAACCACAACATCAATCTTTTTATAGGACTCATTTATTGATAATATAGCCCCTGAATGTTTAGTGGCATCCTAATCTGCGTTATCTGTCTATATCAGGTTATTAAAAAATTTCTCTCTCCGCCAGTCAAATTTAGTACAGAGTACTATTTACATGATGCCTCCATGAGCACTAATTAGCATTATCGTCTCCGTTTTTAATACGACTGCTTCAAAGTCTTCACTTTCATAAAGTGATTTCTTGCGGTTGCATCCCTCCAAAATAGTCTCTATCAGGTCATATATAATATACAGCTTAACATGATTATGGTCAAATTTGTGCATTGGAGGTCCCTAACTACGAACATGATTGATAAAATCATCACGTGGGAGGGTTGGTCAACTTGATGCAGGAGAGTGCAGTTCCATCTGGTGGTGTATTAGTGAGTAGGACGTCTTTCTCGTTGATGTCATATTAACTAGAAACATGAGAGAATCTTGAGCTTCTTATTACTTCTTTAATTCAATATGGAATTCAGTTATGATTAGTCAATCCACTTAGACAAACTATTTTATAAAATAATAAATATTAAATTACTGAAAGAGACTGGTATTGCCTTTTCATCTTGCTTATAAAGCTTTATAGGCCGTTTGGAAGAACGGTTAAAATCAACAGTTTTTAGTTTGAGAACTGTAACATATGAGAGCTTTATACTGTAATATATGAGAGCTTTTATTGTTCACAGTTATAACTAATGGTTGGAACCGTTCCTCCAAATAATCGTTTAAGATCAGATTCTACGACTATCCTACTCATGGGAGCCCAAGTTTAGAAGCTTCTGCATTGTAAAATTATGAAAAGCGTCGTTCGGAAAAACAAAGCCCAGAACTCTTAAAGAAACTATTTTATATCAAGAAAACAAAGGTCTCCGATTATGAAATTTATATTAGGAATAAAATTTAGCGTCGGTTTGACAAAAATAGTTCAAACTATTTTTTATAGTTTTAATTGCTTTTGTTATGATATTTTCTCTCATAAAATTTAAATCAAAAAATGGCTCAAATTATAAAAAAACAGTTCACATCACTTCTGAAACAGACGTTGAGTCT
The DNA here is from genome assembly GCA_025403435.1 of Artocarpus heterophyllus. NCBI lineage: Eukaryota > Viridiplantae > Streptophyta > Magnoliopsida > Rosales > Moraceae > Artocarpus > Artocarpus heterophyllus. The sequence continues at coordinate 7,494,259 of CM046347.1, read as the reverse complement.
CTATATTAAAACAAAGTTAAATATACAAAGAATCTAAACATCTGCAGCCATTTTTATATTCAATATTGTAAGTAACATGATGCAGATCAGTAACATGCATGCAAATACAAATTATTATGATCATCTTTGTCGTAGTAGTAGACGTTTCTGTCTTAGATTCGCTTAGGTTCGCAATGTAGTTGCTTATTAGGAAACAATGGTCAATTTGATTTTTTATTATAGATTGCGCTTTATCAATAGTTTCCCACTTTTGGAGTAGTAGTTGACTATTAAGCCTTGATGTTTTAGGTCCACCCTGCGGGCAATCAAATTTCTTTGGTAGAAATGTTCTTCAAAAATTACTCTAGTTGTGAATTTGGCGTATATATGCAATTGGACTTTCTTTTTTTTTTTTTTTAATCACATGAGATGAAAATGGGTGGGACTCTTATCAGCAATTAACGCAAAGAAATCGTTAAAATTCTCAAATAATTAATTCAAAGGGGAAAAAAAAGGCAAACGTTTTATAAATTATAACCCTAGGACTTGTTGCCATATTATTTTCTTTTATAGTTTTAATAAAATAGTTTGGGATTTATTATTAAAAGTATCATGACCTAAAATTAGGACTAGTGATAAAACTTCAAAGTTTCATGAGGATGGGATTTTAGTGTAAAACAATAATTTTTTAGATAAATTTTCATTTACATTTCTTTTCCAATTCTTTAACTCACAATAATGCATCCGCCAATCAAACTAAGATATAATATCTAACATTATCATAAAGAGATATGTTCATCACAAAAGGGGGTTTATCATGCATCTCCCACTTAATACACAACACCTAGCATACAGTTAATATAGATAAAGTTCTTAAGTCACAATCCAATGCTACTTCAAATAATTAAAAATCAAATAGATACATGTATTTATGAACACAAAGATCTCTCTTGAAACATTACTTAAAGATTTTGTCACAAACTTCTCGATGCTCTAGTTGCTCTGTCGGTCTAACTCGTACTATATACCACCTGGGAAAAGAGGGGTGACCTAAAGCCGAGTAGGAATACTAACTACTCAGTTTTTAAATCAACAATTAAATAAATATGATAGAAGCACGCATGTTTCTATAAGAAAAGAATATGTATATATAAAAACTTTATAACTTCAAATAAACTTGCAATAAAAACTAAGCAAATTAACATTCAAAACAAAATTTATAAATATAGAAAATAAATATAATTAATTAATTAATTAACATTTAAGAATCGTCCACCTAAGCCTATATAAGGTTAGGATCTCACCATTAAATCTAACACTCAAGTTCTGGTTGTTAGTGAAGGGAAGGAGAAAAGAAATTTATTTAAAGATGTCTGTTGTGCTCTGAATGAGCACCCCGTGTCTGTTGTGCCCCAAATGAGCACTTAGTGAATAATGTAAACAAAATAGTCCTCGAGGAATTTTCCAAGTAGCCATAGTTTAATCCAGCGGTGCCATGTAAGGTCATGACAATTTACAGAATAAGAAATAGTTTAAGTTACTCTCAAACTTTCAAATCACTATGATATTAGTTAGATTAGTCCTAACAAAAATCCAGCAGCGTAACGGCTATATTTCGACTGAAACCAAAAATTCAAACTTACAAAGAAGCAATTCACATAATAATTTTTCAACATGCCACAACTACAAGATGTGCCACCCAAAGTACGTATATCAATAATAAATCAAATAAACAAATTGAACCAATAAATCAACAATATCAATTCAATTAAAGATTCCAATTACACAATTCAATTTCTATGACAAACATAATTAAATTATATCATACATTTCTAAAATCCTTGCTCAATTAATAATTTTAAAAATTTCGGGTAGTCAAATTTCCTACCGAAAAGTCCGATGAGATCCGAAAACACCCCAGTTCGTAAAATTGAAACTATTAAGCTCGAAACTAGAAACTTTCTTGTTGCACTCGACCTTTAGAATTCCGTCTCACAATTTCGATATTACGAACAAGTCTAGAGCATTGGAAATAGGTCGATATGTATTTCTGTTAGGATTTGATGGTCGGGGTCAACGATTTGATCAGGTTTGACCGACGTCAATGGAGGAGGTGTTGGTTGAAAGGGGTACCGAAATGAAGCTTTCAATGAGGGAGACAGGTCTCCAGTTGTGGCACACCTTTTTTTAAGTTGTCACTTAACTTACTTAAACATCATTTCTTAACTTATTTTATACTTATTAGTAAAAAAAAATACCAGGTAAATTTTGTTAAACATATACTTAATAAGCTATTGTGACTTTCATTGCAACCAAAGTTTAGACATAGCTCAATACTTGACTTTAAAATGATTCAAAACATTTCTTAAACTCGTTAAGAAACATTTCTTTTGTAAAACCTTTTAAACCTCTTTTAAAATTAGCAAAAATTTTTTTTTTTTACAACGAAAAACTGCCATAATGATATCCATATCCAACTTTCTCATATGTCTATTGCAACACCGAGTTCTTCTACTAGTCTTATTGGTCTCTCGTAGGACTACCTACTGTTAGACATGTATGCCCTAAGGAGTAAAAATGTAATACGTTTTTGGAGACATTTTTATCAATAAAGAATTTATTCAATTATATATATACCAAATCTTGTCCTCTTTACGTTCATATTTTTTGAATGTATGTTAAGCAAACAGTAGTCTGAGACTATCAGTCTAAACCTTAAGAATTGGGCATATGATAGACTGATTATGCGGAAGACACGATTCTTAAGGTGACGGTCTAAACATATGATCCGCAATTGAGGGAATAAAGTTGGGCGCTTTATTCATGTAAAGATTGTTATGTTGTCTATATCCCATGTGGGAGATGGTTTGTCTTGACCATCGGAGTTGGACTCCATGAATAGAAACATTGGCACGTTGTCATAGGTGACGATGTGTTGGATCGGGACATAAAGTGAATTGATTTGGATTAATAATTCTGTCTTGGCAAATCAATTCACTTTAGACAGTCATTTGTATTGTATCTTAATCCTGAGATGAATAGTGGGCCCGTCGTCTCGACTTGTGTCTTTTGATGTACCAATAGGTGACTTCCACATCTTAATAGTGGTATGCATGTCGGTACGTTGGAGGCATGACTTTTGATAGCGTAGACTTGTTATTCATAGATATGGAATCCATAGCTCCTCTTTAGGAGTAATGACATCCTCTTATATGCGTTGTCCTTGTAATTGAAAAATTGGAGCGCTCAACCATTTGGATACATAGGTGTAACCGAATGGTATACTATCTTTAGATGGTAAGTTTTCTAATGGTGAGACAATGGAACGTAAGATAAAAATAATCGGGAAGGTAAGACAAAACTTGTCCTTAAGCCGATTATGGATGATCATATGGGGATGCGATATACTATGATATGTCATGGAGACTTAGCTACACGAGCTTCGTAATTTTATAAAGTTCGAGAGTGCAGCTCCAAGCTTTTAGTGGAGTAGCGTTGGAGTTGATAATTGTGAAATGTATATCTGGGATATTGAGTTTCATAATTATCATGAGCTTGAACTTTATAGGTCCATTTTGGTCCCTTTTGCTATCTCACAAAATCCTTTAATGACACGGCATGCTTTTCTAATAATTGGTGACTTATGTCGGATTTATCAGATTGGTTTAAAATTTGGAAGAATTAAATAATTCATGTCTATTTATCAGTTGAATTAATTTTGTAAGAAATTAGTTCAAGATAAACTTGTTGAATTATTGCGATCAGATAATTCTTGTCTGTTTATCGGCTGTTTTAATTTTGGACAAATTAGATCAAGATAAACTTGTAGAATTATTGTGAATTAATTTATTTTCTTAGAGATTATCTTGATAAAGTTTGTTTTGATCATATAACTTCTCTATTGGGTTATTTGAATCAAAATTGAGACTTTATCCTATAGAATATCGGGTGGAAAATAAAAAATTCAAGGAGATTTTATCTCCGGAGTTTGGCCTACAGAATGACGTGTTCGGCCTGCCGATCAGCGAGAGATAAGATTACTCGTTTTCACGCGGATCTTATCAGTTATTGATCCGAACTTGATTCTGTTTCGAGTTTTTGAGACCAAATCTGATAAGGACTGACCCCTGGACCAATGGCTATATAAAGGGAGTGAGTCTCATGATTTACTCAGATCAATAGAGATCAATTTGAGAGATTAAGAGTGATACTCTTCTAGTGAGATTCTGAAAAACTCCCTGAGAGCTTTTGTTCACAAATCACAAACACTAGCTCTGGGTTCTCTCTATTGGTTGGAAGGAGAGTCACCGGTGGAAGAGCTGTACGTGTGAGCCCACACTCACTCCGGTTGTGGATAGAGAATAGCAAAGATGACCAGTTGGTTGAGGCTCTTCTAGAACGTTACTTCTTTACAATGGTTGTGGATGTTCTTCACACAAAGGTTAGTAAGATCTGTCTAATTTATACATATAACATGTCAAACTTGTGTTTTAGAAATTAATCTGATATAAAATTTTTAAAATTCCGCTGCGCACTTTGTTTCCAACACCTACAACAAGAAGGAACTTGTAATGAGCTTCGCACAGTAAGTTCAAACATTATCTCACAAAACATTAAAGCATTCTTTAAAAAGCATTGCTCTTCATCATAAACCTTTTCTTATAAGCATTGTTCATAAAATGTATTTCATGAACATTTCTCATAAAATATTTCTCGAAATATGTTTCATAAACATATCTCATAAACATTTCATGGAAAGGAATGCAAGCAAAATCACAACACATGATTCTATTTATGCTCAGTTATGATAATCCTTTAATGAACTTCTTATGATTATTATTCATAACGCTACTTAAACTTCTAGTCATCATTTATATATGTCCTTATCTTGTGAACTTATGTGTTCATATCAACATCATCAATCATAAGTATATAATGCTTCCCTTGTCAAAGACTTAAAACCATCAAACAACGAGGTCATAACTTTTACTTAACTTGTAAACTTCACATCAAGGAGGCTGGTATGACACTTATTTTTCATTTTTGCTTTATCTTCTTGTTAACTTTAGTGAGCATATCAAATGCAAGCATATCATACGCTATACCTTGGCATTAAAAATTAAGCATAGCAAATGCAAATATGTTGCAAAACATGACTTGATCTTTAAAATATTATGCATAATAAATGCAAACATACTTTAAACAAAATAGTTACAATTACATTGCAAGTCTTGACATGATCTTTAAAACATTATGCATAACACATGCAAACATGTTTTAAACATAATAATGCATTTATTCTCATACACGTAAGTGTACGTGGTCGTATCAAGTGATATAAATAATGAGTCAAGTATCATTTCCATGAGAATTGATTTTAATTAATGTGTTATCAATAATTTATTATTTATTTTTATTTAAATCAAGGGGTTGAAAATTACTTAAAAGAACCAAAATAACAAAACTCAATAAATAAAAGAAAATAATTAAAATTAAAATGCAAAATAATGATAATTAAAATGCAAATAAAAAATATGAAAATTAAATGACAATAACGAAACTAAATTAAAGAAATTCAAATCAGAATAACAATTGAGAATAAGTGAAATTGAAATAAAATTCAAGAATTTGTAAGAAAAATGACAAAACTAGTTAAATGTTTTTTCTCTATCGTTACACAATAATTTTGAAGTAGTTGTAAAATTATTTCTAATTTTTTGTTGAAATTACCAAACATAAATAGCAACAAGCTCTACTATCTTGATCTTTTCTTACTTTATAGTTTAGCAAAACAAGCTTTTTACTAAATTTCTTTTCATTAAATAATCTAGAACAAGCTCTCTAGATTAAATCTAATAGAAGCATTAAGTTGAGAAAGATAGGTTGATCTAAGCAATAAACTCACAAGCTCCATTCATTCAACTTAGGTTATATTTCGCATCACAATCAAATAAAAGCCTCCAACAATTGTAGATCATAATTTTCTAGTAATAGTTAAAATACAAGACAATTATGGATCTAGATTTTTAACGTAATGATTTCCTAGTTTTTTTAGTTGTCACCCAAATTAAACAAGAAAATAACCATAAGCATTAATTATAATGAAACATAAACTATCTCAATTGAAAACTTAGAAAATAATTCATATAAACAGCTTTATAATCATGTAAGGCTTTGGAATCAACTTTATAACCATTAACAGTTTGGATAAGACTGTTTTATTCTTGATAGAAATGACCTCCACTAGTAATGCTTAGTTAAACATTTCATACTTTAATTGAATAATTAATTATAATAATCAATTATATATTACTGACCATTTTAATTAAAGTCCTTAAATATTACCCTCGTGTATATAACAATTGTATATAATTGTAACGTCCCGAAATTTATTTAATATTAATGTAATGTAAATGATGAATTAGTGTGCCATAATTAAAGTTTTAACTTTAATTAGATTATTTGGTTGGATTTTTAGTTTTTGGTTGTTTTGTTAAATTGATACATTTAAATGATTTCTTATGGATTTAAAATGATGTTTTGAGTTTTAAAACACAACAATTTGTAAAATGTTAAAAATACTCCGTTTTGCAAAACCGTTGGCGGCACATGGTTTTCGCACAGTAAAACCTCCCACCGATTTTCTCTATTTATTTCCTTCCTTCCTCTCTCTCTCCTCACTCTCCGGTTCTCTCTCTCTCTTCTCTCCTTCACCGTGAGCTCCCTCTCTCTCTCAAATTTCTCTTTCAAAAATTTTTGAACTCCATTCGAATCCAAGCTTCGGAACAGCAAGGAGGAAGCTCGGGGACGTGATTCGGCAACCGAGAACGCGGATTGAAGCTTCGATTCGAGGTTAGATTCAAAATTTCTAAACTTTTTACAAAATTTTCGATTTTGTGTGTTTTTGAAATCTAATTTTGTTTTAGCTTAGAAAACCGTGGATTTGTGTTAAATGAACTTAGAACAACTAGAATCTAAGCCTAGATTGAAGAAAAACGGATTGGATTCAAGATTTTCATTTTTCTCCTCTTTTTCTCATTTTCGGATTTTTGAGGATTTTGAGTTTAAAATGTTGTTTAAATGATCCCAAACATGTTCTAGAATGTTTTTCTATCAATTATAGTAGTTTTCATGCCTAGGATTTGAGAAAAACAGGTTAGAAACAAGATTTGGATTTTGGGGATCGAGAAACCCGTGGCTGGGATTTCTGGATCTTCCCAGTTCGGCAGGCCGAAGTTCATGTTTGGCAGGCCGGAGTGATGATCGGCAGGCCGGTGTTCTTCCGACCGGCAGGCCGAATCTGGAGGAATGTTCGGCAGGCCGAACTTTGCTTTCGGCAGGCCGAACTGTGCAGTTCGACAGGCCGAAGCAGGGCGTCCGGCAGGCCGACCGAGGCATGGAAAATTTTGTGATTTTTACCCGTTTTCACTGTTTTGAACCCAGATTTAAACCCCAACCTTATAGGATGATTTTAATGATACAAATGGCACACTAGGACATCATGAAATGATTTAGTAACATAGAATGTCTCGAACTAGATATTGATCGACTTAGTTTGTATCTAGGATTGTTCGTGGTTCCGTGGAGCTAACGTATAGTGGATCGGGATTACGGTGTGGGGTACCGGCACGAGTACTGAGGTAGGACTTCTATCCTATTTCTTTGGCAGCCTGGTTTTGAAATGATTTGGCTTTGAAAATGATTTCTATTAAAATGTTTTCAACGGTTGTTTGGAAATGGTTTTATCGGTTATATTTTAATATACCGTGACATGAAATGAATTTCATAATGAATGTAATTGACAACACTCGGTAATTGGGTTTTGAATGACAATGATAATAAACACTAAGGCATGATGCCATATCAGAGATCGGGTCGTGTGGCGATCGACCTTGGAGGCAGGTCCCGAAACCCAGCTGGGCCACTACGGTGGTGATTTATGGTTTGCCTAGGTAAAAGTAAACTGGTGTTTTGATTTGACGAGTAGACTGTTCTGTGTCAGAACGGTTCTACTCAATTTATTTATTTATTTATTCAAGTTCCCTTTCTGTATAACTCCTGATAATGTTATGTTTCTTTGCATTAAATTATTTTATAAAACTTAGTCCTACTGAGCCTTTCGCTCACGTTTTATCTGTTTTAAATCCCCCCCTTCTAGGTGGTTTCCCATTTAGGTTTGGAGAAGATTCTTCGGACCGAACTCAGGAGCAATAGGAGAATTTATTTACATTATGTATTTATTAATCAAGGCATGTAAGACTTAACTTTATTTGTACTTGGACTGTAATTGTATTTATGATATTGTCAGAACCATGTGTGTGCACAAGTTGTGGGTTGTGGAACCCATATTCACGGTTTTTATTTAATTGCTATTATTTGCTAAATATTTTATAAACTCGTTTATCGAATGTGGTGGAAAATCTCTTTATTTCTTGCTTAATTGGATTTTTAAACCCTTAATTTCAATTAAATTCTCTTTTAATTAATCTAAATATTCCGCCACGTCACCTCCCGTACTCTAGGGCGTGACAGAATGGTATCAGAGCTCAAGGTTATGAACCTTGGGAATTGTGCACACATAGGTTTGACAATGAAATACCTCTGACAGTCCAAATTTTGTTTTCAGAAGTGAGAGAATGGCACCTAGACGTCGTTCGACTGCTGACGCCGAGTTCGGAAATGATGAGGGCCTGATGAGGTCTATGATTGTGGCTTTCCGGCAGATGGCAGCCAGGACTAGACCGGAAGACTCCAGTGTTGGTAGTCGGCATGCTTTCTTTAAGGAATTTCGACGGGCGTCTATTCTGACTTTTGATGGCAATGGGGATCCGCAGTTAGCAGAGTATTGGTTGGATTCGATCTTGAAGCATCTTGATACTCTTGGTGTGCCTGAGGAGTATCGTGTGGAGTTTGCGGCGTATAAGCTCGAGGGTGGCGCTAACACCTGGTGGAAACAAACTAAGCGTCTGGAGCGCGGTGGCGATATCGGTTGGGACAAGTTCGAGGATCTGTTCTATGATCGGTATTTTCTGCAGGGATATCGAGATCAGAAGGCAGCTGAGTTTTATAGATTGCAGCAGGGTGATCTTTCAGTTCGGGAGTACGAGGCAAAGTTTAGCGAGTTGACTAGGTTTGCTCCATCAGCTGTGGCATCGGAGCGTGAGAAATGCATCAAGTTCCAGGAAGGACTCAAGGCTCCTATTCGACGGCAGTTGGTTGCTCTACGGCTTAGGGGTTTCGGAGAGCTTGTGTCGTCGGCGATCTCCGTGGAGAATGATTACGTGCAGTATTGTGAGGACCGAGCCAAGGCTTCAGGAGGACCGCAGAGGAGTGGCAGGAAGAGCACCAGTAGTCGTCCAGCTCCGGGGAAAGGCAAGCAAGGCGGTGCGACCAGTGGCAATAGCAGTTCGTCTGGCAGCGGGCGTAGCAACCCCTACAGCTTTCATTGTCATTTCTGTCAGCAGCCCGGACACATCAAGAGGAATTGCCCGATCAGGAGTGCTCGTCTTGGATCGTAGACCGGGGAGGATGCCAGTCGTCATTCTCAGCCTCAGACCCTACCTCCGCCTCCGCAGTACCCGCAGTTGCAATATCCGCAGTTTTCTCCTTAGCAATTCTCGTATCCGGCACGGGGACAACAGCCGCAGTATTTTCAGCGCAGTGTTCCTCAGTATAGAGCTCCGAGTATAGGTAGTGTGCAGTCATCTCCATCTCAGCAGTATCGGCCGAGTAATGCAGGACCCAGCAATGTCGGTAGAGGAAAAGGGAAGGCGCCAGTGCAGGTTTATGCAATGGCATCTGGAGGGTCAGATTCTCAGATCGGTAACGCGGTTGTCGATGGTATGATTTTGGTTTCTAGATCTCTAGCTCGCGTTTTATTTGATACCGGTGCCTCTCATTCTCTCATTTCGAGTTCCTTTGTACATGCCTTGGGATTAGAAGTAGAAGAGTTTAAGGAACCCCTAGTTATAACTTCTCCTTTGGGGCGGGTGTGTGTGAATTGTATGTGTAAATCATGTAAAATAAAGATTGGGGATGAGATTTTGAAAAGTGATTTGATTGTACTCCCCATGAGTTCCTATGATGTGATTTTAGGGATGGACTGGTTGTCCAGATATAGTGCAGTTGTGGACTGCCAACTTAGAAAAGTGACCCTAGTGTCTGATAGGGGAACGATAGTCACTTACCAGGGTGGTGGTGATTGGCTAATAAGTGAGCGTCTCATGAAGTCGTGTTTAGGAGGGCGAAGGAATCTAGATTGTTTTGCTTTTCTTGCCAATCTAGATTGCGAGCCCTATGTTTCGAGTAGTGGTGTAGCGATTCCGGTGGTTGGTGAGTTCGAGGATGTTTTCCCCGACGAGTTGCCAGGATTACCACCGCATCGGGAGATTGAGTTTGGTATCGAGTTGTTTCCAGGGACATCACCGATTTCTATGGCACCTTATCGGATGAAGCCGGCAGAAATGAAGGAATTGAGGAAGCAACTTCAGAAGCTTGCTGATAAAGGATATATTCGGAATAGCACATCTCCGTGGGGAGCACCGGTTTTGTTCGCTAAGAAGCACGATGGGACTCTCAGGTTATGTGTGGATTATCGGCAGCTAAATCGTGTTACGGTGAAGAACAAGTATCCTTTGCCTAGGATTGATGAGCTATTTGATCAGTTGGGAGGTTCGCGATACTTCTCGAAGATTGATTTGTGTTCAGGTTATCATCAGCTTAGAATCAAGGAAGAGGACATTCCCAAGACAGCTTTTAGGACTCGGTATGGGCACTTCGAGTTTCTGGTTATGTCTTTCGGGTTGACGAATGCTCCAGCAGCTTTTATGGATTTGATGAACAGGATATTTAGGCCGTATCTGGATCAGTTTGTGATCATGTTCATCGATGATATTCTTGTGTATTCTAAGACTTGGGAGGAGCATGAGCAGCATCTTCGGATCGTGCTTCAGACTCTGCGGGAGCACCAGTTGTATGCTAAGAGGGAAAAGTGTGAGTTCTGGTTGACTGAGGTCAAATTTCTGGGTCATGTCATTTCGGAGCATGGTATTTCAGTGGATCCGTCCAAGATTGAAGCTATATTGGAGTGGGAACGACCAAAGAATGTAGCGGAGATTCGCAGCTTCTTAGGTCTTGCTGGATATTACAGGAAATTTGTAAAGGACTTTTCGAAGATTGCAGCTCCGTTGACGAGATTGATCAAGAAAAATGTCAGGTTTGAGTGGAATGAAGATTGTGAGCTTGCTTTTCAGGAACTGAAGAACCGGTTGACTTCAGCTCCAGTGTTGATTATTCCTAGCAGTGATGAGCCGTATGAGGTTTATGCTGATGCTTCAGGGCGCGGACTTGGATGCGTGTTGATGCAGCATGGACGTGTAGTAGCGTACGGATCGAGACAGCTACGACCTCACGAGCGAAATTATCCTACTCACGATTTAGAGCTTGCAGCGGTGATCTACGCGCTGAAGATTTGGAGATGTTACTTGTATGGAGCATCGTTTCAGGTCTTCTCCGATCATAAGAGTGTTCACTCAGAGGGATCTCAACTTGAGGCAGCGCAGATGGGTGGAATACATGGAGGATTATGATTTCGCGTTGCAGTATCATCCCGAAAAAGCTAATGTGGTAGCGGACGCGCTTAGCAGGAAGTCTTCAGGGATTCTCGCTTGTTTGATTTTTGAGGACTGGAGCAGGGATGCGACAGTGAGTGAGTATCGGCTACAGTATCATGAAGACGGTGATCGAGTTTTGTTGTATCATGTGGAAGCGACTCCAGCTCTTGTTCGGATGGTGAAGCAAGGTCAGTGGCAGGATCGACATTTGCAGGGGATTTGGTCGCGGATTCAGAACGGGGAGCAGTTTGAAGAATGGAGCGTGCATGCAGATGGATCGTTGTACTTCCGAGAGCGTCTTGCAGTTCCAGTTATCGCCGAGGTGACGAAAGCCGTTCTAGATGAAGCTCATAGGTCTCAGTTTGCTATTCATCCGGGGAGCACCAAGATGTATCGTGATTTGAAGAGGCACTATTGGTGGAGAGGTATGAAGAAAGATGTTCGCGAGTACGTGGCCAAGTGTTCGACGTGTCTTCAGGTGAAAGCTGAGCATCAGAAGCCTGCAGGTCAGCTTCAACCGCTTCCTATTCCATGGTGGAAATGGGAGCATGTGACGATGGATTTCCTCACAGGTTTGCCGAGGACGGAGCAGCGGCATGATGCAGTTTGGGTTGTAGTCGACAGGTTGACGAAATCGGCGCATTTCATTCCGTTCAGGTCGATGTGTTCCAGGAAGATTCTCGGGGAGCTGTATATGCAGAACATTGTGAGGTTGCATGGAGTTCCTTTGTCCATCACCTCTGATCGAGACACCAGGTTTAATGCTAAGTACTGGAGGAGTTTTCAGGAGGCTTTGGGTACGGATTTGAACTTCAGTACGGCGTTTCATCCTCAGACTGATGGGCAGTCTGAGCGGGTTATTCAGGTTCTCGAGGATATGTTGCGTGCTTGTGCGTTGGACTTCGGCGGGAATTGGAAGCAATGTTTGCATTTGGCGGAGTTCGCGTACAACAACAGTTATCAGGCGAGTATCGGTATGGCACCATTTGAGGCGTTGTATGGGCGACCGTGTCGGTCACCTGTGTGTTGGGCCGAGCCGGAGGATAGAGTTATTCTTGGGCCGGATGAGATTCGTGACAGCAACGAGAAAGTCGTGGTGATCCGGGATCGGTTGAGAGCAGCTCAGAGTCGGCAGAAGAGCTACGCGGATAGGAGACGTAGACCCTTAGAGTTCGCGGTTGGAGATTTTGTTCTCTTGAGGGTGTCACCTCGTAAGGGAACTATGCGGTTCGGAGTGAGTGGGAAGCTCGCGCCGAGGTATATTGGGCCATTCGAGATCACTCAGCGTGTTGGTGTGGTCGCTTATCGGCTTGATCTTCCGCCCGAACTTTCTCATGTGCACGATGTGTTTCATGTGTCGATGCTTAGGAAGTGCCACCTGAGCAGGGTAGGATAGTATCGTTTCGCGATGTGCAGGTTCAGGAGGATACGACGTACGAAGAAGTGCCGATTCAGATTATCTACCGGAAAGTGATTAGCTTGCGTCGTCGTGAGATACCGTTGGTAAAGGTCGTGTGGCAGCATCACGGTGTTGATGAAGCCACTTGGGAACTAGAGTCGGGTATGCGGGAGTTATATCCGCATTTGTTTTGTTTTTGAGATGAGTTGTAAATTTCGAGGACGAAATTTCTTTTAGGGGTGGAGAGCTGTAACGTCCCGAAATTTATTTAATATTAATGTAATGTAAATGATGAATTAGTGTGCCATAATTAAAGTTTTAACTTTAATTAGATTATTTGGTTGGATTTTTAGTTTTTGGTTGTTTTGTTAAATTGATACATTTAAATGATTTCTTATGGATTTAAAATGATGTTTTGAGTTTTAAAACACAACAATTTGTAAAATGTTAAAAATACTCCGTTTTGCAAAACCGTTGGCGGCACATGGTTTTCGCACAGTAAAACTGCCCACCGATTTTCTCTATTTATTTCCTTCCTTCCTCTCTCTCTCCTCACTCTCCGGTTCTCTCTCTTTCTTCTCTCCTTCACCGTGAGCTCCCTCTCTCTCTCAAATTTCTCTTTCAAAAATTTTTGAACTCCATTCGAATCCAAGCTTCGGAACAGCAAGGAGGAAGCTCGGGGACGTGATTCGGCAACCGAGAACGCGGATTGAAGCTTCGATTCGAGGTTAGATTCGAAATTTCTAAACTTTTTACAAAATTTTCGATTTTGTGTGTTTTTGAAATCTAAGTTTGTTTTAGCTTAGAAAACCGTGGATTTGTGTTAAATGAACTTAGAACAACTAGAATCTAAGCCTAGATTGAAGAAAAACGGATTGGATTCAAGATTTTCATTTTTCTCCTCTTTTTCTCATTTTCGGATTTTTGAGGATTTTGAGTTTAAAATGTTGTTTAAATGATCCCAAACATGTTCTAGAATGTTTTTCTATCAATTATAGTTGTTTTTCATGCCTGGGATTTGAGAAAAACAGGTTAGAAACAAGATTTGGATTTTGGGGATCGAGAAACCCGTGGCTGGGATTTCTGGATCTTCCCAGTTCGGCAGGCCGAAGTTCATGTTCGGCAGGCCGGTGTTCTTCCGACCGGCAGGCCGAATCTGGAGGAATGTTCGGCAGGCCGAACTGTGCAGTTCGGTAGACCGAAGCAGGGCGTCCGGCAGGCCGACCGAGGCATAGAAAATTTTGTGATTTTTACCTGTTTTCACTGTTTTGAACCCAGATTTAAACCCCAACCTTATAGGATGATTTTAATGATACAAATGGCACACTAGGACATCATGAAATGATTTAGTAACATAGAATGTCTCGAACTAGATATTGATCGACTTAGTTTGTATCTAGGATTGTTCGTGGTTCCGTGGAGCTAACGTATAGCGGATCGGGATTACGGTGTGGGGTACCGGCACGAGTACTGAGGTAGGACTTCTATCCTATTTCTTTGGTAGCCTGGTTTTGAAATGATTTGGCTTTGAAAATGATTTCTATTAAAATGTTTTCAACGGTTGTTTGGAAATGGTTTTATCGGTTATATTTTAATATACCGTGACATGAAATGAATTTCATAATGAATGTAATTGACAACACTCGGTAATTGGGTTTTGAATGACAATGATAATAAACACTAAGGCATGATGCCATATCAGAGATCGGGTCGTGTGGCGATCGACCTTGGGGGCAGGTCCCGAAACCCAGCTGGGCCACTACGGTGGTGATTTCATGGTTTGCCTAGGTAAAAGTAAACTGGTGTTTTGATTTGACGAGTAGACTGTTCTGTGTCAGAACGGTTCTACTCAATTTATTTATTTATTTATTCAAGTTCCCTTTCTGTATAACTCCTGATAATGTTATGTTTCTTTGCATTAAATTATTTTATAAAACTTAGTCCTACTGAGCCTTTCGCTCACGTTTTATCTGTTTTAAATCCCCCCCTTCTAGGTGGTTTCCCATTTAGGTTTGGAGAAGATTCTTCGGACCGAACTCAGGAGCAATAGGAGAATTTATTTACATTCTGTATTTATTAATCAAGGCATGTAAGACTTAACTTTATTTGTACTTGGACTGTAATTGTATTTATGATATTGTCAGAACCATGTGTGTGCACAAGTTGTGGGTTGTGGAACCCATATTCGCGGTTTTTATTTAATTGCTATTATTTGCTAAATATTTTATAAACTCGTTTATCGAATGTGGTGGAAAATCTCTTTATTTCTTGCTTAATTGGATTTTTAAACCCTTAATTTCAATTAAATTCTCTTTTAATTAATCTAAATATTCCGCCACGTCACCTCCCGTACTCCGGGGCGTGACAATAATATTTAAAGTTACATAGATAATTATAGAATTTTAATAATATTCATAAAATATATAAAAATACATACACATAAATATAATGTAAAATTCACTTCATTTATTTATAATTATGTCCTTTAGAAAATATCATATGTTTTGAGGGCATTTGTTCTAATATTAGCATGATACTTGAGAGCTTTGAGCTTAAACCTTTGAATTCGTCCTCAATTGTCTCAAGAATGACCATATCCCCAACTCCAAGCCCTTTATAGTTGACAAACTTGACCCAGCCATCTGACTGAGGAACTAGCTTCTTGTACTAACCTCTTTGTCTGACAGCACAGCGAAACTCCCAAAACATCTCTGTTAACCATCCTTAGCTTGATCTCGTGGCTGTCTTCCTTGAAAAAGGGCCTAATTATGTCTCACCATTTCTTAGGAACACACAGCTTCCCTAAGCATCCACTTGATAGTTTAGTTGGAACTAATTAGTTCTAACTAACTACAATGTAAAACTTTCAGTAACTATAATAAAAAGCAAAAAGTTGCTATAATATAACTATCTCATATGTTACATTTTTTAAATTTAAAAATTTAGTTCCAACTGAAATGCCCAACAACCAATAAATCATTTTTTGTTTGCCTCTTTGACAAGGCCTCCGCCATTGATTAGCTAGTGCTCTGCTTGTCGCTAATTAATTAATTTGTTTCTCTAATTGAGACCCATTTTTCATGCGCCATCATTTTATAAAATAACTACGTTTCCTGAAAGCGACTAGTGGTTGTTTTTGTCTTTGCAACTTACTAGATTCTAGTAGTTTATAAACTTTTTAAAAGGAAAAGTCTCTATTGGAAGTATAAAGTTGCATAACTAGAGAAGTTTTTCACGATCAAGCAAACAAACATCTCTGGTCTCGGAAGAAAATTTGGTCAAGAATATTTTAAATACATTAGACAACAAGGGTGTTTGGAAGAGTAGTTCAAACTAATAGTTTGAATTTTGAATAATATACAACTCTTACATACTATAGTAAAAAATTATAGTGTAAAGCTCTTACATGCTACAGTTCTTAAATTCAAAATGACAGCTAGCCATTATGGCCTCTTTAGTATATAAAACGACATTTGAGCGTTTGTGGTTTATTTCCTCAACGACAACATAATTAAAATCATTTGTCGACAACTTGTATAGTTTTTGTCCTAGTTTACGTCTCTTGCCGTACGTCAGATTTTCTTTTTCTCGATAAATTTTCCAACTCACACGTTACAACTATTAATAGAGAAAAAAAAAACAACATAAGATTCCATTTTAACTTTTGGTCCTAATTATGTTCATAAGGAAAAAAAATAAAATTGGCACAAAATTTTGGAACGAATAGGGATATTGAGCATGAAAAAGCCTAGTTCTATTAAAAATTAAAAATTAAAAATTAAAAATTAAAAATTAAAAATTAAAAATTAAAATTAAAATAAAAACTCTCTTTCTTTCTTCTTTCCTTTATGAAAACTTCAACCCATTTGTAGTTTTTATATCATTTTGGTAACCTGTATTTTAAGAAAACATCATATTAATATCTTGATACTTAGAAAATTATCAAAACTGTATCCTGTAGTTTTTAAAAATATCATTTTGGTACTTTGAGTTCATATTTTATGGCATGAAATTTTCAACTTATTCTTTTATTATCGAACTCCAAATTAAATTGTTAAAACTATAAAAGAAAATAAATACAAAGAATACTAAAAAAATGAATAAATTCATATATAAGCTTTTCTTTGATGAGTTTTGTTCAATCTTTTGTTTTGATTCTTAATTATAATTTTACAAAATTAATTTGGTTTCTATTAATAAAAGAGTAAAAAAAGGGGAAATTTTACGTCAAAAATACCAAGTCAGGTATCAAAATCATATTTTTAAAAACTAAAAGGTATCATTTTAATATTTTCTAAATATCAGGGTATCACTATACTGTTTTAACAAGACACTAGATAACCAAATCAGAATAACCCTTGTCCATATGAACAATTATATAGCTCATTGCATTAAATATGGGCGAAATCTTGAAAGACCTAGATAAATCCAAGTCCGTGTATTTATTTGACCAATTAAATCAAACCAACCCAATTGATCATAATTGGATATAATAAGCAAGAAACAATGAAACTGAAAACAGCTAGCATGGTTATTTTTTCTAGTACTTTTCGACTAGAACCATACACTCTCAAAAGAGAGAGCATAATTTCCAGCCACAAAAAAAAAAAAAAAAAAAAAGAGAGAGAGAGAGAGAGAAAGAGAAGAAGAAGAAGAAGATTACATTTTAAGCACAAACACTTAAAAAAGAAAGCTAATTACAAATAGGCCGTGCTGAACGTAAGTACCATAAATGGCCAGTTACACATCAAACCAGTCGTGACCATTAAACTTGAGTGCTCTGAGCTTAAACCTCGTGCCTCGGAATTGGTTCTCAACTGTCTCAAGAAGGACCATATCCCCAACTCCAAGCCCCTTGTAGTTGAGAAACTTGAGCCAAACATGACTGGCCTCTTGTGCCCTTTCTGCCTGACAGCGCACCGTCGACAGCCCACAGCTCGATCTCATGGCAGTCTTCTCCACCGAAAAGCGGCCTCATAATATCCCCACCATTCCTTAGGAACAGACAATCTCTTCCCCAAATCACTGTGTCAGCCGCTTTGGCAAGCCCTCGGCCATTTTTAATGAGCTAGTCTGTTCGCCAAAAGTTTCGTCGTCAACTTTTTTCTATAATAGGTATTGGTACGACGTCAGTGTTTTTATAGAATAATTCTTTTTGCTGGTGGATTTCTTGGTCCAAAGATGTATTCGTTGCTTTGCGTTCTGATAATGACAGGCCACGGCTACTTAGCTTCAGCCTGTCAATTCCATAAAGTTTGTACTAGAGAAAAAAAAAAAAAGTAAATAATTAAAGTCTCTCTCCACCAGTCAAATTTAGCGTACAGCCACAAAAACTGGCGTCATTCGTACTTAAGCATCATCTCCATCAGTCTACACTATTGGAGATTTTTCTCCCGATATCACTCTAAATACTTAGGGTGTGTTGAGTTGGAGTGACTGTGGGAAGGAAGTAAAGAACTTGAGGGAAAAGACGTGGGAGTCTTTCGTTTTGTTGGGTGGATTGGGCAAGTGAAAGGAAACAACTAGGAAACAAGCATTCTCTTCCCTTTTCCTCACATCCTGGAATGTCCAAATTTAATTAATGATGATTAGTATGTAAATTTAGTGAATTAGTATGCTTAATTAAAAATTAAGCTTAATTTAATCATTTTTGTGATAATTTTTTATTTAATTGCGTTCTAATTATTTTGTTATTATATTTCAATTTTTTTTCACATTAATTTGTTTTCAATAAATTCTGTGTTTCATTTTATTTTTTGAAAAATTTAGATTTTATTTAAAGAAACAGCACACTTGAAATTCTGGTGGAGCCTTGAAACTCCACCACCCAATCTTTCAACACCAAAGAACACTCAGACCATGTGAAGCATCACTTACAAACAGCCTTGAAACTTGTTTTGCCAAAACTGTGTGCAAGACAATTTCTTCTTGAAACCGTTTTGATCTCTGGATTATAGAGCAGAGAAACCTCAAGCTGCTCTCTCTCTCTCTTCCTCATTCATGTCTCTTTCACTCTTTGTCGGCAAGCCTCAATCCAGACACTCACTATTACTCCTTCTCCCCTCTCTCTGTGCTGCCAAAGAGCTCAAACTCACATACCCACTCCTCTGCTTCAACAAACTCATACACAAAAGCCTTCATTCCTAGCCAAAAGCAGAAGTTGGAAACTTGAATTGAGGCCATCAAGTCATTTCAATCCGATCAATCCGAGGTTACCCATATTTATAGCAAACTAAACTCATGAATTGAAGCTTTAAACACTGATTTTGGATGATCAATTCGTGTTAAAATGCCTGAGTTTTATGCTTCATTTGAGCAGTTTTGTTCCAAGAGATTTTTGTCAAAATTTTATTTTTCATGTCATAATCAGAGTCTAGATAAACCTAAATCATGCATAATATGAGAATGTATGATGAATTCTATCACAAATTCACCTCTCATTTGGATTAAAACCGGATTAAAAGATTGTTCATGCATTTTAGTTTATTTTCGAAATAATATGTAAAAATGCATGAAAAATGATGATATGATGTTGCATGTGGATCAAACTAAGTTTATATGTATCATATCATATCGATGGATCATTAAAACATGTTTAGGATGCATTGAAATTGATTTGAACTTGATTGAACTCGGGAGCTTGAAATAGAGCCCTTTTGGGCGCGACGCCACGGTCAACCGCACCACACCAAAGAGACCAATTTCAGGCCACCCAAGCCCCACTTATTACAAAATAAATTTTAGGCGTATTCATTCTTGTTTTACAGATTATAAATCATTGTTAACATATTTAAAGTTCATTTGATTATTATGAAAATAAATGAGATGTTATAATCAGAAATGGCACACTAAGGAACTATGAATAGCATACTAATGTAAGATGTCGACGCTTAGACATTAATGTATTTAGTCTACACCTAAGGTTATTTGCTGTCCTAAGGAGCTAACGTCTAGTAGAATGGGATTAAGGTGTAGGTGTGAACGGTGCTAGATAATGAGGTAGGACTCTAGACCCTTTTCTCATTAGTCGTGCTTTTAAAAAAGTTTTGACCACATTGTATATTCTTAAAATGTTTTTAAGAATTGAATTGCATGCATTTATATATTTTCAAGAGATATTAGATATGATCATAATGAATGAATGATAATAAATTTAAAATGATAACTCGGTAAAAGTATACTAAGTGAATGATATGATTAGATGATACTAAATACCGAAAGGATTAAGAATCCCCGTTTGGAATGAATTATAAGTGCATGATGCCATACACAGGGATCAAGTTGTGTAAAGAGTGACCTTAGGAGCAAGTCCCGAAACCTTGTTGGGCCACTACGGTGGTGATTATGGTAGGCTTTGCATATAATGAATATTAATGTATGATTTGAGATAATCACATGACGTAAATGGTAAGTGTGAATCTATTTAATTATTTATTATTCCTGCATATCACATTTAAATTTATTTATTTGCTTTATAAATGATGATTTTAGAACTCCTACTGAGCCTTTCGCTCATGATTCTACTGTTTTGTTTTAAACTCCCCTATTCCAAGTGGTTTGTAGTACGCCGCCAAATAGAGTGCCGATTATTTGCTCATGCAAACTGTGAGCTGTTTAGTTTCTCTATTTTCTTACCAAGGCATGTAATAATAAGACATTAATTGTGAACTTTGGTTATACTTTGTTAAACTGTGGTTTTGTTATATTTCCTTTATGTTTTTACTATGTGTGTGATGTCGGGCTCAAACTACTTTGATGGATTTTAAGTTTAATATTTAATTTTGAGGTTATTTTAGAAATTTTATTAGCTAAATTTTAATATGGATAATATTTCAAAAAGGTTTAAAAATTGCTACATTTTTATAACTTATTGAAAATATTTTATAAATATTATAAAAAATCCATGTGTTTAATCAATCTTGTTTATTTAGTTTGATTAAATCGTCACGTCTCCATCCTGGTTTGAGTTCATTACAACTACACCGACACATCCAATCCATCCATCCATCCATCCATCCATTGCTCCTACCAAACACACTCTTAGTCTATGTTTGGACCATAATGTGAAAAAAACTGGCGCTTCTCGTATTCCTTTCAATATAAAACTCTGTTATAATTAATTAATCTACTAGACAAAACCATTTTATATAAATAGACAAATTCCAAGAAAGAGACTAGTGGTAGTTTTTATCTTGATCAATATCAGATTTCTAACATTACAACCCTAATATATACAGATTCTCAAATAAAAGTTAGGAAAAACAAGAGTACAGAGTTCTTAAAAGAAATATAGTTTCTTCATAAACAAAACAGAAGTCAATTTTTATTGGATTAATGTTCGCAAGAAAATTTAGTCTATAGACTATAAATCAAAAAACTTTTTAAGTATAACAGGAAAAAAGTCTTATCATTATTTTTTATAAAAATAGATATTATGTCTTATCATTGATTTTTAACAAAGGGTGGATAGATTGATATGTTGCCTTTATTATTATTATTTTTTTGTTAAAAATATATTTATTAATCTGGAATAGTTTATCTCCAAAAATAAAAAATAAAAAAGAACGAAAAAGAAGCTGGCAATATGTTGTAATTGCAACTGCAACGGAGACATGAATGAAATGATTGGTCAATTGTTGAGGTGTTTGTTTGTAATTGGTTTATGAGGTTTATGTGGTTGCTGAGCTGTTCAAGTGTATTACTGTATGTTTAGCACGTTATATTATATTATATTGTATAAAAAAATACAATATAATACAATACAATACAATACGCGTTAGTTAGCCATTTGTTTAGTTTGTTACAGGGTCGGCTACAGACTTTTTAACTTCTTGTAACTAACCTCATGTAATATCACTGCAAGTTAATAAAGTTCAGCTCATCATCTGAGCATTTCATCCAAATATTTTCGCTCTCTAAGATTCACTCTTTCTCTTTCTTCTTCTTTCTTCTCTCTAACATAGATTTTAGATCAGCTCACTATCAGATCTTTAGTTCAATCGTGGATTCATAATTAAGGAAACACTCCCCATCTTCAGTGTTCAGCTGCATGTCTCACGATGCTATGAAACGACACGTCGTTTACATTCTGGCAGTTTCGTGTCTCGACTTTGTCGTTTGTGCTTTAAACATGCTATCCTCGACTTCTTTCACCCGTATTTCACTTTTCAGCTGCATTTCACAGCTTCATGTCGTTTCACTTGAAAAACGATGCATTTCGTCGTTTATGCTTCAAAACGACATCATTTAGAAAATAGAAGATTTATGATGTTTACATGTTAAACCTTTGCAGCCGTTTACTTCTTAAAGTGTTGCTGTCGTTTTACTAGTACAAAACGACGTATCTTATACCTTGTAGAACCTTTCTGTCGTTATTTCACTAACAACGTCATTTTTGTTCAAAGTTGGCTATCATTGTCGAATAATCAATGAACTACAGACACAACTCGTTATATGTTTAAAACGACATTCATTCAAAATTTAAAAGATTGCGTTGTTGACATCAAAAAGACTTTCCCGTAGTTTAGTGCTTAAAATTTTGTTGTCTTAACTTAAAATGACATAAAAACTGTTGTAGTTTAAATTGTAGTTTAAAACTACATCCTTTCAAACTTTGAATGATTGGTGTCGTTTACATGATAGAACCTCTTTGCTTTGGTTTTATGCAACAAAACTACTTTTTCATAAAAAATAGACTAAAAAAAAGGAACTAAACGAGTTATCGTATATTAAAAAAAAGTAACTAAACGAGCTATCGTATATCCTATAGAAGATTCTCGTCGCAGTCGTACAATTTAAAGGACGTCATTTTTTGTTTAAAGTTCAGCTCTTATTTGTCGAGCAAAACTGGAATCTTGAGACAATTTCATACGCTTAAACGACATAAATTTAAAATGTTGAAAAATTGGCGTTGTCTGATAAAAGCCTTTGCTGTCGTTTACGTTCAAAATGTTGTTTGTCCTTCGATGTTATGGGGTGACATGTCTTAAACAAGTTTTTTTTTTTTTTTTTTTTAGTTTAATCATTAAAACGACATGTCAATTTTTACAAGTTTTGCTATAAACGTCATGTATAAACTACATGTCGTTTCTTTTAAAATCTTTAATGTCACTTTTACAAATCAATATGTCGTTTTCGTGTAGGAGTCTTCTATCTTAATATTCTTAAGTTATTAAAAAAAAAAAACCATGGTACGTCACCTCCAATGAAAATTATGACGTCTTTAGTATAAAACGACATCTAATCGTTTGTAGTTTGTTTCATCAACGATGACATCAATTGTCGTTAATATGTCTTGGCATATGTCAAATTTAATTTTTTTTTCAATTTTTATTTTGGGGTAGAATTTTCCAACTCACACGTTACGTAATTATAATTATAGAAAACAACATAAGGTATCAATTTAATTACCTTTCGGACCTAATTATGTTCATAAAAAAAAAAAAAAAAACTGACATTAGCTCAAACTTTTGAAACGATATTGAGCATAATGAGCCTAGGCTTTAAATTAAAAAAAAAAATTAAAAAAAAACTCTCTAATCTTTATTCCTTTATGGAAACTTCAACCCATTTTTATTATCAAGCACTTGCATTTGACGTAGACGAAATTTTGTAGACCAAGCGCAAAGGGATCTCCAAATCCTTGTACATGTTTGACCAAAATGATACCTGTGACACCCGTTATTCTCCTAACGGGTATTGAGGTAATTAAATTAATTTTAATGTATAAAAAAAATTGCTTCATTTAAATTTATTTTATAATATTTATTTTTATCTATTTTTAAGTTTTCTAAAATTCTCCTATATTTATTTAGTATGATTACTAAAAAGCCTTAGAGCTTCTAATAAATCTCAAAAATGTCATATTGGCATTATGTGTGTTAAAGTCTTTAGATGAGACATAAGGATATCTTTTCCAACTACTCTTGACCCTCATTTTCTTTATTTCCTCCGTGACATGCTTCAACATGTCTCCTCTATAATTGTTTCTATCACTTCTCTTCAAAGACTTCATCTTTTCTTCCTTTCTCTTCCACGGTTCCCACACTCTTCTTCTCATTTCTTTGCTGAAGCAAAATACTTAGAGAACTTCTTCAAGGCAGCCATAAAAATCAGCCACCATCACCTCCATTTGAGCAAGAATTTCAATCATACCGAAGTAAAGGAACCTGTTTTGAAGCCATTTCAAGCTTCCAACTAACCATAATCCGAGGTTAGAATCTTATGAACAAATTTAGTCTTTCATTTATAAATTTTCTTTTATACTAAAGGATTATTCAAATTTGCGTTCTTAAACCTAAGTATATGTTTGTTGCTATTTTGGAGCATATGTATGAAGTCTAAGTGTATATGCCCTAGACAGAAAATTTATATTGTTAAACTTTGTAATACCTCTATGGGCAGTGGTTATTTCTTGAAATTCTAAGATTAAATTAAAATGAATTTTATGAATTGGTTTGCATATTTGAAAAGTAGCATCCTAGGCTTTCTAACGAGCTATCATAAACCTAAATCGGAGTTGTATTTTATTTTCTAAGAATTATTCAATTTTTGTATTGGAAACTAGTAAATCTGCCAGTTTGTTATGGTATACCAACTACTAACCTGAACCAAGAACCCATCTTTGCTCACCACCTAATTCTTTAATGTCTTGCAACCTTTCCAATATTATCCTAAGTGATTGATGAATCTTATTAGGGACTAAAACATATAGATTACTTGTTCACATTTTATATTGTGTTAAGACAAAAATTGTTTACTGTGGTATTCAAAAGAGATTTATATAAAAGCTTTAATGGCATACTAGTAAGATAGGTTTACACATGATTTATTTATGAATGTAGTTGTATGTTGTGCTTTAGTTTTAATTGTCCTTATGCACGCCTTAGGATCAAGGGAGTATGGAGCTAACGTTAACTGATTCCAGGATTAAAAGATTGTTGATAAGCTTGAAAGGTAGGGATTCTATTACTCATCTTTTGTGAGGTTTTTATAGAATTAAAATTGATTGTTTTGCCGCAATATATATATATATCTATGTTGAACTGATATTATATGTGTATCACATATGAAACTGTGACATGGACTCGTCTTGTATTGTACGGCGAGGAACATAATGAATTGACACATGTTATAAATTGAGAAGCATGGTTAGGAAAATTAACTCTATTAATAATGATTTAATATAGAGAAATTGTGAGACATGAAAAGGGCGACGGTTACGTCCTTGGGCATGAATACCCTAAAAGGTAAAATAGGGGGAAGGTGATGACGCTTCCTTGGGTTGAAAGTCCCAGAACACACTGTACAGGAATTGATTTGGTGAGGACTCGGGGCTTGATGTCCCCTCACCGGAACACCCTTGGAATGTTTATAGGGTGATCAAGTGCGCCCATTTGGGTTTCGATGAGTTGAGTAATACTCAATTTAACATGGATACCTAGGAACAATGATGATTGGTAATATTTGTATAAATGTGTAATTATGACACTTGGTAATGATTAACTACGGTATCCATAAGATGTGATCATAATAAACCTCATAATCTGGAATGTGATGTAACTTACTAACCATGCAGGTTTTAATGTGGTAATGATAAAAACCTAAAGGTGAGTAATGGTTTTCTCTACTGAGCATAGTGTTGCTCATTCCCTTATGTTTATATCTTTTCAGGACTCACTAAGTGTGAGGTGGCTACGAGAAATATAGTTGAGGACGTGATGTAGCTATATTACATTGGGACTGCTTCAATTGTTGAGAATGTTTTTCATGATAATGTAAGCATCAATTGTTACTTTCTGTGACTGTATTACAATGTGTTGAGGGATAAAATGATGATGACAACAGTTTATATTATTAAATTTAAGGTGCTACATTAAAACTGTGGTTTATTTGTCGTTTATATTTTTATTTTTGAGTTGAGAGTTTTCATTTAAGTCCCGGGCAAATTTTATTTTTAAGGTTTTACTTTTATTATTTATTTTTTATTTTATCTCATTAAAAACTGTTAACCCCCATCTAGGGGCGTTACAGAATTTTTGGTATCAGAGCCTAGGTTCGGTTAACCTAGGGAGTGTAGCACCACTTTAAAAAATATATTTTTGAGATGGTTTTGAAGCTGAATTTTTATTGTCATCATCAAAATGAACCTTCACATTGATTTATACAGTCTAGAAGGATGTAACATGGAAAGGCCATAGAATGAAAATACTTATGGTTATATGAGTACAATAATTATATAGAAGGAAAGTATTAATAGTTATGAGGGAATGATAATTATATGGAATGAGTTTATAAGTAGAATGCTTATGAGAGATTCGTATAATATTAGGATCTATAAGCATATCTAATTCGTATAAACGATGAGAAATTCGTGTAGATACGAGAATTTAAAAGCCTTTTGTCTCGTGAAAAACAATAAGAAATATAAGGCTTGACTTATTGATTTTAAAGTTTGACATAGATATGCCAAATTTTTCGTAATTGATTCAAACCTAAGTAATGATTATGTGTGGATTCGATGGAGCACATAAGTGTCAATGTCTTTTCTTAAAAGTTCTATATATTTGAGGAATATGATATAAGTTGGGAATCATGGTGTTGAATTTTGAGAGAGATAAATGTTAGACTTTTGGTCTGTTGAGACTGTGTAAAGTCTAAAATGCATGAATCTCAAAATTGGAATATTTTGTTACGTACATTGTATTTAAGTGTATCAGTGAATCTTTTGGTTACCTAAGGTTTTGTTATATGAGGAAATTATATATTGTATAAGTAGAATTGTGGGGATTGTAGATGTTCTTATGTAGTAACATCTAGTGTCTTTGCTCATTGATATGGTCTATGTTGGAAGACGTAAATCGTATTGATTTCAAGGTTAGTCGCATTCTAAACCCTTGGTAGTAATGATGATGAATCCATTGATAGATGTTAAGTATTATGAATAACAGATGGGTGTATGCATTGTTCAATAAGGTTTTGATTAAAACAAAATCATTTGAGTTGCTGGAAGATTGTGTTGTTATGAAATGATTTTAAATATCATTCAGGAAGATCCTTGTTGTCGTTAAATTAGATTTGTTGTTTATAGTTAACTTTATCTATAGTGGGCTTTGAATTGGGTTTAAGATTCATACGAATTGGTTTTCAATTTTATGTTTGTTATTTAACTCGTTCTAAATGTGTTAAGGCCCGAAACAACCTGACCATTTTCAACTAAGAACATTTGGGCCTAGTTCAAATCTTAAATCAGTTTGATTCACATTGTCTCTCCCACGTGGTCTCTATACGTGTCATATACAGTGGTTTAATCATTGTTTACAAATACATTTACTGTGCATAAGAGCTTATTTCTCCGAGTTCACTTTTTCTCTCTTAATTTGTTATTTTCTCTCTAAATCGCAAATCCTCTTCTTTTTCATTAAAAATTCTTCTTTTTCCTCTAAAAGAAGAAGGAATTCTAGGATTCTGCAATTTACTATCTTAATTTTTCCTTTCTATTTACTCTTCTTTCATCTCATCATGGACCCAAAGTACCAACACCTGAGAAAGTATTTCCCATCACTCTCCCAAAAGATTCTCAGAAAGAAATACAAGGCTAGAATTACTCGGTTGTGGATTCTTATGCGTTTTGGTATCCCTTGTGATGTGAGAATGTTAATAGAGGGGAAGATCCGTCCGAGTGACTTTAGTCAAGATGTCGGTTTACCAGGAACATGTACCAGTCGTAGTGCAATGAAAAGAAGAGCTCGTGCCATCGTGGTCACTTGTAACAAATGTGGAAGACAAAATTGTAATGGTAAATGTACTTCACCTGGTTATATGTCTACGAATAGAGAGGATAAAATAAGATTTTGTAGGGATGGACTTTCAAAGGAGAACTTGGATAGCATCCATCCTCCTCTCCACGGTCACCCTAGTGGATATGTTCAAGGAGCTATTTTTAAACTCTGGCCTAAATTTTATACAGAAAGACAACGCCTTA
The DNA here is from genome assembly GCA_025403435.1 of Artocarpus heterophyllus. Classification (NCBI taxonomy): domain Eukaryota; kingdom Viridiplantae; phylum Streptophyta; class Magnoliopsida; order Rosales; family Moraceae; genus Artocarpus; species Artocarpus heterophyllus. The sequence goes on along the minus strand of CM046347.1, from coordinate 7,466,286 downwards.
GGAATATGGTATTTCTAGATCCTGTTTGTCAAGCCATAAGAAAACTGGATGGGGAATAAGTCATCGCACTATAAAGGTTATTTAGTCTTTACTTATTTGAAGCAGTTTTAGCTGATGTTCAACAGTTTGTGTTTTTCTTTTACTCAGAATATTTGCTTTTGTGTTTGAAATAATTGTGATTATTAGATTGATACAGTAAGTGTTAATATCTTATTTAATTTATGATTTTCTTAAATATATATATAATAAAATATATTATCTTATCAGACACGTTACATACGATACAGTAATATGTTTGAATTTTGAAAAGCTTATCCAGATATTTCAAGATTTGTGTCTCAAATTTCAAAAGTTCTACAGTATTTGTCGTTTATATTAAATTTCTAGACTTGGTGTATATTTGTCAAAAAGTCTACAGTTGTGTCAAGAGGGTCTTTTGTCAAATTGTTCTCAATTGTCAAAAGTTATACAATTAGAGTCTAATCTTTTTCAAAAAGTGAATCAGATTTTCTGTAAACTATCAATCACCTTATCTTACTTTCTTATCCGCACAATATTTTGTTTAAATCTTTGGATTACCTTTTCATTACCTACTCGTCTATCTCTTTAGCCCTTTTTGTATATTTCTCATCTTTAAAATCTCATGTAGAACCCGAAGTCTAAGTGGAGCAGACATTAAGCAACCACTTCTATAAACCAAATATGTCTACCTCCCAGTCCACGAAGAAAATAAAGAATGTCTGTGTCTTTTGTGGTTCCAGCTTTGGAAAAGATAAAGCTTATTTAGAAGCTGCAAATCACTTAGGGCAAGTCCTAGCACGCAAAAAGATTAACATAATCTATGGGGGTGGTAGTATAAAAATGATGGTAAATATGGCACTAGCAGCTAGGTCTAGCGACGCTACTGATGTAAGAATTTGGCCTCATATTCCAGTTGAAGGAAACCTTTGTAAGGAAGCCATAGGTAAGGGAGAAGGAGTCAGGAGTATCCCTAAAAATTTTAAAGACATAATCTATAATTCTGATGCTTTTATAGCATTACCTGGTGGTCTAGGCACTCTTGAGGAAATATTTATAGTTGCTTGTGGGCAATTGTTGGGCTTTTATTCCAAACCTTTGGGACTGCTGAACGTAAAGGGTTTTTATGACGGTCTTTTGAAATTTCTAGATTACGCTGTGGAAGAAAACATCACTACAGAATCGGAGAGACAAATCTTTGTCACTGCTTCAACAGCTGAGGAATTGATAGATAAAATGCAAATCATACATCCAGAATCCGACACTGCAACATCCAAGCTTGAATGGGAAAGGGAAAGCCGGGAGCGGCCAATTGATTTGAATCTCCATCTGTAATCTTTTTGTTTTATCTTTGGCATGTAGGCATGTGTGTCCGTATTTCGTGTGTTACGAATAACCGTTTGCCTTGTATTCTGTGTTTCTTGTGGTACGTTGTTCAATCTTTTAGATTCATTGAGCCTAATGCCGGGATGGCTGGATACGGAGTACTTGATGCTCTCGAAACGCATCCTTCTTAAGGTCCGATCTTTTGTTTATCGATGTTTTTGTATCCTCTAAGCATGCATGATATGGATAGCTGGGTACGGAGTGCCTTGTACTCTCGAAACGTATCCGTATTATGTTTGTAATGTGTAATATTCTGTTAATATTATGTGGAAGTACCAGAGTCAGTTATGGGGATATTCCATATGAAATATGAGTATATTATTTGGATTGAATGTTTGTGTCATGAGGATAGCTGTTTAATGAAAAATATGCCGGGTATGTTTGCAACTCTGAGATTCCGTTTAATATCTCTATGAGTAAGTTTAATGTATAGTTTTGAATAAAAGTGTTTGTGATATATGTTTTATGATTATATTCTAGTTTATTAGTTGAGGTATGAAATCAAATATATTTGACTTTTCCTTACTCAAAAAGGAAAAGGAACCTAAAGATGAAGTATATAAAATTTCTCTGGCAATCTCCTTAAATGTGATTGTAAATCACAGTCCATGGACAATGAAGGACTGGAATCATGATATGGTCAATATGTATGCCTGATCAGATTCTTAGACTATTATACGGTGTTATAAGTTGAAACTTGTCAGAAATACTCTTATTGAGGGATTTAGGAGTAAGATTTATTATGCAAGTAAATGAGTGGAGATACGATAACTTAAATTTGGAGGACAAACAACATTAACGGTTTAGACTCGGAATTGGAATCATAATGGAATTAAAATTTTTACTAGTATTGCTAGAATTGAAATTTCGAGGACGAAATTTCTTTAAGGGGGGTAGAGCTGTGACACCCGTTATTCTCCTAACGGGTATTGAGGTAATTAAATTAATTTTAATGTATAAAAAAAATTGCTTCATTTAAATTTATTTTATAATATTTATTTTTATCTATTTTTAAGTTTTCTAAAATTCTCCTATATTTATTTAGTATGATTACTAAAAAGCCTTAGAGCTTCTAATAAATCTCAAAAATGTCATATTGGCATTATGTGTGTTAAAGTCTTTAGATGAGACATAAGGATATCTTTTCCAACTACTCTTGACCCTCATTTTCTTTATTTCCTCCGTGACATGCTTCAACATGTCTCCTCTATAATTGTTTCTATCACTTCTCTTCAAAGACTTCATCTTTTCTTCCTTTCTCTTCCACGGTTCCCACACTCTTCTTCTCATTTCTTTGCTGAAGCAAAATACTTAGAGAACTTCTTCAAGGCAGCCATAAAAATCAGCCACCATCACCTCCATTTGAGCAAGAATTTCAATCATACCGAAGTAAAGGAACCTGTTTTGAAGCCATTTCAAGCTTCCAACTAACCATAATCCGAGGTTAGAATCTTATGAACAAATTTAGTCTTTCATTTATAAATTTTCTTTTATACTAAAGGATTATTCAAATTTGCGTTCTTAAACCTAAGTATATGTTTGTTGCTATTTTGGAGCATATGTATGAAGTCTAAGTGTATATGCCCTAGACAGAAAATTTATATTGTTAAACTTTGTAATACCTCTATGGGCAGTGGTTATTTCTTGAAATTCTAAGATTAAATTAAAATGAATTTTATGAATTGGTTTGCATATTTGAAAAGTAGCATCCTAGGCTTTCTAACGAGCTATCATAAACCTAAATCGGAGTTGTATTTTATTTTCTAAGAATTATTCAATTTTTGTATTGGAAACTAGTAAATCTGCCAGTTTGTTATGGTATACCAACTACTAACCTGAACCAAGAACCCATCTTTGCTCACCACCTAATTCTTTAATGTCTTGCAACCTTTCCAATATTATCCTAAGTGATTGATGAATCTTATTAGGGACTAAAACATATAGATTACTTGTTCACATTTTATATTGTGTTAAGACAAAAATTGTTTACTGTGGTATTCAAAAGAGATTTATATAAAAGCTTTAATGGCATACTAGTAAGATAGGTTTACACATGATTTATTTATGAATGTAGTTGTATGTTGTGCTTTAGTTTTAATTGTCCTTATGCACGCCTTAGGATCAAGGGAGTATGGAGCTAACGTTAACTGATTCCAGGATTAAAAGATTGTTGATAAGCTTGAAAGGTAGGGATTCTATTACTCATCTTTTGTGAGGTTTTTATAGAATTAAAATTGATTGTTTTGCCGCAATATATATATATATCTATGTTGAACTGATATTATATGTGTATCACATATGAAACTGTGACATGGACTCGTCTTGTATTGTACGGCGAGGAACATAATGAATTGACACATGTTATAAATTGAGAAGCATGGTTAGGAAAATTAACTCTATTAATAATGATTTAATATAGAGAAATTGTGAGACATGAAAAGGGCGACGGTTACGTCCTTGGGCATGAATACCCTAAAAGGTAAAATAGGGGGAAGGTGATGACGCTTCCTTGGGTTGAAAGTCCCAGAACACACTGTACAGGAATTGATTTGGTGAGGACTCGGGGCTTGATGTCCCCTCACCGGAACACCCTTGGAATGTTTATAGGGTGATCAAGTGCGCCCATTTGGGTTTCGATGAGTTGAGTAATACTCAATTTAACATGGATACCTAGGAACAATGATGATTGGTAATATTTGTATAAATGTGTAATTATGACACTTGGTAATGATTAACTACGGTATCCATAAGATGTGATCATAATAAACCTCATAATCTGGAATGTGATGTAACTTACTAACCATGCAGGTTTTAATGTGGTAATGATAAAAACCTAAAGGTGAGTAATGGTTTTCTCTACTGAGCATAGTGTTGCTCATTCCCTTATGTTTATATCTTTTCAGGACTCACTAAGTGTGAGGTGGCTACGAGAAATATAGTTGAGGACGTGATGTAGCTATATTACATTGGGACTGCTTCAATTGTTGAGAATGTTTTTCATGATAATGTAAGCATCAATTGTTACTTTCTGTGACTGTATTACAATGTGTTGAGGGATAAAATGATGATGACAACAGTTTATATTATTAAATTTAAGGTGCTACATTAAAACTGTGGTTTATTTGTCGTTTATATTTTTATTTTTGAGTTGAGAGTTTTCATTTAAGTCCCGGGCAAATTTTATTTTTAAGGTTTTACTTTTATTATTTATTTTTTATTTTATCTCATTAAAAACTGTTAACCCCCATATAGGGGCGTTACAATACCAACCCAATTCTTCATTGGATAATCAAAAAGAGGCAATGGAACCAAAAAAATAATAATAAAAAAAACCACACGGTTATTACGTTTAGTGCTTTTAGACTAAGAAAAGCACTCCCAAAAGAGAAAGCATAACAACTTATAACACTTAAAAAAGAAACCTAACGAAACTGGCCATGCCGTACATGCATGTACTACAAATAATGGCTAGAGTTACACGTCAAGCCAGTAGTGACCAACAGCATGATACTTAAGAGCTCTGATCATAAACCTCGTACCTCGGAATTGGTTCTCAACTGTCTTAAGAGTGACCATATCCCCAACTCCAAGTCTCTTATAGTTGACAAACTTGAGCCAGCCATTGGACTGAAGAACTGGCTTCTTGTACCGCCCTTTCTCTCGGATGGCGCAGCAGAACTCCCAGAACATCCCAACTCCATCGACCACCCTCAGCTCGATCTCGCGGCAGACTTCGAGTTCGGGGAAAAACTGCCTAATTATGTCCCACCATTCCTTAGGAACTGATAGTCTGCTCCCTACATCACTCTCTGTCAACAGCTTTGGCAAGCCCGCCGTTGTTTGCTATTCTGTCTTGTTAAAAGTTTCGTCGCTAATTATTTATCTAATAGAAACCATAACGTTAAATCCTTTTGTGGGGACTCATTTATTAAAATATAGTCCTTGAAAATTCAGTGGCATCAATTTCTACGTGGCATTGATCTATATCACATTTATTAAAAAAAAAAAAACTCTCCACCAATCGAGTTTAGTACAGGACTTGCTATTTACATCATGCCTACATGAGCATGAATAAGAAAGATCGTCTCCGTTTTCAACACGACAGTTATAAAGTCTTCACCTTTATAGCGATTTCTTTCCCTTGTATCTCTTCAAAATAGTCTCTATCAGTTAGCTAATCTTAAAAAATATAATCGCACCATAGTGCGAGTATAAACTGGCCATATATAACCTACAACGCTGAATAATGCAGTCATCTCCATCTCAGCAGTATCGGCCGAGTAATGCAGGACCCAGCAATGTTGGTAGAGGAAAAGGAAAAGCGCCAGTGCAGGTTCATGCAATGGCATCTGGAGGGTCAGATTCTCAGATTGGTAACGCGGTTGTCGATGGTATGGTTTTGGTTTCTAGATCTCTAGCTCGCGTTTTATTTAATATCGGTGCCTCTCATTCTCTCATTTCGAGTTCCTTTGTACATGCCTTGGGATTAGAAGTAGAAGAGTTTAAGGAACCCCTAGTTATAACTTCTCCCTTGGGGCGGGTGTGTGTGAATAGTATGTGTAAATCTTGTAAAATAAAGATTGGGGATGAGATTTTGAAAAGTGATTTGATTGTACTCCCCATGAGTTCCTTTGATGTGATTTTAGGGATGGACTGGTTGTCCATGTATAGTGCAGTTGTGGACTGCCAACTTAGAAAAGTGACCCTAGTGTCTGATAGGGGGACGGTAATCACTTACCAGGGTGGTGGTGATTGGCTAATGAGTGAGCGTCTCATGAAGTCATGTCTAGGAGGGCGAAGGAATCTAGATTGTTTTGCTTTTCTTGCCAATCTAGATTGCGAGCCCTATGTTTCGAGTAGTAGTGTAGCGATTCCGGTGGTTGATGAGTTCGAGGATGTCTTCCCCGACGAGTTATCAGGGTTACCACCGCATCGGGAGATTGAGTTTGGTATTGAGTTGTTTCCAGGGACATCACCGATTTCTATGGCACCTTATCGGATGGCGCCGGCAGAAATGAAGGAATTGAGGAAGCAACTTCAGGAGCTTGCTGATAAAGGATATATTCAGAATAGCACATCTCCATGGAGAGCACCAGTTTTGTTCGCTAAGAAGCACGATGGGACTCTCAGGTTATGTGTGGATTATCGGCAGTTGAATCGTGTTACGGTGAAGAACAAGTATCCCTTGCCTAGGATTAATGAGCTATTTGATCAATTGGGAGGTTCGCGATACTTCTCGAAGATTGATTTGCGGTCAGGTTATCATCAGCTCAGAATCAAGGAAGAGGACATTCCCAAGACAGCTTTTAGGACTCGGTATGGGCACTTCGAGTTTCTAGTTATGTCTTTTGGGTTGACGAATGCTCCAGCAGCTTTTATGGATTTGATGAACAGGATATTTAGGCCGTATCTGGATCAGTTTGTGATCGTGTTCATCGATGATATTCTTGTGTATTCTAAGACTTGGGAAGAGCATGAGCAGCATCTTCGGATCGTGCTTCAGACTCTGCGGGAGCACCAGTTGTATGCTAAGAGGGAAAAGTGTGAGTTCTGGTTGACCGAGGTCAAGTTTCTGGGTCATGTCATCTCGGAGCATGGTATTTCAGTGGATCCGTCCAAGATTGAAGCTATATTGGAGTGGGAACGACCAAGGAATGTAGCGGAGATTCGCAGCTTCTTAGGTCTTGCTGGATATTACAGGAAATTTGTAAAGGACTTTTCAAAGATTGTAGCTCCGTTGACGAGGTTGATCAAGAAAAACGTCAGGTTTGAGTGGGATGAAGACTGTGAGTCTGCTTTTCAGGAATTGAAGAACCGGTTGACTTCAGCTCCAGTATTAGTTATTCCTAGTAGTGACGAGCCGTATGAGGTTTATGTTGATGCTTCAGGGCGCGGACTTGGATGCGTGTTGATGCAGCATGGACGTGTGGTTGCGTACGGATCGAGACAGCTACGACCTCACGAGCAGAATTATCCTACTCACGATTTAGAGCTTGCAGCGGTGATCTACGCGCTGAAGATTTGGAGATGTTACTTGTATGGCGCATCGTTTCAGGTCTTCTCCGATCATAAGAGTTTGAGGCATTTGTTCACTCAGAGGGATCTCAACTTGAGGCAGCGCAGATGGGTGGAGTACATGGAGGATTATGATTTCGCGTTGCAGTATCATCCCGGAAAAGCTAATGTGGTAGCGGACGCGCTTAGCAGAAAGTCTTCAGGGATTCTCGCTTGTTTGATTTTTGAGGACTGGAGCAGGGATGCGACAGTGAGTGAGTATCGGCTACAGTATCATGACGACGGTGATCGAGTTTTGTTGTATCACGTGGAGGCGACTCCAGCTCTTGTTCGGATGGTGAAGCAAGGTCAGTGGCAGGATCGACATTTGCAGGGGATTTGGTCGCGGATTCAGAACGGGGAGCAGTTCGAGGAATGGAGCGTGCATGCAGATGGATCGTTGTACTTTCGGGAGCATCTTGCAGTTCCAGTTATCGCCGAGGTGACGAAAGCCGTTCTAGATGAAGCTCATAGGTCTCAGTTTGCTATTCATCCGGGGAGCACCAAGATGTATCGTGATTTGAAGAGGCACTATTGGTGGAGAGGCATGAAGAAAGATGTTCGCGAGTACGTGGCCAAGTGTTCGACGTGTCTTCAGGTGAAAGCCGAGCATCAGAAGCCTGCAGGTCAGCTTCAGCCGCTTCCTATTCCAGGGTGGAAATGGGAGCATGTGACGATGGATTTTCTCACAGGTTTGCCGAGGACGGAGCAGCGGCATGATGCAGTTTGGGTTGTAGTCGACAGGTTGACGAAATCGGCGCATTTCATTCCGTTTAGGTCGACGTGTTCCAGGAAGATTCTCGGGGAGCTGTATATGCAGAACATTGTGAGGCTGCATGGAGTTCCTTTGTCCATCACCTCTGATCGAGACACCAGGTTTAATGCTAAGTACTGGAGGAGTTTTCAGGAGGCTTTGGGTACGGATTTAAACTTCAGTACGGCGTTTCATCCTTAGACTGATGGGCAGTCTAAGCGGGTTATTCAGGTTCTCGAGGATATGTTGCGTGCTTGTGCGTTCGACTTCGGCGAGAATTGGAAGCAATATTTGCATTTGGCGGAGTTCGCGTACAACAACAGTTATCAGGCGAGTATCGGTATGGCACCATTTGAGGGGTTGTATGGGTGACCGTGTCGGTCACCTGTGTGTTGGGCCGAGCCGAAAGATAGAGTTATTCTTGGGCCAGATGAGATTCGTGACAGCAACGAGAAAGTCGTGGTAATCCGGGATCGGTTGAGAGCAGCTCAGAGTCGGCAGAAGAGTTACGCGAATAGGAGACGTAGACCCTTAGAGTTCACGGTTGGAGATTTTGTTCTCTTGAGGGTATCCCCTCGTAAAGAAACTATGCGGCTCGAAGTGAGTGGGAAGCTTGCGCCAAGGTATATTAGGCCGTTCGAGATCACTCAGCGTGTTGGTGTGGTCGCTTATCGGCTTGATCTTCTGCCCGAACTTTCTCATGTGCACGATGTGTTTCATGTGTCGATGCTTAGGAAGTGTCCACCTGAGCAGGGTAAGATAGTATCGTTTCGCGATGTGCAGGTTCAGGAAGATACGACGTACGAAGAAGTGCCGATTCAGATCATCGACCGGAAAGTGATTAGCTTGCGTCGTCGTGAGATACCGTTGGTAAAGATCGTGTGGCAGCATCACGGTGTTGATGAAGCCACTTGGGAATTAGAGTCGAGTATGCGGGAATTGTATCCGCATTTGTTTTGCTTTTGAGATGAGTTGTAAATTTCGAGGACGAAATTTCTTTTAGGGGTGGAGAGCTGTAACGTCCCGAAATTTATTTAACATTAATGTGATGTAAATGATGAATTAGTGTGCCATAATTAAAGTTTTAACTTTAATTAGATTATTTGGTTGGATTTTTAGTTTTTGGTTGTTTTGTTAAATTGATACATTCAAAAGATTTCTTGTTGATTTAAAATGATGTTTTGAGTTTTAAAACACAACAATTTGTAAAATGTTAAAAATACTCTGTTTTACAAAACCGTGGGCGGCACATGGTTTTCGCACAGTAAAACCGCCCACCGATTTTCTCTATTTATTTCTCTCTTCTCTCTCTCTCTCCTCACTCACGTTTCAACTCTCTCTCTCTTCTCTCTCTCGGCAGCTCCCTCTCTCTCTCAATCTCTTTCAAAAATTTTTGATTTCCATTCGAATCCAAGCTTCGGAACAGCAAGGAGGAAGCTCGGGGACGTGATTCGGCAACCGAGAACGCGGATTGAAGCTTCGATTCGAGGTTAGATTCGAAATTTCTAAACTTTTTACAAAATTTTCGATTTTGTGTGTTTTTGAAATCTAAGTTTGTTTTAGCTTAGAAAACCGTGGATTTCTGTTAAATGAGCTTAGAACAACTAGAATCTAAACCTAGATTGAAGAAAAACGGATTGGATTCAAGATTTTCATTTTTCTCCTCTTTTTCTCATTTTCGGATTTTTGAGGATTTCGAGTTTAAATGTTGTTTAAATGATCCCAAACATGTTCTAGAATGTTTTCCTATCAATTATAGTTGTTTTTCATGCCTGGGATTTGAGAAAAACAGGTTAGAAACAAGATTTGGATTTTGGGGATCGAGAAACCCGTGGCTGGGATTTCTGGATCTTCCCAGTTCGGCAGGCCGAAGTTCATGTTCGGCAGGCCGGTGTTCTTTCGACCGGCAGGCCGAATCTGGGGAAATGTTCGGCAGGCCGAACCTTGTTTCCGGCAGGCTGAACTGTGCAGTTCGGCAGGCCGAAGCAGGGCGTCCGGCAGGCCGATCGAGGCATGGAAAATTTTGTGATTTTTACCCGATTTCATTGTTTTGAACCCTGATTTAAATCCCAACCTTATAGGATGATTTTAATGATACAAATGGCACACTAGGACATCATGAAATGATTTAGTAACATAGAATGTTTTGAACTAGATATTGATCGACTTAGTTTGTATCTAGGATTGTTCGTGGTTCCGTGGAGCTAACGTATAGCGGATCGGGATTACGGTGTGGGGTACCGGCACGAGTACTGAGGTAGGACTTCTATCCTATTTCTTTGGTAGCCTGGTTTTGAAATGATTTGGCTTTGAAAAGGATTTCTATCAAAATGTTTTCAACGGTTGTTTGAAAATGGTTTTATCGGTTATATTTTTATATACCGTGACATGAAATGAATTTCATAATGAATGTAATTGACAACACTCGGTAATTGGGTTTTGAATGATAATGATAATAAACACATGGGCATGATGCCATATCAGAGATCGGGTCGTGATCGACCTTGGGGGCAGGTCCCGAAACCCAGCTGGGCCACTACGGTGGTGATATCATGGTTTGCCTAGGTAAAAGTAAACTGGTGTTTTGATTTGACGAGTAGACTGTTCTGTGTCAGAACGGTTCTACTCAATTTATTTATTTATTTATTCAAGTTCCTTTTCTGTATAACTCCTGATAATGTTATGTTTCTTTGCATTAAATTATTTTATAAAACTTAGTCCTACTGAGCCTTTCGCTCACGTTTTATCTGTTTTAAATTCCCCCCCCCCCCCTTCTAGGTGGTTTCCCATTTAGGTTTGGAGAAGATTCTTCGGACCGAACTCAGGAGCAATAGGAGAATTTATTTACATTCTGTATTTATTAATCAAGGCATGTAAGACTTAACTTTATTGGTACTTGGACTGTAATTGTATTTATGATATTGTCATAACCATGTGTGTGCACAAGTTGTGGGTTGTGGAACCCATATTCGCGGTTTTTATTCAATTATTGTTATTTGTTTAATGATTTTAAATTCTTTATCAAATGTGGTGGAAAAATCTCTTTATTTCTTGCTTAATTGGATTTTTGTAAACTCTTAATTTTTATTAAATTCTCTTTTAATTAATCTAAATATTCCGCCACGTCACCTCCCGTACTCCGGGGCGTGACATGTTGCTATATTAATTTCTTTAATAGTTTAAACAAAATAGTTTAGGATTTATGATTAAAAGTATCATGACTCAAAATTAGGACTAGTGATAAAACTTAAAGTTTCATGAGGACGGGGTTTTAGCATAAAATAATAATTTTTTAGATAAGCTTTATTTACTTTTCTATTCCAATTTTTTAATCCACAATAATGCGTCCACCTGTCAAACTTAGATATAATACATATAATTATCATAAAGTGATATGTTCATCACAAAAGGGGGTTTATCATGCATCTCCTACCTAATACACCATATGGTTAATACGAATAAAGTTCTTAAGTCACAATCTAGTGCTATTTCATATAATTAAATTTCAAATAGATACATGTATTTATGAACACAAAGATCTATCCAAAAACATTACTCAGAGATTTAGTCACAAGCTTCTCGATGCTTAAGTTATTCTGTCGGTCTAGCTCGCACTATACACCACCTGGGGAAAAGAGGGGTAAACTAAAGCCCAGTAGGAATATTGACTACTCGGTTTTTAAATCAACAATTAAATATATATGATAGAAGTACATATACTTCTATAAAAAAAGAATATATCTATATATAAACTTCATAACTTCGAATAAAATTGCAATAAAATCTAAACAAATTAACATTCAAACAAAATTTATAAATATAAAAATTAAATTAAATTAAATTAATTAATTAATGGATTAACATTTAAGAATTGTCCATCTAAGCCTATGGGCTCGTTTGGCACAGCTTCTGCTTGTGCTTTTATAGGGTGTTTGGTATGGTAGTTAAAACCATTGGTTAGAATTATTTTTATGTAGCATGTGAGAGCTTTACATTGTAGCAACTTTTTTCTTTTTACTGTAGCATGTGAGAGCTTTACACCGTTCATAACTTAATTAATGGTTAGGATCGCCCCTGCCAAACACAGCATTAGTTAATAAAAAAAGAAGAAGCAAAAGCTGTATCTTTTCAATAATTATTTGGAACAATATTTTTAAAAGAGTTTTAATGGGTCAAAATGATTTTTATTATTTTTAAAAGTTATAAAAATGTTATATTGAAGCTTATAACGTATTATTAATACTTTGGTATAAATTTTAAGTATATTTCAAAAATGCTTTTTACGAAGTTACATTTTGTGGCTTTGACAAGAAGCATTTATAGAGAGTAAAGCATTTCTGACAGTTCATCCAAACACTTCCAGAAGCAGCTTTTGGACTCAGAAAGCCAAAAGCAACTTTTAGGAAGCTCTAGCAAACAAGCCCTATATAAGATTAAGAACTGGTCGTTAAATCTAACACTCAAGTTCTAGTTGTTAATGAAGGAAAGGAGGAAAAAAAATGGATTTAAAGATGACTGTTGTGCCCCAAATGAGCATCACATGTCCATTGTGCCCCAAATGAGCACCGATGAGTAATGTAAACATAACAGTCCCTGAGGAATTTTCTAGATGGCCATGGTTTAGTCCAGCAACGTTGCATAAGGTCATGACAATTTATAGAACAAGAAATAGTTTTGGTTACTCTCAAACATTCAAAATCAGTATGATATTAGTTAGATTAGTCCGAACAAAAAGCCGGTCGCATAATGGCTATATTTCGACTGAAACCAAAAATTCAAACCTACAAAGAAACAATTCACAGAATAATTTTTCGGCATGCCATAACTGTAAGATGTGCCACCTAAAGTATATATATTAATAATAAAGCAAATAAACAAATATAATCAATAAAAGCAACAATATCAATTCAATCAAACGTTCCAATTACTCAATTGAATATCCATGATCAACATAATTAAATTATATCATACATTTCTCAAAAAACTTGCTCAATTAATAATTTTAAAAATTTCAAGTAGATGAATTTCCTATCGAAAAGTTCGATGAGGCGCAAAAACACTCTAGTTCGTAAAATTTAAACCGTTAAGCCTAAAACCAGGAACTTTTTTGTTGCACTCGACTTTTAGAAGTCTCACAATTTCGACATTGCAAACACGTCCAGAGCATTGGAAATAGGTCGGTATGCATTTTCGTTGAGATTTGATGGACGGGTTCAATGATTTGACTAGGTCTGACAGATGTTAATGGAGGAGGTGATACTCAAAGGGGGTACTAAAATGAAGCTCTCAACGAGAGGGACAAGTCTTTGGTTGTGGCGCCCTGTCTTTTCGAGCTGTCACTTTACTTGTTTAAACATAATTTCTTAGCTTATTTCTTACATATTAGTAAGAAAAATACTTGGTAATTTTTTTAAACACATACTTAAAAAACTATTGTAACTTTTGTTGCAACCGAAGTTGAGACATAGCTCAGCACTTGTTTTTAAAATCATTCAAAACATTTCTTAAACTTGTTAAAAAATATTTGTTTTCATAAAACCTTTTATACCACTTTTGAAATCAACGGAAGACTTTTTCTTTCTACAGTAGAAAATTGCTAATATTAATATCCATACCTAAACATCGCATCTGTCTATCATAACACCGAGTTCTTTTACCAGTCTTACTAGTCTCCTATAGGACTACCTACAATAAGAAAAACTAGTAATGAGCTTTCACTCAGTAAGTTCAATCTCATAAAACATTCTTTAAAAAACATTGCTCTTTTTCATAAACCTTTTCTTGTAAACATTTTGTATAAAATGTATTTCATGAATATTTCTCGTAAAATATTTCTCAAAATGTTTTTAATAAACATATCACATAAACATTTAATGGAAAGGAATGCACGCGAAATCATAATGCATGATTCCATTTATGCTCATTTATGATCATCCTTTGATGAACTTCTTATGATCATTCACAACTTTACTTAAACTTCTTATCATCGTTCATATCTTTTCTTATCTTGTGAACTTAAGCATTCATACCAACATCATCAATCATGAGAACATAATGCTTCCCTTGTGGAAGACTTAAGACTATCGAGCAACAAGGTCATAACTTTAACTTGACTTGTAAACCTCATATCAAGAAGGCTGGTACGACACTTACTTATCATCTTTGCTTTATCTTCTTGTTAACTTTAGTGAGCATATCAAATACTAATGTGTCATATGCTATAACTTGACATTTAAACATTAAGCATAGTAAATGCAAACATGTTGCAAAACATGACTTGATCTTTAAAACATTATGTATAACAAATGCAAACATACTTCAAACATAATAGTTGCAAATATATTGTAAGTCTTGACTTGATCTTTAAAACATTATGCATAATACATGCAAACATACTTTAAACATAACAGTTGCAAATTGCAAGTCTTAACTTGATCTTTAAAACTTTATGCATAACAAATGCAAACATCCTTTAAACATAATAATTGCATTTGAAGATCATTTTTATTCATGCCGTAGGTAAGGTTTAAAACTTACTTGGATAACACTTAAGCGTTCCCATTTCATTCTTTTTTCCTTTTATTAGTCGACTTACGTGTTCTGTTCAACTGATACCTTACTATTAGTTAACCTTTCTTATTATTAATCTACTCGATTGATAACTTAACTTAAATGTTAAAAATTTATTCATTTTACTTAACTTTGTATCATAATGGTTCACCTTTTCTTTACTTAACAATAACGTCCCTTAGTTAGATTTTTCATCTTAGTTGACGGTTTTTTTACTTGACATTTTACATAACATTTTTCGCGTAAAGGTGTTTCGCTAATTCGAAGTGGTCAGGCTGTATTTTAATGGTTTCCTTTAAAATGATGATTTTGCCTTATGGATTTTTCGTAAACCTTGTAACTTTACTATCCCATTACTTATGGCTTAAGAAAAAATTCCCATTATAGGGCATTTTCCTAAATCGGGTTTTTCGGGTATGTTTTGGCCTTTTTATATATTTTGTCCTTAACAGGTCTTTAAGAACTTTTAGAACTCGTTTTAAAACAAAACCATCGTTTTGATATTTTCCAAACAACAAGTACTAATATGAGATTTTTTTTAAATACAGGATACCAAAATCATAAAAACTCTTAAATAGTAAACACAGTCCTTTTCCTTGAAATGTCAATATTTTGTTGTCGTTAGAATATAAATACGACTTGCTTTATCCTGAAAACATTGTAGCTTGCTAGTAGAAAGACATACCGATCCTGTGTAAATTTTTTCCCCGGTTTATGACAGAAACGACGCATTACTTCTTTCTTCTTCTTTCTTCTCTCTAACATAGTCTTTAGATCAGATCACAATCAGATCGTAAGTTCAATGGTGGATCCATAATTAAGAAAAATACTCCCCATCTTCACTTTTCAGCTAAATGTCTCGTGATGCTATGAAACGACACGTCGTTTACACTCTGGTAGTTTCGTGTCCCGACTTAAAAAACAACACACTTTGTCGTTTATGCTTTAAACGTATTATCCTCGAGTTCGTTCACCCTTTTTTCACTTTTTAGCGGCATTTCACAGCTTCATGTCGTTTCACTTGAAAAACGACTCAATTTTTGTCGTTTATGCTTCAAAACGACATCATTTAGAAACTAGAAGATTTATGACGTTTACATGTCAAACCTTTGCAGCCGTTTACTTCTTAAAGTGTTACTGTCGTTTTACTAGTACAAAACGACATAGCTTATACCTTGTAGAAGCTTTCTGTCGTTAACTAAAAATGTCATTTTTGTTCAAAGTTTTCTATCATTGTCCAATAATCAATGAGGTAAAGACACTACTCTTTGTATGTTTAAAACGACATTCATTCAAAATTTAAAAGATTGCCTTGTTGACATCAAAATGACTTTCCTGTAGTTTAGTGCTTAAAATTTTGTTGTCTTAACTAAAACGACATTCAAACTGTTGTAGTTTAAATTGTAGTTTAAAACTACATCCTTTCAAACTTTGAAAGATTGGTGTCGTTTACATGATAAAACCTCTTTGCTTTGGTTTTACGCAACAAAACTACTTTTTCATAAAAAAATAGATTAAAAAAAAGGAAATAAATGAGTTATCGTACATAAAAAATAGATTAAAAAAAGTAACTAAACGAGTTATCGTATATCCTATAGAAGATTCTCGTCGCAGTCGCACAATTTAAAGGACGTCATTTTTTGTTTAAAGTTCAGCCCTTATTTGTCGAGTAAACTGGAATCTGGAGATACTTTCATACGCTTAACGACATAAATTCAAAATGTTAAAAAATTGGCGTTCTCTAATAAAAGCATTTGCTGTCGTTTACTTTCAAAATTTTGTTTGTCCTTCGATGTCATGGGGCGACTTGTCTTAAACAAGTTTGGCTTCTTTTTTTTTCCTTTTTCTTTTAATCGTTAAAACGACATGTCAATTTTTACAAGTTTTGCTATAAACGTCATGTATAAACTACATGTCGTTTCTTTTAAAATCTCTATTGTCACTTTTACAAATCAATATGTCGTTTTGCGTGTAGGAGTTTTCTATCGTAATATTCTTAAGTTATTAAAAAAAAAAAATGGTACGTCACCTCCAATAAAAATTACGACGTCTTTAGTATAAAACGACATCCAATCGTTTGTAGTTTGTTTCATCAACGATGACATCATTTGTCGCTAATATCTCTTGGCATATGTCAGATTTATTTTTTTTTTCAATTTTTAATTTGGGGTAGAATTTTCCAACTCACACGTTACGTAATTATAAATATAGAAAACAACATAAGGCCTCAATTGAACAACCTTTCGGACCTAATTATGTTCATCAGGGAAAAAAAAAAAAACTGACATTATCTCAAACTTTTGGAACGAATGGCATTGAGCAAAATGAGCCTAGGCGTTAAATTAAAAAAAAAAAAAAGGTAAAAAAAAAAAATCTGTAATCTTTATTTCTTTATGGGAACTTCAACCCATTTTTTATTATCAAGCATTTGCATTTGACGTGGATGAAATCTTGTAGACCAAACGCAAAGGGATCTCCAAATCCTTGTACATGTTTGACCAAAATGATACCAACCCAATTCATCATTGGATAATCAAAAAGAGACAAGGGAACCAAAAAAAAAAAACAAAACAGCACGGTTATTACGCTTAGTACTTTTAGACTGGAAAAGCACTCTCAAAAGAGGAGGCATAAAAACTTATAACACTTAAAAAAGAAACCTAACGAAACTGGCCGCGCCGCGCATGCATGTACTGCAATTAATGGCTAGAGTTACACGTCAAGCCAATAGTGACCATCAGCATGATACTTAAGAGCTCTAATCACAAACCTCGTACCTCGGAATTGGTTCTCAATTGTCTCCAGAATGACCATATCCCCAACTCCAAGTCTCTTATAGTCGACAAACTTGAGCCAGCCATTGGACTGCAGAACTGGCTTCTTGTACTGCCCTTTCTCTCGGATGGCGCAGCAGAACTCCCAGAACATCCCTACTCCATCGACCACCCTCAGCTCGATCTCGTGGCAGTCTTCGAGTTCAGGGAAAAACCGCCCAATTATATCCCACCATTCCTTAGGAACTGACAGTCTGCTCCCTACATCACTCTCTGTTAACAGCTTTGGCAAGCCTGCCATTGTTTGCTATTCTGTCCTCTCTAAAAGTTTCGTCGCTAGTTATTTGTCTAATAGAAACCATAACGTTGATCTTTTTATGGGCACTCATTTATTAATAATAGTCCCTGAAAATTTAGTGGCATCAATTTGTATGTAGCATCTATCTATATCACATTTATTACAAAAAATTCTCACCGCCAATCAAGTTTAGTACAGAACTTGCTATTTACATCATGCCTACATGAGCATGAATAAGCAGGATCGTCTCCGTTTTCAACACGACAGCTTCAAAGTCTACACTTTTGTAGTGATTTCTTTCCCTTACATCCCTCCAAAATAGTCTCTATCAGTTAGCTAATCTTAAAAAGTATAATCGCACCACGGTGCAAGTATAATCTGGCCATATATAATATCCAGCTGAATATGATTATAAATTTGTGCGTGTCCTGATGACATATTCACTGTAAACATGAGAAAATCTTGAGCTTCTTATTAGTTATTTAATTCAATATAAAATTCAGTTATAATTAATCAATCCACTCAACAAAACTATTTTATAAAATAATAATTATTAATTTACTGGAAGCTGGTGATTGCCTTTTCATCTTGCTTATAAAGCTTTATAGGCTGTTTGAAACAACGGTGGAAACCAACAGTTTTAGTTTAAGAACTGTAATATATGAAATATACTGTAGTTTTTCGCTTAACATGTGAAAGCTTTACACTGTTCATAATTATAATTGATAGTTAAAAACGTTCCTCCAAACAGTAGTTTAATATCAATCTCCGCAGCTATCCTACCCATGGAAGCCCAAGTTTAGAAGCTTCTACATTGTAAAATTACGAAAGGCCTTGTGCGGAAAAACAAAGTCTAGAACTCTTAAAGAAACTATTTTATATCAACAAAACAAAGGTCTCTGATTATGTGATTTATACTTGGAAGAAAATTTAGCGTTGATTTTCAAATTGTTTTTATATAGTTCTAACCACTTTTGTTATGGTATTTTCTCGTACAAAATTTAAACTAAAAACGGCTCAAACTAAAAAAAAAAAAGAAAAAGAAGAAGTTCAAATTGCTTTTAAAATGGACGTTGAGTCTGTATATTAAAAAAAATTATATATAAAAAGAATCTAAGCATCTACAGCAATTTTTGTATTCAATATTGTAAGTAACATGACGCGATCAGTTACATGCATTCAAATATAAATTATTATGATCATCTTTGACGTAGTCGTACACCTTTCTGTCTTAGATTCGCAATGTTATTGCTTATTAAGAAAGAATGGTCAATTTGATTTTGTATGATATGTTGCGCTTTATTAATAGTTTCTCACTTTTGGAGTTTGGTAGTTGACTAATAAGCCTTGATGTTTAAGGTCCAACCTGCGGCCAATCAAATTTTCCTTGGTAGAAGTGTTCTTGAAAAATTTGCTCTAGTTGTGAATTTGGCGTGTGTATGTAACTGGACTTTTTTTTTAATCTCGTGAGATTAAAATGGGTGGGACTCTATCAGAAACTACCGCAAAGAAATCGTTAAAATTCTCAAATAATTAATTCAAAGGAGCAAAAAAAAAAAAAGGCAAACGGTTTATAAATTATAACCCTAGGACTTGTTGCTAAATTATTTTCTTTTATATTTTTAACAAAATAGTTTGAGATTTATTATTAAAAGTATCACGGCTCAAAATTAAGACTAGTGATAAAACTTTAAAGTTTCATGAGGACGGGGTTTTAGTGTAAAATAATAATTTTTCAGATAAGTTTTCATTTACTTTTCTATTCCAATTCTTTGACCCACAATAATGCGTCCACGTGTCAAACTTAGATATAATACACAGAATTATCAAAAAGAGATATGTTCGTCACAAAAGGGAGTTTATCATGCATCTCCCACTTAATACACAACACTTAATATATGGTTAATACAGATAAAGTTCTTAAGTCACAATCTAGTGCTATTTTAGAAAATTAAAGTTCAAATAGATACATATGTTGATGAACACAAAGATCTATCCAAAAACATTACTCAGAGATTTAGTCACAAGCTTCTCGATGCTCTAGTTACTCTGTCGGTCTAGCTAGCACTATGCACCACCTGAGGAAAAGAGGGGTAAGCTAAAGCCCAATAGGAATACCGATTACTCGGTTTTTAAATCAACAATTAAATATACAACAGAAGTATGTACATTTCTATCAAAAAAAGAATATATATGTATATAAACTTTATAACTTTGAATAAAATTGCAATAAAAACTAAACAAATTAACATTCAGACAAAATTCATAAATATTAAAAAATAAATAAACAAAATTAATTGATTAATTAACATTTAAGAATCATCCATCTAAGCCTACGGGCCCGTTTAGTACAACTTTTGTTTGTGCTTTTAGTTAATATAAGAAAAAAAGCAAAAGCTGTAACTTTTTAATAATTGTTTAGAACAATATTTTTAAAAGAGCTTTAATGGATTAAAATGATTTCAATTATTTTTAAAAGTTACAAAAATGTTATATTTAAGCTTATAATGTATTATTGATACTCTGGTACAAGTTTCAAGCCTATTTCAGAAGTGCTTTTTTGAGAAGCTACATTTTGTGCTTTGATAGAAAGCATTTTTGGAGAATAAAGCTCTTCTGATAGTTCATTCAAACACTTTCAAAAATAATTATTAGACTCAGGAAACCAAAAGCAACTTTTAGAAAGTCCTCCTAAACAAACCCTATATAAGATTAGGAACTTGAACACTCAAGTTCTAGTTGTTAGTGAAGGGAAAGAGGAAAGAAATGGATTTAAAGATGTCCAAAGTGCTTCAAATGAGCAGCCCGTATCCATTGTGCCTCAAATGAGCAACCGGTGAGTAATGTAAACATAATAGTCCTCGAAGAATTTTCCAGATGGCCATGACTTTATCAAACAGCACCGCATAAAGGTGATAACAATTTACAAAGTAAGAAATAGTTTAAGTTACTCTCAAACATTCAAAATCACTATGATGTTAGTTAGATTAGTCCTAACAAAAATCTGGTAGCATAACGGCTATATTTTGACTGAAACCAAAAATTCAAACTTGCAAAGAAACAATTCACAGAATAATTTTTCTTCACGCCATAACTGTAAGACGTACCACCTAGAGTATATATGTTAATAATAAATCAAATAAGCCAATATAATCAATAAATCAACAATATCAATTCAATCAAATATTCCAATTACTCAATCCAATTTCCATGATCAACATAACTAAATTATATCATACATCTCTAAAAAAAACTTGCTCAATTAATAACTTTAAAGATTTCGGGTAGTTAAATTTCCTATCGAAAAGTCCGATGAGGCGTAAAAACACTCTGGTTCGTAAAATTGAAACCGTTAAGCTCAAAACCGAAAATTTTTTTGTTGCACTTGACTTTTAGAATTCCGTCTCACAATTTCGACATTGCGAACAAGTCCAAAGCATTGGAAATAGGTCAGTATGCATTTTCGTCGGGATTTGATGGTCGGGGTCAATGATTTGACCTGGTTTGATCGACGTCAATGGAGGAGGTGATGCTTGAAGGGGATACTAAAACGAAGCTTTCATTGAGAGGGACAAGTCTCTAGTTGTGGTGCCCCGCATTTTTGGGCTGTCACTTAACTTGTTTAAACATAATTTCTTAAATTATTTCTTACTTACTAGTAAGAAAAATACTGGGTAATTTTTTTTAAACACATACTTAAAAAACTATTACGACTTTTGTTGCAACCCAAGTTAAGACATAGCTCAATACTTGATTTTAAAATCATTCAAAACATTTCTTAAACTCGTTAAGAAATATTTGTTTTCGTAAAACCTTTTAAACCTCTTTTAAAATCAGCGGAAAACTTTTTTTTTTTTTGCAGCAGAAAATTGTCATAGTGATATTCATACTTAACCATTGCATCTGTCTATCACAAAACCAAGTTCTTTTACTAGTCTTACTGGTCTCCAGTAGGACTATCTACAACAAAAAGGAACTTGTAATGAGCTTTTGCTCAGTAAGTTCAATCTCACAAAACATTAAAACATTCTTTAAAAAACATTGTTCTTCTTCATAAACCTTTTCTTATAAACATTTTTCATAAAATGTATTTCATGAATATTTCTCGTAAAACATTTCTTAAAATGTTTTTCATAAAAATATCTCATAAACATTTCATGGAAAGGAATTCAAGCGAAATCATAATGCATGATTCCATTTATGCTCATTTATGATCATCCTTTAATGAACTTCTTATGATCATTCGTAACTTTACTTAAACTTCTTATCATCGTTCATATCTTTTCTTATCTTGTGAACTTAAGCGTTCATACCAACATTATCAATCATGAGAGCATAATGCTTCCTTTGTAGAAGACTTATGATCATCGAACAACAAGGTCATGACTTTAACTTGACTTGTAAACATTACATCAAGGAGGCTGGTATGACACTTACTTATCATCTTTGCTTTATCTTCTTGTTAACTTCAGTGAGCATATCAAATGCTAACATATCATATGCTATAACTTGGCATTTAAACATTAAGCATAGTGAATGCAAACATATTGCAAAACATAACTTGATCTTTAAAACATTATGCATAACAAATGAAAACATACTTTAAACATAATTGTTGCAAATACATTGCAAGTCTTGACTTGATCTTTAAAACTTTATACATAACAAATACAAACATACTTTAAACATAATAATTGCATTTGAAAATCATTTTATTCATGCCTTAGGTGAGGTTTGAAACTTACTTGGATAGCGCTCTAGCGTTCCCATTTCATTCTTTTTTCCTTTTATTAGTAGGCATATGTGTCCTATTCAACTGACCCCTGACTATTAGTTAACCTTTCTTATTTTTAATCTACTCGATTGATAACTTAACTTTAAACTTTAAATGTTTATTCATTTTACTTAACCTTGTATCCTAACGGTTTACCTTTCTTTACTTAACTTGACTGTCCCTTAATTAAATTTTCCATCTTACTTGACGGGTTTGTTACTTGACATTTTACAGAACATTTTCTGTCCAAAAGTGTTTCGTTATTTCGAAGTGCTTAGGCTCTCTTTTAGTGGTTTCCTTAAAAATGACGATTTATCTTTACGGATTTTTCGTAAACCTTGTAACTTTACTAATCTTCTTGTTACTTTACCATCCCATTACTTGCGGGTTATGGAAAAATTTCGGCTATTGGACGTTTTTTTAAATTGGGTGTTTCAGGTTTGTTTTGACCTTTTTATACAAGTTGACTATTTTGCCCTTAATGGGTTTTGAAAACTTTCAGAACCCGTTTTAAAACAAAACTACCGTTTTGATATTTTCTAAACAACATGTACTAATATGAGGTTTTCTTAAAATACAAGGTACCAGAATCATAAAAACCCTATAATAGTAAACACAAGTCCTTTTCCTTGAAAAGTGAATATTTTGTTGTCGTTAATGTATATATACGACTTGCTTTATCCTAAAAACATTGTAGTTTGCTAGTAGAAAGACACGCCGATCCTGTGTAAAATTTTTCCCCGGTTTATGATTGAAACAACACATTACTTCTAATGAGATAAATACATGTCACCTTTACCTTAAAACGACAGTGATTTATAGTTTAAATAAGTCTTTTTTTTCTTGAATTAAGATTACATAGTTTGTTTTCTCATATCATTTGTCCTTCGAACCTTTTCTTTTGCTTTGACCATATATATATATATATATATACATTTTTTTTCCTGAAGAATTTTAATCTTGGAGTTTAATTGAACAAAAATTTTATGACATGGTGGAAAAAGAAATTATCAGAATTATCTTTTTTTATAACTTGTTCAGGTAAAAAACAGAATTTACAAACAAATCAAAGACCTTTCCTTTAGAATTCTACTTATGACAAGATATCTCAAAGACAAAACATTCTCACCTCTAATCCTATAATCTCTCTAAAATTCCACAAATGGTAAAAGTTCCTGAACATCCCCCGCCAAATTCTTCAATTTTAATCTCTACGACACATACTTCTAAATTCATTCCCCACAAAACTTTTTTTATTATTATTATTATTTTTTGTTAATTCTACATGTTGTTATATATTTAAAAACACGCAAGATTAGTGGAGAGAATTTTACAGATATGATATAATTTATATTCTTTATTAATACAGTTAGCATTTTTTTTACAGAATATATATAATATATTAAAAAAGAGAATCTTTTACAATCATTATTTTTATCATCAAATACGGTTACTATATCTTAAAAATTATTATAATAAAATTAAGAAAATTATTATTATATATAATTTTAATATACATTAGGAAGCCATATACTCTATCTTTTTCATACTTTAGCGCAAGGTAAAGTTCTATTTTTTTTTAATTCTCAAAATTAATTCAATAGAAATCTCAACCTTTACTATAAGTTTTAAAATTGTTAGATCTAGTTAAAATTATTTTTTTCCTCTTTCAAATGTAATGTAATGGATAAAAAACAAATATTCATCCAAGGATATATTTTTTATTTTTTTATTGAAAATCGAAGATACCTTTTTCAGGCCCACGAAAAAAATTTCTCTATTAACGAGTGACCATTGACCGCATGGGGCATACGTGGACTGTGCAGGGCAGGAGGTGCAAAGCTTTGTGCTTTGCATCCTCAAAACGACACCGTTGCAATCTGATAATTCCCCGCTAACCACACGAGCTGGCAACTGCCCCGAGCCAGCCAAAGCCATGCCGGTGGCACTAACACCAACAATACTAAGTTGTTCCCATCACCACTGCCGCAAACTCCTCCTCTTTACCACCAACCTTCCTCCGATTCGCTTCCTATCCGCCGCCACCACGGCCATGATGGCCACCGCCAGCAGCAGCAGCAGCAGCAATGGTGGCGGTGCCTTCACGACGATCAAGGAGAGAGTCATTTTCGAGAAGGAAATCAAGAAGAGCAAATTCATCGCCGTCGCTGGCCCCGTCTCCGACGAACAATCCGCCTTGTCCTTCCTCTCTGAGGTACTACCTTTCTCTCTCTCTCTCTCTAAATCTCTCTTATTCGAAGAAAGCACGGTTCTTTTTTTTTTGTTTGATTTTTTCTTCGATGATTGATACTAGGTGCGAGATCCTCGAGCTAATCACAACTGTTGGGCTTACAAGGTAACTAGGGTTTTTCATTTCACATCCTCTGTTTTGTTCTGTTTGTATCATTTCTTCTATGATGATTAGAATAACTCAGGTTGGAGATCAATACCGGTCGAATGACGACAGCGAACTATCGGGAACAGCCGGGAAGCCGATATATTCTGCAATTGTTTCCTCCGGAATCGACAGAGTTATGGTGGTTGTCATGAGGTTTTGACATTCTTTAGAAGCGTCTGTGATAAGATGTCTGTCAAATTCTTTGATAAAGCCTTTGTTTTTAGTAATTTTGGATGACAAAATGATTGTTTTAAAGGTATTTTGGAGGAATCAAATTAGGCCCTGGTGGGCTAGTGAGAGCTTATGGAGGAGTGGCCTCAGAATGCTTAAGAAATGCCCCAACTTGTTTAGTGAAATCAAAGGTATTAAAATATTATGCATCAGTATTGCTTTTAACCTATCTCTAGATGCATATAAAAATAAGATTAGCAAGTAGTTTAAGTTGATGCCTTTTATCTCTAAAAAAGAAAAAAAAAAAAAAAAAAGAAAAATTCATTTGAGTTTCATTGACTTCTTCTGTTTTATTTATTAATTTTTAAAGAATGTTTGATTTGAGACTATGGATTGTAGGTTCCTATGGGTGTGGAGGTTCCATATGATCTTTTGGGCCGTTTATACCATCAGGTAACCTTTTTACAGTTCAATAATTATATTTCTTCGTGCTGAATTGACATGGTCTGAATCAGTGTTTCATTTCTGATTATGTTCCCAGCTACAATCTTTTCAAGTTGAAGATATCAAACAAGATTACGAAACTGGTAATGATGGTACAACTATGGTTACTTTTAGAGCTGATTTTGACCGTGTTGAGAAACTGGAGGATGCTATCAAAGCTAACTGCAGTAGAGAATTAGTTTTCCTTAAGCGCTGAAGCAGAGGTTGGCTATTTATTACACCTGGTTGTGGAGATTGCCTATATTTGCAACGGGTACAATTTCTGGCATGCTTCTGCACTTCCTTTTTTTTCCCTTTGCCATGTGCAACAGCTAACACCAAAGATGCACATACAATCCACAAATTTATTGTTACTTAAATTATATAGTAAAAACAGTCAAATTTGCAGTGGAATGCCTACTACCTATCTCTGAAGGATGCTTCTTCACCCATATGTTTTGCATATATGACGATCTTTGTCGGGTGCAATTCATTCTCCGTTACATAATTATAAATTTTGTCTCAATTTTGGTCGTATGCTTACAGGATTTAGGGTTTTCTATTTGCCGGATTGTCTATGGAGAATAAAAAAAGTATCATCAATGAGAGGAAATCCCAAAAACAATGATAACTACGGAAAAGAAACCTGCATGAAAAATATATTGAGATTCGAGCCTGAAAATTCCTGGTGGGTTTAGGACTTCTGCTGAGCGAAGCCATGAAAGCCTGATTTCATGCATGGCCTTGGAATTAAAATGCATATGAACTAGAATCCAACCTTTCTGAAAGAAACAAAAAAGAAAAAAAGAAAAAAAAAAAAGAAAAAATCTCCATCCCATAGGCTTTTAGGTGAGAGACCAGATGACATGCATCAAGAGGCTACTGCTGCAACAGCAGCTTGAGGAGGCTGCTTTGCCTTTTGATGCCGAGTATAGTTGGAGGCAGCGGATCTGGCACTGGTGAAGGCAGCTTTTGACACTTTCAACAAGGCTAGCGGTGTTGAGAGAGTGATAGAGAGAATGAGTGGATTTGAACTTGATTGGGTTGCCAAAGCCGTCTTAGATTTTCTTGCCCGTGCCGAATGTGCCATAAGGCTATTACGCAGCCGGGGTTAAAGACAATGCCAGTGCTTAGGACGGAGGTGAAGAAGATGCAAGGCGTGGAGCAACTCTCAGAAGGGAGGGTTATTACAGCTCAAAGGGGATAATATTGGCTGATAGCAGCCATTTCATAACACCTGTAACAAATTGTCGCTTGGTTTAAGTTTTGAGATTTTACTATGCAAAATCTTATGCTTTAACTGAGAGACGCTGAGAATCGGTTGCTACTTAAGAAGACCCTTTGTGTAGAGTTCTTCTGGTCATTCTCACAATTAGATTTTTGGTAAATTTATCTCCTGTTGGAGGGAATAAGAGATCAACTAGGTAGCGTGGAGCTTTCACACGGCTGATGGTTTCATGGGAAAATGCGAAAACAATAGGAAGTTATAACAACATGTCGTTTAATAGGTGTCGTCGTTGTCATAATTATGCAAGAAGTCGCTTTGTGCCAATTGCAAATATGATGCTATGCTTTTAGAATAACTTGTAAGGCCGTTTTGGAATAGCTTAAAATAAACAGAATTTGGTTTATTTAGTTCAAAATTTGCTCTTAAAAGTGCTTGAGTCATTGTTAAAACTTTTGTCCTTTATAGGCTTTGTTTGGGAGGGTTTTTTAAAAGCTGTTTTTAGTTTTTTGAGTTTAAAAACTGTTTCTGAGAGTGTTTAGATGATCTATCAAAATGCATCCAGTCAAATCCAAAATCATATTTTGAATAAAGTCAAAATTTTAAAATCGATAGTAATAAATGTTATAAATCTCATAATTTGCTATCTTTTTACACCTTTGTTTTGTTTTATTTTAGAAATTTTTCATCAATTTTAGTTTGAGGTATTATTTTAATTGGAACATTCAATTTTGATTACCATTACATATAATCGTTTGTAATAAATACTACAAGATTTATTTATTTATTATTTATAAATGGAGTGGAGAAACTCATACGTCTGAACCATACATGTTGACAACCATTAAGCAACTTATCATCCCTTCCTCCCAAGTTTTTTTTTTTTAAAGAAAATACAAAAATAACGTAATATTTCAGAATCCGGCCAGAAGGGCTGGTGAAACAATAAAGAAGGAAAAACAACAAGAAACAAACTGCATGTTTTCGGAAAATCTTAGCAAACTATGTTTTAGTGCAAACGATAGCAAAACTTTTGTGAGAGGATGTGTAAATCTTCGGAAAATCTTAGCCGGCTTTTAAATTTTGGTGTCATTTGAGTCGTGGAAACAAGATATGCAGATTTTGTTGTCATTTAACTTTAAACGACACGACGTTTACAAGAAAAGGTTTTCAGTCGTTTGAATTGGAAACGACTTTTTTTGTTTGACGTGAAATTTTGTTTTGTTCATTTTTGTTATATTATGGTCGTTTGAATACTAAAAACAGCTCGTTCTGTTCAATATCCATTGAGTAAATGATAATATAAACAACCTCACAAAGTCAATCGTCATTTCCTTCAAAAAAAAAAAAATCCATTGTTATTTTTAAATTTTCATGTCGTTTATTATCTCAAATTCGGACTATACATGGAAGTACTTATATAGACCATGTTTAAATATACAACCTCATTTTAAAATCTGTCTATTGACTCTATGTACGTTTAACTATATAACCTCATTTTTAAACCCATTTTTTTAATAATTTTATGATATCACGTATTTTTAAAAAAACATGAATTGTTTGTATACTCTTTGTATACATTACATGTTGATCGTTGTTATAAAGTTTGAATTTTTGCGATACTAACCGCATTGACGTATTGTACATGAACATTACCTTTTCAAATTTTTAATTTTTTATTAACATAAAATGAAATGATAATCTTTAAGCTGATAAGCTCTAGGTTATTGGGGATTAGTGTTTGTCGTTTTGGTTTATCATTTTCGTTTGGGAGGTTTTGTAAAAATATAAAAAATGATGGTTGATGAGATTAATGTGCCAATATTTAGGAATGTAATTGAATGTTATGCAACTAATTATGCCATAAAACGTGGGATAACACTTCTATTTTAATTCCCAATCTTATTATTATTGGGATACTTTGTCAATATGTTATTTTTTGGTGTAAACCATCCGGTATCCGGACTAGAGGCACGAACCTATATTAAGGGTGGGAAAGCTCTCTCAACAAATGCTTTTACATACATAAGGCACGAACCCATATTAAGGGTGGCAAAGCTCTCTCAACAAATGTTTTTACATACACAAGGCTCAAACCCGAGACCTAACTTAAGGGAGAATGAGCTCCTTACCACCCAATCTCACATGTTGTTATGTTATTATTCGTATGAAATACGCATTTTGAAGCTTAAAAAAAACGCATTTTGGAAACAAAGTTACTATATTAGACATAGGCGTCATTAAGCCGTATTTAAAGTTTTTCGGATAAATATTTACTTTCATTTTAGGTTTCCTTAAAAAATGCACGACACACTACAACAACATACCTCTTAATTATCTTAAATATAAATTTCTTTCCTATGTTTTTGAAGTGCAAATTTCTTTCCCATTGGATTTAACATTAGTAAACTTGTACTAAGCAATAATTTAATACTGAAAGCAGCAGCAATTACATCACTACGACTTTTATCCATTCATTTTTTATATTTAACTAATTAATATATGTTGTCCTTTTATTCTTTTTATACTTTAACGTGACATAAGAGAATTTAGCCACAATACTCTCTCTCAATTAATTTGAATTTGGATTTTGTTATTAATTTATTGTCATTTTTCTATTAAGTCATCTGTCACAATTTGTATTTTGTTATCTTCTGTAAGTGAGCTACATATACCCACATTAGCTATTATAATAGAATGACTTGAACATTGAACAAAATTTGGTCTTTCTCTCTAATTTGGGTCCTTTTTTTCCTTGTGGAGTTTCCTTAGGTAAATTTGCACCTTTAAATTACATCATTTTCACACTTTTTAATTATATCCTTTTGATAATTTTTAATTATTTAATATTAAAAGTTTAATTTTACAAGTTTTAAGGTCTAATAATAATAACAAAAGATAACTATGACATTTTAAATAACATTATACATTAGAACATAAATAAAATAAAATATCATATATGTTATTTTTATATTTTTTAATAACAAATATAATATTGATATTGATATTTACATCGAATATGATCTCAATGATCGGCAAAAGGTTGAAATTGATTTAGAAGGGTTTGGCCCTACTTTATCTTTCAAAATTCGCAGTATCATTATTCTTTGTACTAGGCTAGTTCTCCCATCAGAGAAATCAGGGACGACTTTTCCACTTTAAAACACAATAGTAAGTAGTCAGTACAGCCACTAATTGGCCTTAAGCCCAGCCATGTTACGGAATTGTGTTCAGGTTTTCCTTTAATAATAATAAGAAGAAGAAGAAACCATCTAGGAAAAAGAGATCATATGTGTTGGTGCCAATAATTGGCGTTTGTGCATTTATTATATGTGGTAGTGCCAATAATTGGCGTATTGAAACCCCAAAAAAAGTACTTATATATTTCATACTTTGTTAACAATATGTTTTTCTATCTAACAGCTGAGGATTAAACCTTAAAATGACCACCGAACTAAATCTATAATTTTATTTTAGCCCTTGCCTTTTAATTGCCGCCGTTATTAAGAACATTTTTTATTTTTTCAACAATTGACCAATCAAAAGGATATTTTTTTAACTCCTAAAAAACTGAGATGTGTTTTTTGGTTTGTTAAAATCAAAAGTGCATAGCTTGTGGTTTAAAAATTTGTCCTTTATTCCCTAAAAACAACATTCTTCTCACTATATAGCATTGCCTCTTGAAGTTCCCTGTCTGTTGTCGAAGAGACGACATATCGCTTTTCATGTATTTGCGTAAACGACATTCATCCAAACATGTTAAATTTGTTGTGGCTAAAAAACGACATGTCGTTGGTGATTTTAGCGTCACGGATAGCATGCTGCTTTTGTCGTAAAATCTGCTAAAACAGTAACTTATAGTCTTTCAACTAAAATACAAGCAACAGCAGTAAGAAAAACAATTGAAATAGCTATGGATATTTCCATTTTCGTAAACAAACGGAATTAACATGTTTTAGTTTGTCAGGTATAGAATGACATCAAATTTAATTTGAAACGATATTTACTAATTAATTTTCTAATTATACTTCATCAAGATTACTAATTACTATTTACTTTGAGTGCAATCACAGAGAGAGAATAGAAGGCATTCAAACAATGGCTCAAGAAAATCTCTTACAAGAAACAAGCCCTACACAGGGACTCACTGTATAACAAAAAGTAAAAGACATCTTATCAAAACCTATTTTATTGTCCGAGGAAGCTTAAATACAAGAGATTATCATACAGTCCCTGAGAAAGCCTCTCGATCTTCAGCAGCTTGAGATTCTGAAGAATCCGAACTACCCTCCAGCTTCCTGAAGACTAGCTTTTGCTGGGGAAGCTGGCCATTGGAGAAGGCTGTGACTTCAGTGTCGATCAACACAGTGTCTTCTTCCTTGAAATCTCCTCTCAAGATGCCCTTGGCAAGCTCGTTCTCAACATTCTGCTGAATCACTCTCTTCACCGGCCTAGCACCATAGTTTGGATCATAGCCAAGGCTTCCGAGAAGCTGCACAGCCGCGTCGCTCACGATGGTTTTCATTTTCCGATCTGCAATCCTCCTTTGCACCCGTTCCAACTGTAACACAAACAAAAACCATGACTGAAGTGTTCAAAAATGTTTTAAACATATGATCTATACAAAACACATGCGAGAAGGAAATCAACGATTCTCGGAGGAGAAAATTTACCTGTAATCTGACAATGCTGTTGATCTGTTCGCGATCCAGGGGCTGGAAAACTATGTACTCATCCACACGGTTCATGAACTCGGGCCGAAAGATTGATCTCGCAGCTTCCATTACCCGTTGCTTTATGGTTTCATAAGCCAACTCCTTTGGCAAGGTTTCATCGTCCATGTTAAGAATATACTGTGAACCCACATTTGATGTCATAATGATGACGGTATTGGTGAAGCTCACAGTACGACCCTGCGAGTCGGTGACTCTTCCGTCGTCCAAAATTTGGAGGAAGACATTGAACACATCGGAATGCGCCTTCTCTATCTCATCAAAGAGGATAACCGCATAAGGCCTCCGGCGAACAGTCTCTGTCAGCTGTCCTCCCTCCTCATACCCCACGTAACCCGGTGGGGCGCCAATCAATCTGGACACAGCATGTTTTTCCATGTACTCGCTCATATCAATCCTCACGAGAGCTTCCTCTGTGTTGAACAAGTAGGAGGCAAGGGCCTTGGCTAGTTCTGTCTTCCCAACACCAGTGGGACCCATGAACATGAAGCTAGCAATTGGCCTATGAGGATCCGATAGCCCTGCTCGAGATCGTTGGATGGCCTCGGCAACGGCTCTCACTGCAGGGTCCTGGCCCACAACACGTTTGTGCAGCTCTTCCTCCAAATGCAGCAGTTTCTCCCTTTCTGACTGTTGAAGCTTGGAAACAGGAATACCAGTCCACTTGCTCACGATCTCAGCAATGTCATTCCCGGTGACTTCCTCTCTCAACATAGACTTCCCTGATTTCATATATTCATCCAATTCTTTTTCTGCCTCTGCAAGTTGCCGCTGCAAAGAGTTCAGACTCCCATACTTCAATTCGGCAGCACGGTTAAGGTCATACTCCCGCTCAGCCTGCTGGATCTCAAGGTTTACCCTATCAATCTGTACAGGAGAAAACAAATCAGTTATTCATTACCCAAACACTTATCAGACTTATAATCCTTTGTCTTCTAATTCATGAAAGATAAACATACTGGCTTCCCCTTTGGTTATGAGAACACGTATTGACATGCAACAAAGACGAAAAACTTGACAACAAGATAAACATTTTAAATACCTCTTCTTTTATTGACTGAAGGCGGGTCATAACGGACTTTTCATGCTCCCACTGCTCAGTCAGCTGAGCTTGTTTCTCCTTTAAAAGAGACAACTCTGCCTCGAGGCGGCTCAATCTGTCTTTAGAAGCTTTGTCCGTGTCGTTCGTTAGAGATAACCTTTCCATCTCCAGCTTCAATACTGATCGATTGATCTCATCAAGGGCAGTGGGTTTTGAAGTGATTTCCATCTTCAGTTTAGCTGCTGCTTCATCAACCAGGTCAATAGCTGCAACGAAAGGTAAATTAGCACGCCATGTATGTTACCCATAAAATCTAAATCATAATGAAGTCAAATATAATTTCAATTACCCAACCTTGAGCCTCACAAAGTGTTTTCGGTTATTAATTGCAGCTAATTAACATTAAAGCAGTAGCATATAATAATATCTGCAAGTACTCCATGTCTGCTAAATGAGCTTTAATAACAAAAGAAAGGAAATAAGACAAACAAGCATATGATAGCCTAAATACAAAGTTTTTGCAGGCATCCAAATTAGAGATCAACTTTTTACAAAAATTAAATACCACTAAGATTCACAGTTGACACCATTAATGAACACAAATCAAACATCACTCGAAAACCATTGGCTTTAGCACAAATGCATGAATATTACCTTTGTCGGGTAAAAACCTCCCACTGATGTATCGGTCAGATAGAATAGCAGCTTCCACAAGGGCACTATCAGATATGCGGACTCCATGATGCAACTCATATCTTTCACGCAAGCCCCGGAGTATTGATATAGTATTTTCAACGGAGGGTTGATCAACATAAACTTGCTGGAAACGACGCTCCAATGCTGGATCTTTCTCGATATATTTGCGATATTCATCCAGTGTTGTTGCACCAATACACCTTAACTCTCCTCGACCAAGCATAGGCTTCAAGAGATTGCCTGCATCCATCGCCCCATTTGTAGCACCTGAAACAGAAGACGATGGCTTATCGGTATTATTGGAAATAAATTCATCAAAGATTTAAAAATAGAACATGGAATTATAAAATTCAACGTTTAATTTTGACAAAACCAAATTGAATAGTACCTGCACCAACAACTGTGTGAATCTCATCAATAAATAGGATAATCTGGCCCTCCGAGTCTGTTACTTCCTTGAGTACAGCCTTCAGCCTATCCTCGAATTCTCCTCGATATTTTGCGCCAGCAATGAGCGCACCCATGTCAAGGGATATCAGCTGCAACGAGAAATGAGTTAGATGAACATCCAGAATCCAATGATAACCACAACAAAGCCCATAATCCACAGACACTCAATCACAAGCAGAAGTGAATTGGACTGCCTAATATAATACACACCTTGCGATTCATCAGAGCTTGTGGGACATCCCCTTCCACAATTCTTTGAGCGAGCCTGTTGAAGATTGTTGCATGAGATGGATGTACACAATAAAAATAGGAGAAATCTAGAAAATAAATCAATCTAGCAGAACAACTACCCAAAAAAGATGTCTTAAAAAAATTCAACAACTCATAAGTAAACAGTTTGCAGAGCTTATATATGAAAAAGCAAAAAGAACACCTAACAACTTACCCCTCTGAAATTGCAGTTTTTCCAACACCAGGCTCACCAATTAGGACAGGGTTGTTCTTTGTTCTTCTTGAGAGAATCTGGATGCACCTGCGAATTTCATCATCTCTTCCAATCACAGGATCAAGCTTCCCTTCTCTTGCCATGGCTGTCAAGTCTTTTCCATATTTTTCCAATGCCTCGTACTTTCCTTCAGGATCTGCAAGAAAACCAAAGCCTCAAGAGTCTATCCCAACAACTTGGAAAGACGACATACCACAAAACACTATAGTACTCAGTTTTCCAAAGAAACAATAGCACCACCCCATGGAATAGCAGTGAAACGACAAGTCACAAGAATCACATGAACAAATCATATTTGGCCAACCACAATGTTTGAAAGTGAAGGAACAAACCACAACCTTGATCGATAACTGATTGGCGTCCTCTTATGGCTTCTATAGCAGATTTCAAGCTTTGTGCTGACACCTGAAAATCTTTCAGCAATTGCTTCCCAAATCTTTGGTCTTTTGTGAAACCAAGAACCAAATGCTCCACAGACACAAACGAGTCTCCATACTCCTTCTTGTACTCCCTAGCTCGTTGAATTAAGGCTTCCAAATCACGTCCCAACATCGACCCAGCAGACTCACCCAGAACCTAGTGTAATCATTTAAACACACACAAGTCCCAAATCATCAGCTTCTTAGTAATCAACCCAATACAAGTTCTTAGCTTTTGGGAAGCTAACAACTTGTTCCAAAGTCTTCTTCTAAAGTGTTACATAAACTCCTAACAAAATTATCTTAGATTCTTAATAGAGAATTCTGAGATCTCTCCAATGAACCCGTTCGATTTTCACTAAATTATGCTCCATTTTCAAACATTTACTATTCAAACATTGATTATTATGTCATCTAATGATCAAAATAGCCCCAACCGACTACAGAATTCTCCTAATATAATATATAGATTTTATAACCTAATGCAAGTTACAAAACTTAACAAGCCACTAAATAACAGTATTAAAGTGTTTCATCAAAATAAACACAAAAAACATCTAAACATAGTGAAGAACTCAAAATCCAATCTTGTAAACAGCTTTACCTTTGGTTGGCGTTGGATGAACTTGTCAGTGGCTTCCAAAAGGCGTGTATTATCGACCCCAATTTTAGAGAAGATCCTACGAGCAAGCCCATTCTTCTGCTCCAACAACGCCTTCATCAAATGCTCAGTCTCCACTATCTGATGCTTGTTCTCCTTCGCCACCTCCGGCGACGAAACAATCCCTTGCCACGCCATCTCCGTGAACTCTTGCTGCGTAATCTGCTGCCAAATTTCAAATTCCAAAACACCAAAACTCAACACCAAAACTCAAAAAAAAAAAAAAAAACTAAAATTGAACCAATTTCAAGCAAAATCAAACGTACTCTTCCACTCGAAGCATCGCAACGGACGACGAAACGCCTCGAGCTGCGACCGAATCTCCGAAAATCCGCCGCCAATCCGCCGCTCCGATTCCAATTCGACGACTTTAAGGGTCTGAAGGAGTTGGATTTGAAAGGGAAATTGAGAGAAAGGACGGCGGCCCTGTTGCAGTAGAAGTTCGACCGAGGAAGACGAAGAGCGAGTCCAGACGCAAACGACGTCGTAGAGGTCGCCATTATGGAACAAACTATTCAGGAGTTTGTTATAGCAAAATATAGCTGCTTTATATATATATATATGAGAGCTTTCTTGTTTGGTTTGCTTGGGAATTGGGAAACCTCTCACAGGAAAGTAACAATGAGCTTGGTTTTGCGAAAAAAGCGTGTTTGGTTAAATATTCTTTGGTAATTTATCGAAGGAAAGAGATTAAAGAGGGGAAGCTTGAATATATATTAGCATATAAAAGGCTTGTTAAGTTGTGTAATGATATAAAAAGGCGACAAAATTGGAACAGAAGTGAAGAAGAGAGGAGAGTGTTCGGGAAATGTCGGGAGTTCACACACGTGGCTATGGATATGATTGTGATTGGAAGAGAGAAATAGGCTATATATTTAGTGGGACCTCTTCTAAGTTAAAAAATCATCTCAAAATTTTTTTAAAAAAATTAAATATTAAAAATTCCCATACTTAGAATTAAGGAAAGAAAATGCACTTTAAAGTGTTTGATAAATATCGTTAGAACTAATTTTTTAGTTTAAAATATTATAGTATATGAAAGTTTTATACTATAATAATTTTTTTGTTTTTTATTGTAGCATATGAGATATTTATACAATTTTTTAACTGAAAAATTGGTTTAAACCATGCTTATCAAATAGTTGAACATAAGAATTACCTTTAAAATAAAAATTTTAGAATAATAATAAAAGGATTACTATAATTACTTGTATGATACTTTTTCCTCTGGAGGCATAAAAATTTTAGAAAGATTAATACTACACTTTTTTCTTGTAATACCCAACTTATGAGCTAGTAGTTTAATTTAAGATTTTGAATCATTTATTAGTTTAGTTGTTATGTTGATCTTTCAATGTCTTTGTATCCCTTCATTTTTATAATATTGATTAATTTACTCCACTTAAGTATTTATGTGAGTAAATATAATTGGTATTTAACTTTATTATCACTTTTGTAATTATCTACTATTATTAATCGTAATTTATTAAGCATATGTATTATTAATATATTCCATGGATAAATAAATATTTTCTTATATATTAAAAGTTATTTGTCATATGAATATTTTAATATATTATTATTAGTTTTCCACGTGCGGTTGCATCTAGAATTCTCTACCATACAAATGGTTGGGACTCTTGTATATTATGAAATCAACTTGAGCAACCATGATTTTTTTTCTCTCTCAACGGTTTGGGCTCTCCTTATATGCTCCACCTTCTTCCATGAATTCTTTCACCTCAATTTATTTGCTTTCATTACAGAATCATTATTACCTCTCCAAACTTGAGAAAAAATAAATCTTTATTGTTCCAGGTATTATCAATCTCAGTAGAAGTGCTTTATTGGTGTGTGTTAGCTTCTTTTTTTAGTACTATTAATATTTATCGGATCATTTATATATATATATATATACGTAAATGTATATATAGAATGGGTGTATGTTGTATCATATAGTAATTACAAGTCATATAAACTATATTGGTTTTTTTGGACATATAATATATGGCTTTACTTTCATGAATCAGCTACTTGTGTGTGTGTAAGTGTAGAGATAAGGTTATGATATAATTGCTGCTTAGGTTAGACAGCTTTGGTGTGGAAGGTTATGAATTGGGTAATTGTTATTGAAAGGTTTAGTTTCCAAGTATTTAAAGATTCAGAAGATTTGATTGTAATTTCTAGAGGAGTGAGCTCGTGATGAAAATGTCTTTGGTATTTTGAAGTAGATAATTGATATTCCAAGGTTTTTGCATGGCTTGCTTGATTGAGGTTTTTTTTTTTTTTCCTCATTAATTCTTGCAAGGACAGTACGTAAGCTAATATTGAGGAGTAGGAGATTGATAGTTATCAAGCAAGTACAATATTATTCGCGAATCGGGTAAGTAGATTCTCCACTACATCTAATTTTACAATATTATTCACGTGCTTTCAATAAGCTTTTAAGGGCTTTTATTGGTAAGATGTGAACTCTTATGTTCATTATGAACCAAAAAAAGTTACTATTATAAGAGCTAAATCTCACGAGAAAAAGAGTTCCAATAGAGAAGGCTAATGTAATATGAAGTAAGGCTAAGGATTTTAATAAGACAAGATTAACATCGTACAAAAGACCCTAAAGTATATCCAAGAAAAATGCTTTGAACGTAAAAACTATTATATGGTTTACTTGTCGAGCTTTCGTTCATATAGTTTTTGTGATGTAAGCTAGCGGTCGAGTAGAAGTTCAAGTTAGTTGAGCAAGACAATCCAAAGTCCTATGACTAGAATGCTATGACCTTAATAATAGGTATTTTGAATTTCTTAGCTATGTATAAAAACTGTAATTTTTTGTGATTCTATTGCTAAAGGTTTTAGTCTAAAGATTTCCAAGAAAGTCTATAAGAAGTTACTTTTTAAGCTAGCTGGATTGTATTAATTGACAAATGACCTATTAATTTAGGGGTGTTATATATTTTTATAATCGTTACGACATAAAATAAACATCATGTTATATTCTTTACAATCACATATTTACTTAATTTATTTCTTCTATAATCTCCCTTCCTTCAATAACCGTAATAGACTATCAAACTCTATTTTTAATCTTTATCTCTTTACAAGGTCTCAATGAGCCTCGCTTTGATCAATGAACGTATAAAAGTTTGACTTTATCCTTCAGATAGCAAAAGGGTAAGGCTAAAGATACCAATTTTAATCCTTATTTTCGTATCACTTTTAAGTTGATATTTTTTTGTTGGTAGATATATACTAATTGATGTCATGATCTTTCAAAGACCTGCTAATAATTAAGTGATAACTCATTAATTGATATACAAAAGTTAATATTAGATGTTGATGTTTCCAACATTTTGCGTGGCAAAATCATCTTATCTTGTCCGCTCCTTTGAGGATTACCAAGGGCTAGAAGGTAGGACAAAATTGTTCATTATTTGACAGTTCCGTGACTGTCCCATTAAGTATTAACAGAAGGAGTAAAGTAAGAGGATTTTGTTAAAAAGGAGCATGTTCAAGTTTAAATATGAAAACAGGACTCCTGTGAAAGATTAGTTACAAATATTTATTTCATTTGACTGCTTCCAGAATTTGTGCATGGTTACTCTTAATCTTATTTTGTGGCTGTTGTTTTTCTTCTTTTTCACTATTAATAAGAGGGCTTTTTTAGAAGATTACCAAGGCCCATTACATGATGACTCGCGGTCTGAGGTTACCTCGTTTGTGTCATCGGTGACTGATTTCATATGTATCTCCTCAGCATGTTTTGAGCACTGTTGGCGTTAATTCGTTGACGGCCCAGCATAAAATTTCAGATTCAGCCATGCTAGACGTTCCGGGCCTACGGAATCTATTATTTTTAATGAAAAATTTAGGGGGAATTTTATAAATGTTATATTTTAAAATTTACTTTTTTGTAAATATCATACATGTTTATTATTTGTGACACAATTTAACATATAATATAAATAATAATATGACATAATTTTTTCAAAATATGGTATAAATAGACCTAACTTTCAAAAGTATCACATAACATGTAATTCTCATAATTTTTAGGAAAAAATGTTGTATAATTCATGAGGTTATAGCCGCATTCTCTTTGCTTCACTTATGGGACTCAGGTAGGTCCTATAAGTGAGACTCATTTCTTGTAAAAAAAGTGGGGTTGTAGCTTTATAGGGACAAATAATATTTGCTCTTTTTAAGGCATCAGTAACGCTACTTGCAAGATTTGAAAACATAATGTTGTTTGTCAGCTTCGATTCTAACCACTAATTCAACAACTTTTTCTCTCACATATTATAGTGTTTTTAGTTGCAACTCTCAATTCCAAGTTGCGAGATATAGAGTCAATAAGTTGATGATAATATTTAATTATAAAGCCATCATTTAAATGTTATAAACTAATAGTTGATCAAGAGAAGATATGGATCTAATACGAAATTAAAATTCAAAGGTGCAAAATTGAGAACATTTAAATTACATTATATGCATATTTTATTAAGTTAAAAAGCATAATATACGATTATATATAACACCAAAAAGAATAAATTCTACATCAGTAAAAGCAGAAAGAAGGAATGCATAAATTTGGAGAGTAAATTTATTTGAGCAACGATTGTTTTTGTGGGATCCAATGGATACAAACAAACAAGGAAAGTGTAGCAGCAAGAGAAGGGCAAATAGCTATAAGAAAATAACATGGACCTTTACCAATACGTGACTATAAACATATGTGTTTGATCCAAAAAGAGCCTTGCATCAATCAGCAAATTTCACCAACTTCCTTTTATCTTTACCAGCCCCATCTCTCTTTCACCTACAACGCAAGCAACAAAAATAAGCAAAATACAAAAAAGACTATTTAGAAGTTTGGTGTAAGGTTAGCAGAGGAAGAGAGTTTGTAAAGAATCTAATACCAACCTAAAAATGATGTCATTCCCAATACCTGGGAACCGAGAGTCATAATATCACACAGCCGCACTTGTGTTGTGGTTTGCTTGTCGCTTTCTTTTCTGTTGGAGGGAGAAAAAAGAAGACACATTTTGTTATGATACAGATCAGGAAGAAGCATCAAAACCACATAAAAAGGTAGTTGGCAGTGGAAAAGGCTGGGAAGAAGTTGGGTAATTAGATTCTCTAGTGGCCCTCAGCTTGGTTTGAATTGAATGAGTTTTAACATTAGTTAAAGTAAGATTAAGAAATAATTCACTAAGCCTCGAAGAGATGAAAACTAGTAACTTGCTTTTCCAGTTTCCCCCTAAGTACGTATCTTTCATATAGACCTGATTAAGCTGCATAAATGATGAAAACAGGGGAAAATTTTTTTTCTTTTCAGTTAAGCAAAAAATTTATAAGGAAAAGAAAAAAGAGCAAGTTCTTGCAAACTTCAACCATAAAAATCTAAAAAGGAAAAAAGGAAAGCAACCTAACAAAACCAACATAAAAAAAATAAAAAAAAAAGGAGACTACAAAGAAGAAAACAATGAGCAAATATGACTATTTCGTCAATTAAAATCTCTTTTCTAGTTTCCACTTCAAGACCTTATTTTATTACTCTTTTATAAGACTTTTGTTTCTTAGAATCGTTTTCTGTACTTCTTCTCAAATTATCAAGTTCCATCAACTTAGCTTAAGTGCTTGAGGCTACAATCTCCATCTCTTTTTGAGCAATTGTACGTACGATTCTGGATGAAAAAACTTCTAATGACTATAAAGAAAATAGTTCTTTCACCTCCAAATTGTTGTCAAAAGAACAAGGAGAGAAATCATATAAAGAGCGAACAAGAATGAATGTTTTCTTTGCATTAAGAATGCAGATTATGGTCTCTGGAATATTCCAGAAGGAAGTTGTACCTTTCTCCGCTGATGGTGGTTGAACAACAACATGCATGGTTGTAACTCCGCCAGGGATGTCGCATAAGGGGCTACGGCATTCGCCAACTGTTCTACTGTTCTCTAATATTTTTCCTCCACTTATTAGCTTCACATCTTTTACTGTCCTTGGACCATTCTCCTTCTCTGTTCAAAGAAATAATTTTTCATGTTTGATTAGCTCAACGCCTCAACCGACATGAGATTTAACAAACAAAAAGTATTCTGATAGTAAGATTAAAGAGTATGGCAATATGAGACCTAACTCCTAAGATTTTCGTGACCATAGCGTAAATGACTCTCGCAACTCAAAGATTCTGGCTCAGACCTGCTTTTACCATTTACATGTACTCATCTACTAACTCTAGGGATGAAATTTAGAATTTGAATTGTTGATTTAAAACAATTCTGTTTGATAAGATTTAAGACCTTCACTTCAAGAACTGTCTGTGGATAAAGAAACATGCATATCCATCAATTCATTATGCAATTGTGGCGCTTGTCTTCACCACTACCATGGATGTTTGGAGAAAAAAGTCTGAGCTTTACGAAAACCGCCATACCCACCTCTTTTGTTCACTCAAGAAAGAACAGAAACAAAAGAAAAAAAAAATAAACAGAACAAACGAAGATGAAGTGAGGTAACACTTCCAAATGCTGTCACAAAATCATCATCTAAATTTCCAATAAAATCACACCTCAACAAAAGATTTCACATTGGCATTCAAACGTGCATGTAGCTAATTTGGTTTCCGTCAAGTTCTCACCTTTGAGAAACACCCCAAAAAATACAACACAAGGAAAGAAAAACACAAAGAGGGCAAAAAGATCAGGGATTAATACATGCCAATTTCTATTTCCACACTTTTCTCAACTTTTCACAACAGAACAATCGACTTTGGTGAAATTTAACAGTCAAGACGTTTTGTTTTGGATCAATAGGAAGTTGCATCATATACAAAGAAAGGTGATAGACGATAATAACTCAATTATTCTGATTTGTTTCCTAATAAAATCAAATACATACACGAAAATAACTTTTTTTTTTTTGGAGAAATTCTCAAAGAGAGGAATTTTCATTCTTACCTTTAGGCCATTGAGAAAGTATACTTTCCTTCAAGGTAGAAACACTTGCAGCAGCAGGAAAGCTTTTGGGACCAATATCTGATCCATCAGTTAACCGAAACTTGATCTCCAATTGATCTTGCACCCCAGCCATCTTCAACAATCCAATAAACTTTTACGGATTTAGAATTGTTTTCTGAATCCGAAAGAACACAAAATCTTCACTTTTGCTTTTTTGGCGGACTGTTTTTCTTTGCCGAGAGCAATCAATACCAGTACATCTTAACACTCGAATTAGATCTCAAACAGAAAAAGACTTCATAATTCCTCACTCTGGGTTCTGCAAAATACCTGACAAAATGAAAAATCAGTTCTTCGATTTTGGATTTATATGACAAACAAACTTGGAATTGAACAGTAAACGGTAAAAAGTCAAACATATCTACGTATAATCTTTTAATTTTCCGGGAAGAACAACAATTTCTTTTTGAGCTCTTTATAAATAATTGAGCATTCAGCCATGAGAGAGAGAAATCCCACCAAAATTTTCAAATGGGTGTTTGTAGAATAATTAAAATCAACAAAAAATCTCAACTGGGTCAACTCCAAAACAATCAAAGAGAAAAGGCAAACACCGAAAAACGGAAACTTTTTTTTTTTTGTGTATGTGCCGTACTTGGCTTTGAACTGATCTGGGTTTTGTTCTCTTTTAGCACAGAGCCAGCTAGCCGGTTGAAGAGACGAAGAAGAAGAAGTCGACGCCAATAAAGTTAATAATTAATGAATAATGAAGTGAAAGGAAGAAGAGATGAAATAGTAATAAGTGTCTAGAGAGGAGGCAGTTTCGGGGTTTTCAAAGTCTTCTAAATCTTTGGTCAATGGCTCCATTCTTGCCTTCTCCTTCAAAATCTCCTAATGCTCATGGAAATCGACAGATTTCTCTCTTTAAATTTAATAAAAAAAAAAGCCAACAACAACAACTGACCCTTTTTTGCCAACTTCCAATGTCGCCAACTTTTCTTTTCATACATTCTCTTCTAAAAGAAAAGAGGGAGAAGAAAAAGAGGAGAGA
Organism: Artocarpus heterophyllus; assembly: GCA_025403435.1. NCBI lineage: Eukaryota > Viridiplantae > Streptophyta > Magnoliopsida > Rosales > Moraceae > Artocarpus > Artocarpus heterophyllus. The sequence goes on along the minus strand of CM046347.1, from coordinate 7,422,864 downwards.
CTTATTTTTGTGCGTAATGTATAATCATGACCGTTGATATGTGATCATCACTACCCGCTAAATCAGGTCATTTTGCCACAGTAATAAATTTGATATATTTACCAAAAAAAAAAATTGATATATTTGACTTCCCAACGGTGAAAACGCAAGTGGGAAATAATGTAGCCAATTATATGTACAACGTAGTCGTCAAGAGATACCAATCTCAAGGATACCAAGACAAAGTTGACCTTCTCTCTGTCTCTAGAATGTACCTATCTCTGCGTGAATCACAATCAAGACATAATCATGATCAAGGATTATCATACCCTTTTAATGAATTAACCAAGTAAAATGATTAGATTTATTGAGGGCTTAAGAGAGTGGTTCAAATTGGTTTGAATCATTTTTCGTTCAAATATTGTAAGCAGTTTAGAACTTATAGAGAGATCAAGAGCTCTGTCTTTAAGGGCTCATCATCTATGGATTTGGTTTACCACCAACTAGTCGTATTATGTACATTGAAGAGGGGAGTTGTAAGAAAGTCGTTATCTTTTAACAGGATCACAAATTCTTACATCAATACTGTTTTTAAAATTCTCCTTTTGGGGCCATGGCCGCCATGATTGAGCATACCTTCCCTCTAGAATTTAGAATGTCGAAGCTCAAATTAATGGCAAACCAAAAACAGTAAAAAGGTTCATCATCTTGCATTTGAAAACAATCATTTACTTTCTTGCACCAAAAGCCTAGTGAACAGGATGGACGTTTGGTCCATTTTGGCTTTGAATACAATGCACTTTCATTCTTTCATATGAATTGAGGTAGATATGTAGTTGAGACATATGGCATAAGATGTCCAATAACATTTCAGATATATATATATATATATATATATATATATATATGTATGTATGCATGCATGCATAATCTTTGGAAGAATAAAATAAACTTCGCTTACAAAATTTTGCAACTAGGCGATACTTATCAAAACGTCTAATCATTCATTAACAAACTCAACAATATTAATCAAAGAAAAGAGCAAAATGCCAAAAGAGGCCACCAGACATGGAGCCAAGTTTTGTTTTAGATTAGGGATGTGGTGGTTAAGCATCAGGAATTATCCCCCATGCACATAGAAGTTATCAGAACAACCAGATTTGGTCATCGGATGCCAGGAATTAAAAACAACAACAACAATAATAATAATAATAATAACAATAATAATAATAACAAGATGGGTTTCTTGTCATCATCAACGTGGAAAATTCCATGATCAAGAATATTTTGTTGAAAGAGTTTTAACAATTGTTTCGATAGAATATTTGGCCATGCTATTAATGTCCAAAAAGATCCAATTGGAACACGTCTCACAAGCATAACTTATTTCCAAAAAATGTCATTTCATGACAAGGATTCTCCTGCTAGAAGGTAAGACTTTGGATAAAAAAAAATATAACCTCGATGACTTGACATTACCAAAGATGCCCTAGCAACCATATTAAACACAAGGAAAAATAAATAACTCTCTAGAAGAAAAAACAGAAACGTTGGCGGCTTTGTTACCTAATTACAATACAGCCCATGATATGATAAGTCAACTTATACGTTATTTGACTAGTTGCCAAAGTTGATCTCATGAGCATATCAATCTTAAAGTTCAGCTGTTCAAGTTCCACAAACAATTAAGCGCATGAGGTATTACAATGAGACAAAAATATAGAATAATGGAAGTAAAGAATTTTCTGCACATTTCAAATGTCTATGGTGAATCGTACATAACAAATACTGATATATGTTCTAAGTAGAGCTTCCCCATTTCAATGGGATCTGTAACAAAGCAATCTCAGGGATCTACTCCTAAAATTCACAATGAAGATATCGAATGAAAGGGAAGAAATGGGTACTAACAAAAATGATAACAAAAAAATTAAGTGAAAAAAAAAAATTTTTGAGGGGCAAAAACATATTTGGGCTAACGTGAGGAACCTGACAAAAGGACTCAACCTTCCTTTTCTGTGCACCGATCGGCATATTGGAGTCGAGACAGGCAATCTTCAATGTTCTGCATCTCACTTTATTATGAAATAAGCGTTAAAAAATTCAAGCAAAACCTCCAATGGGAAGAGACCAATAGTACTATCCTCCTCCAAACCAAAAAAAAATAGACGGATTGCTTTGTTACAGATGAAAGAATGGATCTCATATGCCTGTGACAGGGATGCTGGTCATCGTCTGCAGAAGTGGAAGGGATGACGGGATCATATTGAACAGGGAGCTTTTGCCCTTTTGCCATGTCTCTGCTTGTCATCTTGAGCTGCAAAAACTTAAATGAAACATCAAACCCGTATAAATTGTGCTCTCATTTCCTTGTCCAGTATCTTGTTTTTAGCTCCTCCAGCTGATCATCTATGATTCTAAAATGTGGCAGTTCCTCACAAAATCATTGGAATAGTTGACATACTTGGTCCAAAATGGTCGAAGGTGCTCAAAACCGATCTGCAACCATGGTTTTGACTGGCCATTATAGTGGATAACAGCAGCTTTTCTAACACTCTCCATACTGGTTTTATTTTGATAGCCCAACCCAAGGAGGTGCCAGGACGGATCAATTGGATGAACGTGACCTCTAAACGCGATTAACGCAGGTGGCAGTGTTCCGAGCTTCCACATTGTCAGATTTGACTTCAGATTCTGCACAAAAAGAACCCACAAAATGGTTAAAAGTTGCAACAATCCCAACAATACTACCATAAACTGTTTAACAACAATTGACCTCCTAAGAAGAAAGGCGGATGAAAACGATGATAACTAAGGTTACTAACTTCAGCAACATTGAAAATGTAACTATAAAGTTCGGTCTAAAAGATTCCATTCATTTTTAATGTAAAGGCCAAAAAAGAGCATCGTGAAGTTCAAATATAGGACAAGTTCCAATTGTATGAAAGTGAATTGTCCTCTTTTTTTTCATTTTAAGTACCAAGCAAAAAATTCATTTTCTCTTTACCCCAGAACCAGATAAGAACATGACAAACTTTAGGCCCACCAACAAATAGCTCACGTAGATACACTCAATTCCAAGGTTTGCGTCACATCTGGATAAAAATGCATCAAATGATGAAAATAACAAGGGAAAACATGATAGTTGGATTTACCTCTCTCAGCCAGTAATGGTATGTTTCTAGTATGTTTGTCTTCCTCCAAGCATTAAGATCAAAGATATTCATTCCATAAGCCCATGCACATTCTTCAGAGTCTAATTTCTTTGCTATAAGGGGATGTGAAAAATTGAAGTAATTCCTGAAACGCTTAGACATTACCCACTCATCATCTCCTCTACAAGTTTCCACAGCTCCATTGACTTTTCCCCCAAGGTCAATTTCCCAAAGTAGCGACAAATCTTGTTGAATCACGACATCATCATCCAAAAATACCACCTTATTGAGGTTTGGAAATAGCTGGTGATATGCATAATAAGCATCATTAGTGTAGAAAAATACAATTGAAAGGACAAATTATCATCTGAAATAAAATTTCAATTACCTCTGGCAAGTAAATGCGGAGATGGTTGAGTAAGGATATATATTTTGGACTTCTAGCCTGCAGTTTAGAAGCAAATGTTCGTGGAGTTGTATCGGTGAGATTCGCCCCTGCAACATGATTTCCATGGTAATATTTTCTGATCCCATTTTGGTTTTCTACAGCTTCAAGCACAGGGACATTTTCTCTTGTTAACCAGTCAAACTGGTGTACACCTTTGACTTCAACAATAGCAGGGTACACGGGGTTTAGAGCAAACCATGAGTGCATACCCGCATACGTTTTCTTGTCAGTGATGACATGAAAGACTATCTTCTCAGGTTTATTAGATGACTGCACAGCAGAAGTAACAACAACCGAAGCAGCCAAGATATTATCGGTTGACAGGATAAAGTGGTGGTATGAGTTGTCAGAGAGCAACGGGAGTAACTCTGGAGGAGGCAACTGTTTTCGTGCATGAGCATTGGATGAATATTCATCAGTCAGGCGCAGAGAAAGACAGTGGATTCCTTTAGGTATGGAAGTTGCTGCAAAATGTTTGTTCATTAACTCTGCAAATTTGGATTCCCTCATCTCCCTTTCAAGTTTTTCCATCTGCACAATGATAAGCGAATGATTATGAAAAGCTTCCAAGAATATCAAGCTGCTGGGTCTTCTTTTAGGATTAGGGAAGGCTTAGTAATTATCACAAAATTATCAAGACATAACTCCCAAGGAGTAATCTCAAGTACATGGGGAAAAAACATACGATATCCTGAACAGAAGTATCTAGAAGATGACAAATGAACAATTGTACAACTCAAGAAGAAACAGAAGACCTTTTATTAAGATGGAGGAGATATTTCAATGTACAAACAATTTATTGTCACTTCTCATACAAAATTCATTCCTAAAGAAAGGAGAATATTAAGGACAGACTATGAGATCAAAACAAAAAACAAATTGTCGTGTTAATTTTCCTGATCTGTATATTAATTTACTGCTGCGCAACAAAAACACAATTAGGCTTCTATGACCATAACGTACCATTGCCCTTAACATAATAGCAAAGGTCTTCGCATCATATTGGTTGTTCTTCATTTCAGAAACAAGTTGACTAAATGAATCTGGAAGCTTTAGATCTGCTGGAATTTCTTCTGTGTTCACTTGTTCAAGAATCTTGTAAAAGTCTTTAACCAGTCTCTGCTGCACCATCAACACATAACAAGGAATCAGCTTAAATATTGATGTAGGAAAATCATTGAGTAATTGACCCAAAGTTCTGGATAGAAAAGAAATAAACAGTTCACAGCATGGAAAAGAGGTTTACCCCTGAATTATCGACTCTACCAAGAAGCCGTGGTCCCAACCGTCTGCCTAAACAATCTGAAACACAGAATAAAAAAGAGTGAATAATGGAGCAATTGTAAATACATTGAAAAACAAAAAGCTTCAGATCATAATCTAAGAACATATTGACAACAAAAGCAAGATATAAAACAAGGTTAGACAGAAAAATGAATAATATGTCGTGCCAGAAGACCAACCATAGCCAAATTAAATAGTTAAAATTTTGAAAATGCATAAGAAAAAAAGAAAGATCTTCCAATGAGGCAAAGAAAAAAAGGAAAATAAAAGAACCCAGGAAATAAGACCCTGGGTAAGCAAAGCCACTCTTCTCATTGATTTTGATTTTCCTAAATCAAGCTCAGATAATTCCTCTTTAGCCACACCAACTTACAATTAAGATGATAACAGCTTGCCTGTAATTTTATGACAGTTAGCTGTTTAACTTCTAGATGTTCTTTTTTTTTTTTTTTTTTGGCTAAAGAACTTAAAAAGGTTCAATGAATTAACAAAATTAATAAGCACACATACCTGCCTCGATTCTACAAAAAGAAACCAAATTCAACACTGAAATTAAATTGCTTTAATATCCATAATTACTGAAACGATTTACTGAAACAAGGCTCGTATATAGCCTTGCATCCTTTTGGTTCTATGCCGCAGAACATCCTAAATGCAAGATTCAAATCCAGACATAAAAATAAGCGAGAGTTGCCTATTATTCTTGCCGTACAAATCTCAGAACTACCTAAGGTACGACAAGCGAAACATTTGTTTCATGTCGCAGTTAACAATTGAATTAAGAATTAAACTCAATCATTAAAAACGTAAGAATGATTAGATGCTTGATCATCCTTAAGCACTAGAGTCGAATTTGAATCTCTAGAGTGTTCAATAGAATTTCAGAAGCACAATCCCCTCTTTCAATCCTGATTTGTTTAACAACTAATTCACATAACCGGACCAATCCAATCCGGTGACACAAAATGCCAAATACCAATCAAACTATTCGAAACGCCACAAATGATCTGAATAACAAATTTTTTATTTGAATCAAACCAAAACTAGCAAAACAATCGAATCAAATCAAGATCTATCAATCACACAACAATCTCAAACAAACCGCTTTTAGAAAGGAAAAAAAAAAAGTCGATGATTAAAAAAAAAAAGAGTACCAAATGAGGAGCACTTGTTGACACCTTCAAGGGTAACGACCGCGGTGAGAATGAAGACGAAAGGCAACAGGAAAGCGAGGATCAGGATGGTGTGGAAGAGAGTTCGATAAGAGATGTGGCGAGCTGCGACCTTGATCTTCATCAAGTCAATAAAGCCATTGGTGCTTGAGATCGTGATGCTTCTCATGCTAGGCGAGAAACGAAGCTGCATCGTCGTTTCCGCAGCACCGTCGTCGTCTTCTCCTTCTTCGTCGCCTTCTCTGCTACCTCTTCAACACTCGTCGAACAACAACCGCCCAAACCCGTCGCTATAGCATCCACCAACGACGCCCGCAGCCGCAAAATCCTCACCATGTGATCCACCGATCACCCGCCGACAATGCCTTCTCGATTCAGATCTGTTCCGCTGGTTGCTGCTCGTTCGCGGTCTTGTAGAAGACCGCATTGGAGGATTCAAACCCCAACAGACAAGATCTTCTTCTCCTTCTCTCTCCCGTCACGCGATTATGGAGACTCCAACCGAAAAAATCGATCAATTTAGGTTCTTTCCCATGGATCAAAGGGAGAGAATTAGTCAGAGTAGAGAGAATGATAGAGGGAGAAAGAATGAAAGAAAGAAAGAGAGAGAAAATTTGTTTTTTTTTTTTCCTCCTCAATTTTCTTTTGGGTTTTCTTCGAGATTTTTCTTTCCGAGTTCCTGAAAAACTTTTTTGATTGGTTAAATCGGTCCGATCTAATTTCTTGTCTTCCTGAAGAATAAAAATGCAATTACGAAATGGAATGGGAATGTGAAAAAAAGAAAAACAAAAAAAAATTGGTCAAAACCGTGTTGGTTAAGCTAGAGAGAGAAAGAGAGAAAATCTTGGGGGGAGTTTGACCTTTGATATGTAGGCCGAAGGCAAATGAGTGAGTGGGGCTGAATTTGGTAACTAAAATTAGGCAAATGTGCCCTGTGTTCAAGGGCTAAACTTTTGCCTCAAGAGGGATTATGTGGATACAAATGTTCTTTTTTTTTTATTTTATTGCTAATCTAATACTTAGTAACTTAAATTTGTTTAATCTTTTTATTAATTGAGATTATTCATGGGTTAAACAGAACTTATAGAAGATGGATAGATTCTAGGCCATTTTATTGTAATTTTGTATGTATTGTTGGAACTCAGATTTCTTGTGTAACCAATCATATTATGATATTTAATAGAATATACATGTAAGTCAATTTGATATTGTTTTTAACTTTTTAATTGATGATGATGTAATTAGTTAGCATTCATGTAAGACAGAAGATTTGAATTCGTATTGCTCAAATTTAGAGTATTTTAACGCTTCTTGCATTAAGAAAATTAATAGATTTAAATTAAAAAGGAAGTTTGGAACCTTTTTTTTTTTTGGGGAAAAATAAATTGGAACGTTTTTCCATTTTACATCATTGCATTTCTTATTTCATGGTTAATGAACTTTTATTTCTTTGAAAATTTAGGATGCTTTTCATTCAAAATACTTTCCAAGTAAAGATTACTCCAAAAAAGTAAAGAGAGAACAAATTTCAAAAAAAAAAAAAAAGAAATGGAAATCTTATAGTAATCCTGATTTTACGGTCTTGTAAATTGTAATGCAAAATACAAATCTTCTTTTTTGGGAGTTTTTATTTCCTTATTTTTCATGAATTTGTTTTTGGAAGCCTTTATATGAAGAATCTGTTTTTGGACGTTAACAATCGAACAGGTGCACTATGATCCACAGGGCATCAAGTGTGAAGAGGTACTGGCATTCTTGACCTTTCATATGAACCATGCACAATTTTGGGGACATAGAAAATTGAGCCGCCAAAAATAATATATATATATATATACATACATATATATGTATAAGACATGTCATCTGAGCGTGTTTAACTGTCATACTTGTATGAAAATTACACTTTTCTTTAAAAAATAAAATAAAATTACTATTTAAATTATCGATGTCGATATATTCAAAATATTGTTAAAAATAGTGATAATTAAATCCGGCCAAAGTTGAGAAATTGAGCGAAAATTTAGGCCATTTGGAAGTCGAGGTTGAAAACGTGCTTGGTGGTTTCAACCAAATTTTTAATAGTATTTTGTCTCGTATGTTATAGTATTTAGTACAAACTCTTATAACATGTTTGATATTAGTTGGTTCTAGTTGATTTTTCAGTTAGAAACAATATAAAGCTCTCACATGCTACAGTAAAAGCAAAAAAAATTACTACAATGTAAAGCTCTCACATGCTATAGTGTTTACAGTTTTAACCAATAATTGTAACCACAATGCCAAACACCATAAACATTTTTTCTAAACATGCCTAAAATATAAGGCCCGTTTAGGATAGTTTGTGCTTTTATATTTAAGCATAGAATAAGAGAAATATAAGTTAGGACTTTTTAATTAGGATATAAATGTTGTATGGAAAAGCATTTTTTTAAAAGAGCTTTTTGAGCCGGTTTGATTAAATAAGCTAAAAGCTCTAATTGATATAAAAAGTAATGTACTTTAAGGACATGAATGAAATTCTAAATTTGTTTTTCTTATATAAAAGGTCAAAAATATATAAAAAAAAATTATATTTTTTTATAAACATCAAATAGGTACCTTGTCTCAAAAGTGTTTATAAAAACCAAAATTATTTTTTATACATCCACTCAAACATATCAAAAAAACAATAACTTTCTAAAAATATTTATAAAAATCAAAAGTATTTTTATACGTCCATTTAAACATAGTAAAAAGCAGCTTTTCAACCAAATAAACAAAAGCTTTTTAAACAAGCTCTTAAAACTTGTTGCTTTAAATGAACAGTATGGACAAGAGTGAGCATTGATGGAAGCCACTTGGCATGGAATTTTTCTAAGAGCACAACCTTCTAGCTTGCTACTTAATTCCATTGCACAATAGGCCATGCAAAAATGCAATAGAGTGATTGATTTCTCACACTAGGATAAAACAGAACAATTTGTGGGCCTGTTAGACCTTTTCTTCTTCTCCATTTTAAGTGATTTTTTTTAAGAATATATATATATATATTGTATTTTGGTGCCTCTTGCAGCAATGTGAAAACTCAATTGCCGTCTAAACATGACTAACTCCAGATGGTGCGAGAGAGACAGAGAGAGACTTGGCCAACCAAGTTTGTACCCAAAGCTACAGATGAACAGGCTATTAGCAGGAAAAAAACACCAAATTGTAATTGGGCCCAGCTCTTGAAATTTGATGCAGCTGGATTTTTTCTGGACCAATAAATATTATTACCTAATTTTTAGTATTATATTTGCTGAATTATTATCTAATGTGGAACTGTTATTATAAAGACATTGAAATAATATTATGTCATGGTATTTAATCAGCTGGAAAAAGGCTCCAATAGATGTAGACTCTTGAGGAAGGCTTTGGAGAGAAGGACGTGTGTGAATTACAAGTAGATAAAGGTGCCATTTTCTTTGGCATAAACAGTAAACACCGACAAATTTATGATAAAAAATGGGATTTAATTAGATGGATCATTTAAAGCTGAATAAAATTTGCCTGACATCGGAACTTTGAAGTTGTAGAACCTAGCTTGAGGATAAGGAAAATGAATTCTACTACAAGTCTAATGAAATACCCTATTGTAGTGTGCAATTCTAAACCCCTATATATTTATCAAGGTTCATTAAATTGGGGTATTTTTTATTTTGTGATGTGACACAACAATTCAGAATTGCACAACATTTACAAGACACAAAATTGTGGTTCAAATCAGCTGTTTAAATTTTCTAAACTGTTTGAGAACGCAGTTCGAACCATAAAATTATGATTTAAACCAATTGTTGTCAAATTTTAAAAGAGAAAATACTATAACAAAATTGATTTCAATAACAATTTTATAATTTAAACCGCCTACCCAAACTGGCTAATTCTTTCACACCAAAAGTTTCATTGTTATTTGATCTACGATGTTGAAACATAACAAAAATAACTGAAAATTTTTGAGAGAAAATGAAAACACCATTGAATCAATTAGTTTGGGCCTCCACAAGGTGTGATGTCTAATCTCCATATGCCAAAACAAGACCAGAAGAAACCACACTTTCTCCCACTCTCTTTTCCTCCTCTTTTTAAGTACAGAGCATGGATACGTACACTTTGCATAAAAGAAAAAGTACGGGGGGCCCATTTAAAAGCACATCACAAATTGCAAAGAAAAAAAAAAAGAAAAGCAAATGACACATGAGCTGTAGTAGTGAGTTGGGGACAACGGGTTTAAAGTATAAATGACGCAAGCTGGCTTTATTATAACGCCAAGGGGGTCAATTTACCATTTAGTGTCAATACATGGACGTTTTAATGTTTCCCAACTCCCACTTTACTTCAAGCCTGTTTATTGTCAATGTCTTAAACTATTCCCAAACTCAAATTGCTGCTATTATCATGTACGAGTAAAAACCATAATGCATAGTGCACTTCTAAATGCCCCGGCGGAGACACAGCCCCATCAGACTCAATGGGGATCCCACCTGTTGTGGCTCACGTGGATCCCACTAGGTGGGGCCTATCCATTGGGTTTGATGGGGTTATGTTTCCGTCGGGTAAAAAACAAATTTTTTTTTCCTAATGCATATTTTCTAATAATAGACAAGATCCACAATGACAGTTAAAGTATCATTCTTGCTAGGCTAATGAAAAGTCATACATGGAAAAGAACAAGAAGATAAAAGGTAAAAATAATGTAAATTTTAAACAAAAAGAAAAGAACAAGGCGGTAAAATGATAGGACAAATTTGGCACAAGTCTCATGTTATTTCCTAAACCCCAACCCCTTAAGTGGAAGTATTGTCTGATAAATTGAGAAAAACATTGAGAAAAGCAGGGTGATTTGATCCAACTTTCCTTCTAAATCAAGGCTCTTTTGTGAGCGAAGTGAGTACAAACAAGCAAGTAAATGCAACAAAAAACATCTGGTTTCTATTAGAAGAAACGTTAATGACCTTATTGTTGAAAGGAAACATTAAGCCTTGAAATTTAATGAAAACCAATATAGTTAAAAGAGTGGAAAACAAAAGATTAGATCGGTTGACAGAAAAAGGAACCAAACGAGGCCCTTTTTTTTTAACAAAATGTGAAAAGGACTTGTCCAGAAAAAATAAAAGTGAAAAGGTGCAGAAATGAAACTTTAAGCTGCAATATGCCCTTCGCATATCATTGCAACATAATCTAGCTTAACATTATTCACTTTGTTCTTCCTTGATCTTTATATGGGTACATAGATCATGATTAATTAAATGCAGACATGAATCTAATAATGTTATCTAGAAGTTCTTAAATGGTAAAAGCTATAAGAAATATATACGGTGAACCTGCTTCTCGATATTGCATTCATTTTACTAATCCACAGATGTATTGGCAATATACAAAATGAATCCTATTAAGATGCTACCAAAGAAAGTATAATTAGTTCACATATTTCTGACCTCAATCAAACTGTGAGCTGGTGATTTTCTTAGCCCCATTTCAGACATCATTCGCCTCACATTTTCTGCATCCTTCCACCTACCTACCGCAGCATAAATTTTAGCCAACAAGACATAGTTTCCTGTATTTTCTGGCTCGAGTTCAAACAACCACTTAGCAGATATTTCTCCGAGTTCAACATTCTCATGTGTTACACACGCACCAAGCAGTGCACCCCAAATAGCGTGATTAGGCCTAAAGGTCATGCTTTTGATCAGATCATAAGCTTCTTCTAGCCGACCTGCACGACCAAGAAGGTCAACGATGCACGTATAATGATCAGTCTGCGGATTCACTTGCTTACTTTCAAGCATGGATTTGAACAGGCGCAACCCCTCATCCACCAAACCAGCATGGCTGCAGGCGTGCAAGACGGAAGTAAAAGTGACTTCATTTGGTCTTACGCCAGATTGAACCATCTGATTGAAAAGCGAGACAGCAGCCTCACCTTGACCATGCATTCCGTAACCTGCTATTATCACACTCCATGCGATTATGTCCTTCTCCTTGTTGGGGATTTCACTAAAAATCTTGTAAGCAGATTCTAAACTTCCACATTTCGAGTACACATCAACCAAACAGGTAGCAACTTCAGTGCTTGAAAGAAACCCAGATCTAAAAATGTAAGAATGTATGTCCCTTGCTTGACAAAAATCGGCAAGAATAGAATATGAAGGAAGGAGACCATTCATGGTTGCATCATCTGGTTGTATAGCTTCCATGAGCATCTGTTTGAAAAGTTCTATTGCTTCTCTTGCAAGCCCATTATAACTAAATCCAGAGATAATGGCGCTCCAAGGAGCAGTTCTCTGTTTCAAAGTCCTTGCAAACACTCGAAAGCTGTGATCCACATATTTGCATTTTGAGTACATGTCAATCAAAGCAGTCTCCACAATGACATGACCCTCATGCTTTAGCCTCAACGCCAGCCCATGCAAACACCTGGCATATTTTGAAAGGGTTAAACTACCACAGGCCGAAAGAAGCGAGGCTATAGTCACGGCATTTGGTCTTACCCCATCATACTGCATAAGCCCACAAAGTGACAAAGCACTTCTTGCATCGCCGTTCAAAATGTAACCGTTGATCATGGTCGTCCATGTCACAACATCCCTCTCTCCCATTTTTTCAAAAACTACTTGCGCTTCATCCATCTTGCCACACCTCACGTACATATCCACCAATGCATTGTATGCTTTTATATTCATCCCCAGTCCCTTCTCGTCCACCAAGGCATGAACCTCTCTTCCCAATGCCAAGTTCTTTGTGTTACCACAAGCTGGCAACACTGACACTGCAGTGGCACAATCAGGCTCCACGCCCACATCCATCATCCACCTAAACATCCTCAAAGCCTCATCAACACACCCATTACGAAAATACCCACTAATCATGGTATTCCAAGACACCACATTCCAATCCTGCATTGCCTCAAAAACTCTCCGAGCCACCTCTTTCTCCCGAAAATTCATGTACATTGCTAATATGGAGTTCTGGACAAAAGGGTCCGACCCAAATCCAGACACCAACGTCCGCCCATGAACTGCCGTACCCACATCAAGCAACGACAACTCGCCGCAGGCCTTGGCAACAAACGGGTACGTAAAGTTATCTGGCAGGCACTTTCCCTCGTCAAGCATACCGCTGAACAGCTTAAGAGCATCATAATGCAGATCCTTATGCATATACATTCTTATCATAGCATTATACAATGCCGAGCTTCGGTCCGACAATTCGTCGAACAGCTTACGGGCATAAGGGACATGACCTATTAACGCATAACACCTTGTGAAACTTGTGAGGAGACGAGAGGATAGAGAGGCTGAGGTGGTGATAATATGGGCGTGAAGTTGTTTGGTTCTTGAGAGGGATCGAGTAGCTATGCAGTTGTTTAGTTGTTTGGTGACAAAGTGCTTGGTTCTAGGTAGAGCCCGAGAGGAGTCCCTCATGAGTTTAAGTGTCTCGCTTGAAGGCAACGGTCAGGTTTTAAAGAACGTTGTTCGTTTCAAACGACAACGAACGCCTACGTCTGTTTCAAAAAAAAAAAAAATTTCACCGCCAAGTACGAAGACTCTACAGCGTAACTTCAGCCTATAAACCATATAAAAAAAAATAGAGTAGAAAAAACAGGAAAAATATCAACCGTAGATCTCAGTAAAAGCACTTACAAGAGAAAGCATCGAACCGCTAATATTTGAGTGCTTCTATTTTGCTCCTGAAAATGTTAGCTTCGTAAAAAATGTGTTCCTTTCATGGTTCGCTGTATGTATAGTTTTCTTGAACATTAACGTAAAGAAAAATCACCAATACGCAAGAATGCCAAAAGGGTATCCTTTTGTTTTGAGTTTTATTTCTCAGAGTTAAAAGGGCACTTTTTTTTTTTTTCAAAGGTTTAAACATAATGACTGCATTAACACATGGAAGTTGAGCAAGAATCCAATGAAGCTAAAGAAATAGAAGGTTCTCATGTTTCCAAGGAAGACGAGGTCGAGGAGTACTGTGATGTAGAGGGTGTTGAAACAGGTCCAATATGTTTATCAGGTGGGGTTGTAATGGAGCCCACATGGGACATGGAATTCCCTGTCGAAGATGACGCCGGGAATTTTTTTCTACAACGCCTATGCAAGCCCGAAGGGTTTCAGCATTCGTGTTAACTCCTACTATCAATCCAAGAGAGACAATTTGATCATATTGCGGGAGTTTTGTTGCTCGAAAGAAGGATTTCGCCGTGAGAGACGAGGGAAGAAGGCGGAGGAGGATTCGGTCAACGATCATGGCGTTAAGAGGAGGCGTGCTAGGCCTATCATTAGAGAAGGTCGTGAGATGGCGGTGAGAAGACGAGAGACTGGGAAGTGGTATGTGGCAAAGTTATAGAAGAGTTGTCTAGGGAAATTGGCGCCTATGGTCTGCTAACATAACTGATCATTGCTGCATCTATTTCAAGCCAGAGTATGTAATTATTTTAGTTATTTATTTCACCTTGTTCATCACAGCAGATGTTGGCACTCGCAAAGAATATTTGTACAATTTATTAGGATTAAAGTGACAATATAAGTAGTTAAATCTATCTTATTATTATGCTCCATCTAGTCTAAATCAATTAGAACACTATTACTAACGACATGAACTTCATTATCATCCTCAATCCCTACAGAAAAGCTTCACTCTGTAAGCTCTCCATTGTCATCGCTTAAAGTGGTACTATCACCATCCCCGCGGTTAGCACAATCCTTATTCGACTTGCTCAAGACCTTCAAAACAAATAACTCGAGGCTCGTGTCGACTATGAGTTCGATATCTGGTGGTAAACAAGTGTTTGCTCAAATGCAGAATTTGGACCATTCAAGAGTTTTTTTTTCCTATATTTTTTATTAATTGCTAACCGGTTTTCAACAATTTTAAGACCTTGCGCCGATTATGTTCTAAACCACAAGCATAGCCGCCAAAAATGCTATGGAAGCATACATGTTTCCGTCGCGGGTCCACCATCGCATAGAAGTAGCAGTATAGGAAAACCGTGGGACCCTGAAACATTTTCCAGTCAATGGACTCATAAGACACCACAAAATCAATTAAAGCTCCCAAGGCAGCTTCAAACTAGTGGAAGAGTTCACACAATCACAGAACCTATTTCCTACACGCTTAGTCACAGAAGATTAGCAAGAACGAACTCAAAAGAAAAAATAAAATAAAATCTGACTTAAGAATTATGTCTCCTCATCTCAAAATCTTCAACTCATTTCTCCTCTTCAACAAATCAGCTTTGTGCTCCATATGAACAGGCAAAGGAGCCGAAAATACAAACTCTGCATTATGTCCCTTATAATCTCTTCTTGGAACACTTCCACTTGCGGTATTCACAACATGGGCTTCCTCATCATCATCCTCAGCTCCAAGAGAAAACCCCTTAATCTCCACAACTTCATCACAAACATTCTCTGTAATCTCTCCTTGATCATCACTTGAAGTAGTACTAGCAGAACCATATTCATTTGGAGCTCCTTCATTGGTGTTGCTAAAGATCTTCAAAACATTCTTGTTCTCCGCAAAGCTCACACTTTTCTTCACTTTAGGTTGGTCCACAAATCTCTTCACCAAAACCCCATTTCTGATTTGACCATTCTTTTCTCTAACTACAATTATAGGATCTTCTTCTTCCTCCTCATTATCATCATTATCACTCACATATTGAAACCGTTCAAGTTCAACGTCTTCATCATCATTCTGAGAAACTCTCGTGTATGCCCGGATCTTTTCAACTCTTTCCCTCAACTTTCCCAATTCATTTTTCTTTTTGCTCAAAACAACCCTAGATTTCTCACCATTTGGAACATACCTCACGTTCTTCCTCGCTTTCAACGAAAGCTCGTGCCTTTTCAAAGCAACTCCTTCAATGAAATCCAAAAACCGAACCAAATCTCTGCTTATCGACCTCTTCCCATCTCTAACCATCGGATCATCGCCCTAAAACCAAAAACCACAAAACAAACAAAATCATTAACTCAAAAAGGCATTGAATCAAGAAGTTAACAAATACCACGAAAACCCATAATTTGCTGACCTGAATAGAGTCGAGCTTGACAAGCAAATCCATGGCTTTCCGAGAAACGACGCACAAATCAAAGTGGGTTTCGCTCGAGACTGACGACTTGAGAGAATTGAAAGCTGACTTGAGGAAAGCAAGGTCCTTGAGCCCTCTGAGGGTTCGCGATCTGCGAACGAGGAAGGCCCGGAAATGGGTTTGGATAACTCGAGCCGCCACGTCTCGAAGAGAGTAATAGTAAGGAAAATCATCACGATGACGATTCGTGGTAGGGAATCGATTAAGAGAGGCTTCGAGGGCTTCGATTCTGGAAATAAGAGAGGATATCACGTAATGGGTATGTTCTTGCGATTGATATTCCTTTTGATTTTGACAGTAAAACCGTGGCTTTAGGCATTGAAACTTGGTGCTTTGTGGTGAGAAGTTGCTGGATTGGAGGAGTTGTGAAGCAATAGCTGCTTGGAGAAGCGGATCTGTGGGGGGTGATGATAATGGCGGAGAACAATAATGGTGGGTTTCGTTGTGGGTGATGTTAGAGCATGTATTGGTACAGCCATGGCTGAAACAGCAGGTGGTGCAACAGGTTGGGGGTGGTTGATGGGGCTGGTGGTGAGCCGCCATGGGAGAACGTCAAAGGTCTCGATGGGCTTTGAGCTTTTGAAGAAAGTTTAGTTTCTGGTGTTTTTTCTTCTTTTTTTTTTTGCCTTTTGGGGCTATGGTAATTAAGAGGGGAATCGATTCGAGAGTAGACTGGTACAAAGTAATGGAATTTGACGAGGGAGACTAATGACAGAAGAAAACAAAAGGAACCAAAAAAATATATATTTAAGACCTGTTTATTTTGATACTTAAATCTTAATGTTTTAATTGCCTAAAAATTATCTTTTAATGCTCTTCATGGGACAGTGATGCATTGGTCTCGTGGAGAGTCCGTCCACGTGATCGTCATCAGCACGAATGCTTTGTGCGGACTGAGAAACATATTTTTTTATGGCAAAAAGGCAATTGCGTTAAGAAGCAAACGTGTCCAAAACGGACTGAAATATCACTTTTTTTAAATTAATTGTAATAAATATGAAATATATGATGTAATTAATCTATTTATTTTTTTATAGTGTAAATAATTTTTATTTATAAAATAAATAATGTATTTATTATTTATTTATAATGTAAGTATTTATTATTTACATTTTCAAATTAACATTTACTGTACATATAAATAGAACACAAAATTCAAGAATTAGAGGAAAATTACCTTGTTGAGCCGACCTTTGATGTCGCAATCTATCAAAAAAGGAGTAGAAGGCAAGTACTTTGAAACAAGTACTTTGTTTCAATTTCTCCTTGAGAGTAGTACCCAACGCAACGTAAGTTCTGTTGAAAAACTGCTTAAAAAAGTTATTTGAAGTATCATTTTAAGGTTCAATTTTGAATAGGACTTATTGTATATTTGTGACAGGTTAAAGCGAAAATTTGTTTTTCTCTATATAAAGATTCTCAAAATGATGAAAAGGTGAGTGAGAAATTCACCCAAAGTGCACATGTATACATATGAAATTTCAAACATTAAAATAGTGTATTCTCTTGTCCTGTATTAGAAGGCATGATCTCCTCTAAACCCTGTATATAGCAACCCTCATTATTTTTTTCAACACATCAAAATACATCGACGTCGTGGAGATCCAGTGGAGGGGCAAATTTGTCTTATGAAAACTGTATGATACTTTTGAATCACATATTGCCGTTGTAATTTCTGTTTTATTTTTTTTTCTTATTCAAATTTTTGTTCGTTGTTTTACAATAGTTTTCTGGCAAGTTCTCGCTAAGCAAACACTACAAGTCGACGTCTCGGTACACTTCAAGAAGCCAAAGAAAATATTCCTTCTGGGGAAAATGCACAATGGGAGATCTGCCCTCGAGATTGAATTTTACTTCTATCACGAAGACCACCAATGACGGAGAAAAAGAAAGCAAAATCGATGATTGACGTTACAGAAACCCAAAGCAACATAATTTTCTTGCTAAACAACTCGTTGTCTAGGTACGGAATTCAAGAGACCTAAGAAAATAGCGCTTTGAGGAAAATGCACTGTGGGAACCCTCGAGATTGAATTATGTTTGTGGTCACTAGGGGTGAACAACGGATGGTTTGATGGTTTTTAGACAAGTGCGGTTCGGTTTTTTTGGATGGCGGGGTGGTGATTAATCAACCCGTAAACCGCCCACCACATAGCAGGTGGTTTCGGTTTGGTTTTGAGTGGTTGCGGGCAAGTGCGGACGGATTGAAGCGGTTTAGATCTGTGTTATTGCCCAATGTAATTTTTTGGACTTTTTTTAAAAAAAAAGTGAAGAAAATTTGTAGAATATATGAGATGATAATACATAAAGCATTTCCAACAACAAGCAAGTTTGATGCCTAAAGACAGTAACCATATTCACTTGGAGTGTAGATAGTTTTAGGTTTTCTAGCATCACTGCATGAGGTTTGCACACATTGTAATAAAGATGCCTAAAGATGAGTGTAGATAGTTTTAGTTTTTTTTTTTTAATAAATATATAGACGGACGGGTTCGGATTGAACCTGTCCTTAAGAACTTAAAACCAAACCCGCCCACCTGAATATATTGGTGGGCAAGTTCAACCCGTCCGTCGGTGGGTTGTTAACGTAAACCTGTTTTTTTCGAAATAGGCGGGTGCGAGCGCAAACGATTGGCTGGTGCGGGATAGTTTTTGTACAGCTCTAATGGTCACGATCGACGAACCACCAATGAGAGAGAAATAGAAAGCAAAACTGATGAAGGCTAGAGAGAGACAGAGAGAGAATTATTAGCTGATGAACAGTTTCTTAGGGCCTAGCTCGTCTTTTACGTTAGGTTGGTGAGATACGTAAAGATTGTATTTTTTTTTTTTAACCTTTAAAGATTGTAACACTATAGATTGTAATATTGGATTAGGTATCTCGTCTTTTATAGGTCGTAATATTAGATTATAATTTTGTTTTTTTGGCTTTTTTTTTTTCTTTCTTTTGAACTTGCTACTTCATTTATGTTTGGCAGACTCGTATACTTACTCGATCATTAATAAAGAAAAAGAGAAATGAAGGCATTGCAACTTTAAATTAAAAAAAACAAAACAAGGTCTATACGGCAGGGATGTTTCGTTATAAAAAAATACCTTAAAAATCCCCGCGATATATGGTTAAATAACTTAAATAAGAAATAAACATTACTAAGTAAGGTTAAAAACAATTAATCGTAATAAATAAAAGATTATCTACTTAGTAAAAACGAATTTGTTTACTAGTAAACTCATTATTTACACTAGTAAAAGTGATCGTGATTCTTATTCAAAGAGCCGGTGAAAAATTTCCTTGTTTTCCCCATGTGATTCTATTGCTCTCTTTTGTGGTTATGTTTCTTTAGTGATTCACTCTTTTCTGTCTAAAGTCTTTTTTTTTTTTAATATTTTCTATCTAAATTCTACATCTTCAATCTTTTCTTTCTTGAATTTATCTCATCCTACATTATTTTATAGACAGTAATGATATATTTGTATTAATTTTTAGAATATCATAGTTTACTTATACGATTTCAATGCAATGTTAATATCAATGATATATATATATATATATATATATATATGATACCAAAAATAAATGAAACGGTGCATTTGACATGTTAATTTTATATGTGCTCTAATACATAATGTACTTACATGAAATGTTCTATCTACTTTTTATCCTAAACATTTTTATTCATCCCCACCTTTGCATGTGTTTTTTTTTTTTCCTTTTCCTCTAATAACTTATATATATATATATATATATATATATATATATTGAAGGAATATCTTATACATTTTCATATTCACTTTATTAAATTATTTTTCTAATCTTTTCAAAAAAAATATTTTTTCCTAATGTGTATCAATGCAATTGTAATTCCACTCATATAATTTATTCTCAGATGTATTCTTCTCTAAATATTTTTGTCATACACTCATTTTAAATATGTTTCTTTATATATAACTCTTAAATAATTTTCCATATAATTTTGTTTATTAATACATACTTTTTTCCTTTAAAATGTGATCTACTAAATCTTTTTTTTTTTTCACTAAACTAAATTACTAAGAGAAAAAATAGGTTAAACTAAATTTTAAAAGATATCTTATTTTAAATTTTTGTGTAAAAATAAAAAAATGCAAGTATATGTGTTGTGATGACCCGTTTTTCGGACAGTCGCTTTACTTTCTTAAGCATCGTTCTTAAACAGTAATCTTACTTACTTAGTAAGAAAAATACTGAATAATGTTTTTTAAATATTATTTAAACGTACTTAAAAATTGATGTGACCTCTGTCGCCATTCAAGTTGAGACCTCGCTCAACACTTGACTTTAAAACCATTTCAAATCGTTTCTTAAAACTTATAATTATATTAACTTTATAATTAATTATATTAACTTTACTAAAATATAACTTAAAACTTAACTTTATAATTATATTAAACAGTTCATAAACTGTATCTTAAAACTTGGAAACATTTCTTCAAACTTTGTTTTTCTTAAAACTTTTAAAACACTATATTAAATAGTGAAAAATATTTCTTTTGAACAGTGAAAACTTACTGTAGTAGTATCCATACCTGAATCCTCGCATCTGTCCTCCGCAGCACCCAGCTATTTTAACGAGTCCTACTGGTCGCCCATAAAACTACCTACAGCATGGATAAACTTTTTATGAGCTTTCGCTTAGTAAGTTTAAACATATTCTCACAATTCATTTATAACATGCTTTAGAAATTTTTCTCATAGAAAATTTTTCTTAAAATATTTTTCATAAACGTTTTTCATAAAACATTTCTAAAACGTTTTTCATAAACATTTTCACAAAGCCTTTCTGTAACGTATTTTATAAACGCTTTTCATAAAATATATAACATAAAATAATCCTCAAATTGCTCTTCATAAACATCATTTATGTTTTCATAAACAGTTAATATAAAACATTCATCAGAATGTTTTTCATAGCATATAAATGTTTCATAACAAGGAAAACAAGTAAAATCACAATGCATGTTTTCATTTATGCTCAATTATGAACTTTCATTTATGACTGTTTTATGATCGTTCTCTTCTTACTTTAACTTTCTATCTTTGTTCCTTAACTTTTCTTATCTTACTTTAACTTTCTATTCTTGCTCCTTATCTTTCTGTATCTTACTTTAACTTTTTGTCATTTGTTCCTTAACTTTCTTTATCTTATAACCTTTAGTATTCGTACCAACATCTTTAATCATGAGATCATAAATGTGATGCTTCACTTGTGGAAGACTTAAGACCATCGAACTTTGTGGTCATGTACCTCATATCTAGGAGGTCAAACTTTAACTTTACTTTCATTACCTCACAATAGGGAGGCTGGTACGACACTTTCTTTTCATCTTTACGTTACGTTCTTATTAAATTTAGTGAGCATATTAAATGCAATCACGTCATATGCAAATACACTTGTAAATCATAGCTTGTACTGTAAAATATATTGCATAACAAATGCAACTTATTACATAACAAATGCAACATAAAATGCAAACATATTTTGCTAATCATAATTTGTACTTTGAAACTTATTGCATAACAAATGCATCATATAACGCAATCACATTTTACAAATCATAACTTTTATTCTAAAACTTATTGCATAACAAATGCATCATATAACTTATAACTTAAACTATAAAACATTATGCATTGTCGTAATGCAAAACATACTTTAAAAACTTTAAAATCCTAACTTGAACTTTTAAAAATATTATGCATATCAATATGCAAATAAACTTTAAACATAACGGTTGTAAATTCATTGCAAATCTTTTTTTGTACTTTAGAACTTTTTTGTATAATAAATGCAAATATATACTTTAAAAACAACTTGTATACTCGTGTTCAAATATATATGTAAGCCTTTGAAAACTATTTACTTTATGTTGTAGATGAAGTCTTAACTTACCTGGACTTTACTCTAACGTTCTCTTTTCTGTTCCTATTTCGTTCCTTTTCCTTCTATTAGTCGACTTTTGTGTCTTGATCATACGACAGCCGACTCATTAATTAACTTTCTTTTTATCAATCCACTTGATTGATAATAAAACGTAAACATTAACCACTCTTTCCTTTTAACTTGACTTGTACACTATCAGTTTACCCTTTTCCTTTACTTAATTTTGCAACCCACCGGGTTATTTTTCGTTTACTTGAACATCTCTCATTAAATCTCTCATCACACGTGACGGTTACGTTACTTAACGTATTACAAAACATTTTTCGTGTAAGAACGTTATGCTAAATTGGAGTATTCGACTCCGTTCTAGCTGTTTTTAGTAAAAATGACGTTTTTATCCCTTTTTGGGTTTTTCGTTAACTTTGTAATTCTATAAAACCCATTACTTAACTTTAACGTTTCATTACTTACATATTATGGAAAAATTGTCACTAAGAAACGTTTCCCGACATCGGGCGTTTCGGGTATGTTTTGGTCATTTTTGTAAAATGACCATTTTGCCATTAACTCTTTTTCTTCCATTATTTCCTTAGCTAAACTTTAATTTCTTAAAAACTTAGCATCTATGGTACTTACTACCTACAGTAGTGTAGGAAACCACCGTTCCTTAGTGAAAACTCAGTTTTCACACAATTTACGATTTTGGTCCGAAATACAAAAACATTTACATTTTTGTCCCCAGAAACAAAAAAATATTTTTAAACCATTAGTCCCCATTTTTCAAGAGGATCAAATTTGCTCAAAGGACCATATTCAAAATCCTATGCAAAAGTGATATTTTTGCCCTTTAATTTTTTTTCCAATTTTAACAAATTCTTGTAAAATTAAAATATCACAAACGATTAAGATTTTTGATGAATTGTTCGTGATGCCTTATAGTTTCGTCGAGATCTACAACTTTTGTGTTGTAACTTTTTTGAAATTCCCACTGTACAGGGGTTTTTTTGGCATTTTTCAATTCTGCCGAGAAGAAACTTTTTATTTCAATTTAGTCCTTGGGGCATTTTTGTAAAAATCCATTTTTAATCAACATCTCTACCCTTACAAGGGTAGTTCAAACTCTTGTTTCAATCATTTTCATGCCCATTAATCAATTTTGCAAAATTAGTACTAAAATTGTAAAAATAATACTTTTTACAAAATCTAACATTTTCAATATCCAACCCTTAATTTCACAATATCAACATGTCATAATTCACTTTTCTATGGGTTTCAATCAAAACTTGCTCAAGAACCCATATACCTTTAAAGGAATAAAAACCAAAACAAAACTCACAAATTTTTCAAAACTTTAATATTCAAAACTTACCCCAAATAATACTTTGTGCTTCTAACCCTCCAAGAGCTTCTTTAAAACCTTTTTCCTAAGCATTTCTCACACAAAAATGCTTTGAATTAACTTTCCTTCCTTAACCCAAGAAAAACCATAAGAAACCTTGAAAAAAGTTAAGGTTTTTACTTTAAAACTTGTTAAAATCCTTTGAACTTTGCCTCTTGAACTTAATTGGGGTTACTTTCGCTAAGATGTGAAGTTGGAAAATTCTTGGAGAGGTCCAACCATGGCTGCCGTGGGTGAAGTGAAGAAGAAAGAGAGATTTTTTTGGCAAATTTTGCATTAAATGCTTCCTTATCCCTTATGATAACTCATGGTAATCCATTAGCTTACCTAGGTGTCTCCATGGGATTGGGCCACCTTTCATGGCTTAGTGGCCCAATGAAATCCAAGTGGGTGTCCACTTTGTGGGGGCCCGAAAATTTACACTGTGTAATTTTTTACTACACAGTATTTTTCTTATACTGCTATAGTAAAATCAGTGCAAAAACATATTCCTAGACTGTATAAAATATTTTACTTGCCTCTTGTTCATTTTTGGAGGCCAAACATAACCTTTCCCACATCTGCGTTTTCACTTAGCAGTATTCTTTTTACACTACTTTAACCTAAACAGTCCAATTTATGTGCTACATGACCTTAAACAGTCTAATTTTTACATTGCATTATTCTAATACTGTATAATTTTTCATATTATTATACAGTATTTTTTCTTAAACTGTACTTTTTGTCTTAATATAATCTTTAACTTAATGTATTTTTAATGTATTAGAAATTCTCGGGTGTTACATGTATATCGTTAGTAAAAATATAAATTACAAAATGACATAAACTAAATTTTGAAAGACATCTTATTTTGAATTTTGGTATAAAAATAAAAAAATGCAGGTATATGTTTGTCATTAGGAAAATATAAATGACAAAATGACATATTTATTATTAGCCAGAAATAAAAATAAAAGAGGAGGAGGAGGAGGCGGCTTCGTTTGGGAAGCACGTTATAAAAACAAAATTGAGTTTGTTACAATATAAAATTATCACATGCTGTAGTAAAGAACAAAAATTTACTATAATATACTCTCACTTACTACAATTTATAATGTATTTTTTAGTCTCTGTTTAGAAGAACAATTATAGCTGTCATTTAACACCAATATTGGTTGAAATCAATAATATAAGTTAGAACCATAATTTGTAGTTGTAATAATTGTTTGGTAAGTATGTAAAAAAAAGTTGGTTTGAACCAAAATTAATTAAAATTATTGTTTAGACTTTGAACAAAAAATATGAATTTGAATTATAATTTGTTAATTTGAACTAATATTTGGTATATTTAAACTAATATTGGTCGAACTAAAACTACCAATTTTAACTAATTGAGTTTAACATTAATTGTATCCGATGATGAACCGTACATAAGTTGAGGTTTTAACTTAAAATTTACATTCTAACTATACTTCTAAATAAAGGCCTAGGCTGGATATGTTTTATTAACAGTACTGGGTTACCGTTAGATCACTCAAAAAAAAAAAAAAAAAAAAGGTGAACGGTGTATAATAGAGCCAAGGACCCACTGGACTAAAAACATATCTGAATCATAGTGCAGATCACCTGCATTTTTATAGCAAGCCATCCGCATTGATGTCTTGAGCGCAAGACGTGTGAGAATGTTATACGAGAGCAAACGAAAAGCGTGCAGCTTCACGTGAACTTGAACGCAGGAAATCCAACTTTCAGAACAAAACAATTAAGGTGGGGTCCTCGTGAAAGCGTCGCTTTCAGCACGGACGTTCCAAAATATTTTCTTTAAGTTAATTTAATTAATAATTAAGATTAAATTGTGGTATGATAATGATAGATAATATGTATACTAATCAGACTTATAAATCTTCCGTGGGAAACGATAAGAAAAGACTCAAGTCAGAGACTTTCAGTCTCACTCTGTATCGTTACTATACTACACTTCTCATATGAGTCTCTGATCCGAAAAAGAGGGGAGAAATCTAGAGAGAGAAAGAAGAGAGAGAGACTTGGAAAAATGGCGGCTTCGCAATTATCTGCGACACGTAGTAGAACAGAGGCGTTGTTTCGTCGTGATTCTCGCTCCAAATTCGTCGATTTCGGCTTCGGAAGCATCAATTGGAGGCTGTTGTTCGTTAGGACTCTCAATCGCCGGCCACTGAGGCGGTCATTTTCGGTGAAGAGCGTCTCCAGCGAGCCAACGCAGATATTGAAGGATCCGATTGCCGAGGAAGGTCCTGATCGTCTTCCTCATTACAGCTTTCATTTTGCATTGATTTGGTTCCTTTTATTTTGACTTGTTAAACTGAAATGTCTCTTTCCTTTTTCGTTGTGAGGAAAAGTAAAACGAAAAGGGGGATGGAATTTTAATTGATTATGTGTCTTTTTATCATCATCATTATTATTATTATTATTATTATTCAACAAGCTGTGTTTGGTAGGCCATGTATAATTATTCATGTTTTACCTTGTTAGCGTCAGAAAAGGATTGGGATCTACCATCTGATGGGCTAGCATATATAATTGTATTAAAAGTTATGCCTTTTTTGATGACTTCAACCACCCAGCTCCAATCACTGCCTAAACCGTTTAGGATATATTGGAAAATCGAAATTGAGTATTGGCTGTGGCTGATAATCATCATATTCAGTTGGCCTTTTGCAATACTGATCTATGACGTTTCATACGCTATTTGGTGAATTCGGATCCTTTTTTGATGCTGAGATGGAAAATTTTGATTAGTTTTATTGTCTTTTTTAAATTTAACCTTTCATGTATTGTGTCTCCAATGAAGATTTATAGGTCTGTCTAATTTGCATTATTTAACTAAAGATTTTTGTTAACTTAATTTATGTATTATTTTTATAAAAATTATACACACACACACTCAGTTATCAAGCCTTTGACCTGCCGAGTAAATTCCTTAAAGTTGCTTTAGAGAGCATTTTTGAGAAGCTAAGATGCATGCTTGTACAAAGACCTTTGCTGAGAGGCCTTCAATTGCACCACCCTACATCCTTTGTTTTACTCTAGGAGAGCAACATCCATTGAAGTCTATCTGTAACACCTTAAGTTAATGGGGAAAATTCAAAACAAAGGGATGTTGCCAAAGGAAAAAGTGAGGTCAAGGTATGTTGGACATTGTCCTTGAGGGTAAATTATTCCCCTCTCGGACAACGTTCAAGGGCAAAGCCGACTTCACGGTGATCTAACCTTTGGGATACAATGTCTGGAGCTTTGTACACGTGCTCTCCTAGATACTCAGCTCTAGAAAAACTATATAGACTTTGAACATTTAGCATAATTAGAATAAATAAAGAAGACAGAACAAGATTGGTGAATGAAATTTAGGAATAATTTGCACCAAACTTTCTAAGCACTTAGAACAAAATGATGTTGTTTATTTATCATCCTAATAAGTCTCACCGAATTGTAACATTTCATGTGTTGATTTAGAAGCTGCAACTGCACTCAGTTCTCTCACACCAGACGCTGCTTCTATTGCTTCAAGTATCAAATACCATGCAGAGTTCAGCCCTCTATTTTCTCCTGAGCAGTTTGATCTTCCGAAGGCTTTCTTTGCAACTGCACAAAGTGTTCGGGATTCTCTCATTATCAACTGGAATGCAACATGCGATTATTATGAGAAATTGAATGTAAAGCAGGCATATTATTTGTCAATGGAATTTCTACAGGTATGTCGTAAATGTCCCACATTTGTTCTACAAGCAGAAAGCATATTTACATTGAACGCTTTCTATACGTGTGTTCCATTATTTTTTTTGTAGGGTAGAGCTCTGTTAAATGCCATTGGTAATTTGGAGCTCACTGGTGCTTATGCAGAAGCTTTAAACAAACTTGGACACAAATTAGAACATATAGCTTCTCAGGTTATCCCCTTATTACACGCGCTTTCTCTCTCACTCTCACTTGCTCTCTCATTAGAGCTAAATACATGGTTTTTCAATTGTAGGAGCCAGATGCTGCACTCGGAAATGGGGGTCTCGGGAGGCTGGCTTCTTGCTTTTTGGATTCCTTGGCAACTCTTAATTACCCAGCATGGGGTTATGGCCTTAGATACAGATATGGTTTATTTAAACAGCGGATTACTAAAGATGGTCAAGAAGAAGTTGCTGAGGATTGGCTTGAGGT
The DNA here is from genome assembly GCA_025403435.1 of Artocarpus heterophyllus. Taxonomy (NCBI): domain Eukaryota; kingdom Viridiplantae; phylum Streptophyta; class Magnoliopsida; order Rosales; family Moraceae; genus Artocarpus; species Artocarpus heterophyllus. Next base: position 7,395,225 of record CM046347.1, on the reverse strand, counting down.
ATGAATGCTATCTTCTCACCACTTTCATTTTAAGGGCTTCATTATCTCTCAAGATTAATAGAATTATCACTGTCTTTCAGCTTGTTTGACTTGTTAGTGTTTGAATAATTGCTTTTTCTCCTTGCAGATGGGCAATCCCTGGGAAATTGTTCGAAATGATGTCTCATATCCTGTAAAGTTTTACGGCAAGCTTGTTTCTGGATCAGATGGCAAAAGACATTGGATTGGAGGAGAAGATATAGTAGCTGTTGCTTATGATGTTCCTATTCCAGGATACAAAACTAATACCACAATTAATCTGCGATTGTGGTCGACTAAGGCTCCATCAGAAGATTTTGATTTATTCGCCTTCAATGCAGGAGAGCATACGAAAGCATACGAGTCCCTTGGAAGTGCTGAAAAGGTATGCATTGGTTAATGACTGGTTTATTTTAATTTTCTTTTGTTTTATTACCATTGCTAATTATTGTTTTAGATATGGTTTTGGGCAATCCATGTTGTAATCCTGATGTTTAGAAGTTTTATTATGGTGCTTTTACCGTTTATAATTTAAAATTATGAGAGGACCTCCTCTGTAATGCTTTGCCTATCAGATTTGCTACATACTCTATCCTGGGGATGAATCAGTTGAAGGAAAAATCCTCCGTCTGAAACAGCAATACACTCTATGTTCAGCTTCTCTCCAAGATATTATTGCTCGGTTTGAGAGAAGATCTGGAGCATCTGTCAAATGGGAAGAATTCCCTGAAAAGGTTGCAGTGCAGATGAATGATACTCATCCAACTCTCTGCATTCCTGAGTTGATGAGAATTTTGATTGACGTGAAGGGTTTAAGTTGGAAGGAGGCCTGGAATATCACTCAAAGGTACCTTTTATGTATTGGAATATATATAGCAATATAGCAATTGCAGGCACCATTATCGTTGTTTATCAGAATGACAGGAGACTATTATATATAATTTCTTGTGCTTTTTTTTTGGCTAGAAATTGTAGATAACTAGCTGAATTCAATAAATTTACAGCATTTTTTTTCATGTCTGTGATCTATAACTTTTCATTTTGCGTGTTTCATCATTAAGCTTAATACTAAAGTTCATTTTTTTTTTAGCTCCATCCTATCAAGCTCAATGCAAGAATTCAGTTTACGATCAAATTGGTCTACCCTAATCAACTTTTTGATCTCCATTAAGTTAAAATATAAACCTCGTATACATATCTGTGATCTGTTCTAGATTTATTTTGAATGTAGATAACTTTTTCTTGATAGTTCCTAGCTTATTTAAACTTCTTTTGTCCTGCTGCCTGTGCCAGAACTGTGGCATACACCAACCACACTGTTCTACCTGAGGCATTGGAGAAATGGAGTTTAGACCTTATGCAAAAACTGCTACCTCGACATGTTGAGATTATAGAAATGATAGATGAGGAGGTAGTATTGGATTTTGTTGAAATTGCAACACTTTTTTATCTGCTATATATTGGCCTAACTCCTACCATATCTATCTTCAGCTTATTCGCACCATAATTGCGGAATATGGCACAGCAGATTTTGACTTGTTAGAGAAGAAACTGAAGGAGATGAGAATATTAGAAAATGTGGAGTTGCCAGCTGCCTTTGCAGATGTAATTGTAAAGCCTAAAGAGAGCCCGGCGGTCGTAACCAGTGAGGAACTTGAAGACGTTGAAGAAGTTGATAAGGTTGAAGAAGTTGAAGCTGTCAATGAAGTAGACAAATCTGAAGGGGAAGTCCCTCAAGAGAAGGAGGAGGTGTTGCCAGAGCCACTGCCAGAACCGCCGAAGATGGTTCGTATGGCCAATCTCTGTGTTGTGGGTGGTCATGCAGTGAATGGGGTTGCCGCGATACATAGTGAAATAGTGAAAGAAGAAGTATTCAACTCCTTTTTTAAGGTAAAAATGTCAAAGGATTATCTTTTCTCCATTTTCTAGTTAGCGTACACGTATTTCCATTATCTAATCTGAGTTAGGGGTTTAAAATTTGTGAAAGTTTTCTCTTATTGCTTTATTGTCCGATTTTGGCAGCTGTGGCCTGAGAAATTTCAGAACAAAACAAATGGGGTTACGCCAAGAAGATGGATCCGGTTTTGCAATCCAGAATTGAGTAAAATCATTACTGATTGGATTGGGACAGAAGACTGGGTTCTAAATACCGAAAAACTTGCTGAATTACGTAAGGTAATGATTGCAGCTGAGTCTCTTGTTTTTAACATTGTCTCAATTTCTATGTTATTACTCCATGTTCATCAATCATGTCCAGATTATGCTGTCCTGTGATGCACCCTTATGAGAATTGTATTGTTTTTTGATAGTTCGTAGATAACGAGGATCTCCAGGCCCAGTGGAGGGAAGCAAAAAGGAGCAACAAGATGAAAGTTGTACAATTGATCAAGGAAAGAACTGGATATTCTGTCAACCCTGATGCTATGTTTGACATCCAGGTAATTTTTTTTATTTTTTTAGAATTTGGCAAAGTGCTGGAGGATAACATTTTGTCACCAGATGGAAGAACACAAAATATCCCAAACCTTTTCTTCAAGTTGGCTTTCCTTTTCAACATCTAAATGTAGGTTGGACTTTGTATTTTAGGTGAAGCGCATCCATGAGTACAAGAGACAACTATTAAATATCTTGGGCATTGTCTATCGCTACAAGAAAATGAAAGAAATGAGTGCTGCGGAGAGAAAAGAAAAATTTGTTCCACGAGTTTGTATATTTGGAGGAAAAGCGTTTGCTACATATGTCCAAGCAAAGAGAATTGTGAAATTTATCACAGATGTTGGTGCTACAGTTAATCATGATCCTGAAATTGGTGACTTGCTCAAGGTATGTTGTCTATCAACTGAAGCACCATAGTTCCTTAATTTGCTTACCGTAAGATGTAATTTACTTCTCAAGTGTAATTGTTTTTTGTCCTGGTATCAGTTCTTTCGTCAGTAGACTCTGACATGGAGGAAAAGTACTTAGATCAAATAGGCAAATTTTTAAGTACTTTCAAGACGAGCACAGACTAAGTATACCGTGCTTGGTGTAAGTTCATTTGCTTCACTTACCGTTTAAAATTCCTTGTCGTTTTAGGTTGTCTTTGTCCCTGATTACAATGTTAGTGTTGCTGAATCACTGATTCCTGCTAGTGAGCTATCACAGCACATCAGGTACTTCAGTTTTATAACATGGTTAATTTGTTGTTCTATTGGTGAACTTAAAGAAGCTTGCTTCCAAATTTTATCACTGCTCATATTTTTAGCGGAAATAGATGCTTAAACATTGTGCCAAATAGAGACAGGCTGTGTTAATTCACCGGCAGAAACAAAACCCCTTACTGATGTGAGATGGGAAAGTATCTTTTCTCTAAATTGCTTCCTTTTTTTTTTCCTTCTCTTCCTCTCTTTAGTACTGCTGGAATGGAAGCCAGTGGAACTAGCAACATGAAGTTTGCTATGAACGGCTGCATTCTGATCGGGACTTTGGATGGGGCCAATGTTGAAATAAGGGAAGAGGTTGGAGAACATAACTTTTTCCTTTTCGGTGCCAAGGCTCATGAGATTGCTGGCCTGAGAAAAGAAAGAGCTGAGGGAAAGGTTTGTCTTAATAATCAAATGATCAATTTCATAATTATATATCTACCAAATCAGTGAATTTCTTTCTGCTATCCAATGTCACGCTTCTGAACTTGTGGTTGGTAAGGTAAAAAAAACAAAATAAAAGATTTACAAATGCATTTTCACAAAAGTTAAAGTGAACAGGAAATAACTACTTACACTGATTATTTCCTTGATGTATCTGACCTAGTTGGTTTTGTGATGTAGTTTGTTCCAGACCCAAGGTTTGAAGAAGTCAAGAAATTCGTTAGAAGCGGTGTGTTTGGATCCTACAATTACAATGAACTGATTAAGTCTTTGGAAGGAAATGAAGGTTTTGGTCGTGCAGATTATTTCCTTGTGGGCAAGGACTTCCCTGATTACATAGAATGCCAAGAGAAGGTTGACGAGGCATATCGGGACCAAAAGGTAAGTTTTATATTTCAATAATTTACAACTTTTTTTTTTTTTTTGGGTGCCATAAGTTCACCTTCTTACCTTTTAGATCGAGGGTTCAAACTCTTTTGAGTTTTGGTAACTTGGTTCTATGCAGAAATGGACAAGAATGTCAATCCTGAACACAGCTGGCTCATACAAGTTTAGCAGTGACAGAACCATTCATGAATATGCTAAAGACATATGGGACATTAAACCTGTCGAATTACCATAGAAAGTTGACATTTTCTTGGTACCAAATAACAGGTTTTGATTTCACTGCTTGGGATAAGCCGTGCCCTACGTTGCTGTTCACCACCGTATTGTAGATCTTTTTTTTTTTGTATTGTATTTATTTATGTTTAATTTCTGTGTAGAGTTTTTTGTGAGCCAATAAAGTGCAGCTTGAGGACACTATCCAAATAAAATTTTGTTGTTATGTGGGAGTTTAAGAAAATAATAATGATCAAGAACAAGTAAAAATGTTGTTTTTTTTCTTCCTCCACGGTTTCTCTTGACTTAAAATTGCTGCAACCTCAGACGTGCTTGCTCATCTTTCTCATAATTGAGCCATTATAATAAGATGGGTGTGTTTGATATTGAAATTGAAAGGTGTTCCGAATGTGGTTTTGTACTTTATCCTCACGGTACAAATAACAGCTGACTGAGGTAATTTTTTAACAGTACGTTTGCGATGACCGCAACGTTATGATTTTAATGAACCAGGTGTAATGGAGCTGTCGAAGTATGCTCCCGCGGTTTTCAGCTCCATATCATATGCGCAACTTGGTTTAAATAGGAATGACGAAGTGCTCCCACCATAGAATTCTCCTATAAGATTCTGTATTTTTTGTTTTAAATAAATTCAAAAACTATACATTTGATTTTTTATTTCATCAAATGTATATTTTTAAATTAGATTTTAATACACAAATTTATAGTTTACCTTGATCAATAGTTGATTTTGTCATTTAAAATGACTAAATTATCTTTAAGTGAAAGAAAAAAATATTAAAACTTTAAAAAATAAGAAAAAAAATAAAATCACATAAAACACCTATTTTTTAAGGTATTTTATATAATTTTTTTAAAGCAAAAACCTTCGTACAGAGTTTTTTTAAATCCTTAAAATTATCTTATTTTTTAATTTGAAGTTATTTTAGGCAATTTTTTAAGTCAAAAATAAAGATTGATTGAGAAAAGATATAAATTTGTGTATTAAATCTAATTTAAAGGTACAAATTTGATAAAATCAAAAAGTGATTATATTATTTAAATAAATCTAAAATACCAACTATAAAAAGGTAAATAACCCTTCTCATATATTGTGTAAGATTAAAGAACATACAATGGCAAGTTAGATCTTTGTGCTAAAATTGCTAGCCACAGGGAGGGGACACATTGTTAAAGTTACCTGGGCACTTTTTGAGGGATTTTGGAGAGCCATGCACATGGACAGCCACAGAGCAGTGATTCAAGTGACTCAATCCGACACCCACATGTCCACTGCACACGATCCTTTTCTTTTCTTTTTTTTTTCTTTATGGTTTCTAGAAAAACTTTAAACATTTACATGATTCAAGTGGTTCTGGTGTACTGTGGGATTGGTATAGAAATATTTGAATGAGAATTAATAATAGGACTCAGATTTATGCAAGATCAACAGAGGACTCAGAAATTCCAAGCTTGTGAAATTAGGTTCTAGCAGAGGACGTGGAAATTTGCTTATATAAGTTTGAACCGATAACAGTATAAGGCTCTCACATGTTATAATATAAAATTAAGTGATTTATAATACAAAGCCCTCACATGTTATAATATATCAACATGTTTAATCCACGTTTTGCGCTTGTTCCAGCTTTGCAGATCAGTTCGTCCTTCTTATAGGCACAGTTAAATGGAAATTCTACTTATTTCTTATTTGGAAGAGACAAAATAAATTAATTTTTGTTTATTTATTAATAAAGGTTGAGGGATTTTTTTTTTAAAAAAAAGAACTTGTAATAGACCATCTAAGGACACAACCCGATTTCTTTATGCTCATTTATTTTTAGAAAATGGCAAAAAAAGAAAAAGAAAGAAAGAAGCTCTACTGTGTTAAAGAATGGCATGGTTAAGCTAAACAAGAAGAACCCCATGTCGCTCACCTTCGATGTTGGCGTGTATTAGTCTGAAAACGACAGCCAATTATTTTATATAGTGGCATGTCGTTTTAATTTTTTTGACAGTGAATTTTGAAAGCTGAATTGACACGTAGATATTAACGGCAACGAATTATCAGATTTAATGACATGGCATCTTGTTCTGCCTTTGAAAAGTCCAACCTTTGAAACCTGTAATAAGAGATACTGCAATCCAATGACGGTAAAAGCGACAGATCGTAAGCATGAATAAGAAGTTATTTACTTATTTATGAAAATTAGATGAAAAACTTTTCTTTGGCCCGCCTGCACCTATCACAAAGATGGGACCCACTCAGTTGAGAACTTTTTTGGGCACACTCGAGCCTCTCACAGATATGGGTTGACACACACCCCGTGGGGCCCAACTCTGTGAGGGGCTCGGGCTACAACCCTCTTGGGTTAGATACCAATGCTCAAATTAGATTTGTGTCCTGCTCACTTTTAATTTTTTACTTATGATTCTATCTGAAAAGTTGTATAATTCAGCTCTGAGGCACCTTTTGGTCTTGATGAAATGAAATGACAATTTTCTTTTTTTTTAGATGTTTAACACAACGGTTAAAACTAACAAGGTAGTTTCAACCGTCTACAATATAAAATTTTTAATAGCTACAATATAAAATAAAAAACAACTACAATATAAAGTTTTCATATTTTATAATGTTTTAAACTAAAAATACTTTAAGCTTGTGGTTTGAACCATCCTCTTAGACACCCTATTTGTTTGAGCAATAATCATTCAATAGGATATACATGAATATTATTACCAAGAAGAACAAATGGAAAAGTAGTTCCATTCTAGTCTTGAAATTATTAACAATACGTTTATTCCTCAATGTTCATTCATAAGGTTTTTAAACCGTAGGCTTGTCACAACCAATTTGGCAGAAGGAAAAGCTAACAAGGAACTCCAATACAATAGAGATTAAAGGCCCAAACCAGGATTTTTTAAATTTTTGCTTGAATGATCAATGACCCTCTTCATTCTTTAGATATGTTTAGGGAAGATGCTAAAAAATATATATATAATGGATTGAAGTTTGCCACAGCCCAAAAAAGTTTTGCATTTACTGTCATGTTGTTAAGACAAAATTATTTTGTTTGACAATTATACTCTCTTGATTAATAAATATTTCAAAAAAAAATCATAGAACTTAATCAACATGAACCATAGAGTTTAAGGGTATATTTTCTATTCTAAATATATTGTATGACATGCCGTGACACTTTTTACAAATATTTTGTCTTTGTGGCGTAAATCAATCTAAACCTAAAATTTGAATTCTAAGTATAATCAAACATGCTCTACTTGTGTGAATCGTGCCTTTCTTACTAATGCAAAAAAGTTTTGCATTTACTGTCATGTTGTTAAGACAAAATTATTTTGTTAGACAATTATACTCTCTTGATTAACAAATATTATTTCAAAAAAAAATCATAGAACTTAATCAATATGAACCATAGAGTTTAAGGGTATATTTTTTATTCTAAATATATTGTATGACATCTTGTGACATTTTTTACAAATATTTTGTCTTTGTGGCAGAAATCAATGTAAACCTAAAATTTGAAGTCTAAATATAATCAAACATGCTCTACTTGTGTGAATCGTGCCTATCTTACTAATGCAAATGAGCCTGTTGCAAGAATTCTCGACAAAATAATCCATTGATTTGCAAAACTTGGAAAACAAATCCGAATTATGAATCTCCAAAAGCTTTCCGTCTTCTTTCCACGTTATTGTTTGATTAACTTGTGTGGAAGAGGTATAATAAGAAGTACAAGTTTTGGTAGATTACTAATTAAGTGTGGCTTGGCTAGGCATGGGCAGAACTCGGCAGTGAGTCGGGACCATCGTTTAGAGACACACTTTGCTTGTGCAAGGATTTTCACAGCTAACTTTTGACAGAATGATATGGATAATGTCTATAGGAAATTGAGAATTGGAAGAGCGGCTGTGGAGGGACGAAATTTTCTTGTTTAATACAAGGTTCTCCCAAGAGTCAAAGAAATTAATAAAACCCTAGAAAGTAAGACTAAATAGCACAACCCAAAATTCTACCCTTTCTCTCCTCCTATTCTGATATACGTATAAGTACGTGTAATGTGATGAACATGTATATGTTGAGTAATTCTGTTTACCCCTTTATATTCGGTTTTTGATCTCATTAAATTTATACTTTCATATTAGATTTAATTCACAAATTTACATTACCTTAGTCAATAATTAATTTTGACTTTCAAAACGACTAAATTATCCTTAAATAAAAGAGAGAAAAAACTTAAACTTTTAGAAATAAGAAAAAAAAAATAAAAACAAAGGCAAACAAAATCTTATTTTAAGGGTATTCTAAACATATTTAGGTAGTTTATTAATTTATTTTTTGTTTTAAAAGTTTTTTATTTCTTATTTAAGGGTATTTTGAATAATTTTTAGTTAAAATTGAAGATTTACTGAAAAAAATATAAATTTGTATATTAAATCTAACATGAAGGTATACATTTGATGAGATAAAAAAATAAAGGCATGATATTTTATAAACCTAAACATATGGTATAAAAAAGTAAATAACAAAAAAAAATATTGGCCCCGTTTGGTATGGTTTTGAAAATTTTTAGACATATTTTTACATACTTTTTGAGGCAAAAATTTTAAAAACATTTTCAACACAATTCTTTAAAAATTTACTTTTTTAAAAACAAAACCATTTCATTAAACGGATATTATAAAAGGTGAATAATTATACGTGACATTCTTCAATTCTTTTATGGGAAATTGCAACATATAAGTTAATTTTAAAAAGATTTGAAAATTAATAGCATATCTACGATTGTTACTGAATAATAGGTCAACTAGCATCTAAAGTGTCAATCTAAAATTCTTTAAGACCAAAATGCCCTTAAATTAAAAATCTTCAATTTGCTAACTCTAGATCTCTCCAATTGCTATCCTAACGCTAGATCTCTCTGAAACAGCTGCCGAAGAAGAAGAGCGGAGCCATAATAGCGACTTCAACACAAGGCAGCGACGGCGACGTTGGCTTCATTGTTCACCTGGATTTGCCTATTTGCGAATAGCCAAGAACTCGAGAGAGCAACGCTAGAGTTGAAGAGCGACGATGACAAATGCTTAGATCGAGATCTGAAAACGAGCAATGATGGCCGAAGAGCAACAGCAGACATGGCAACTAAGATCTCTTCTTGACATTGTGTTCTACGGCGTGGGCGATGAGGACGACGACAGCGACGAACGAGATCAACTCAACTCAGAAGTGATAAATTAAGCCCACCTCTAGATGGAAATTTTTTTTATAGGTTTGCACTTTTAATCAGAATATCCAACCCAGCTCCAGTTTGTACAGATTACGCTTAAAAGGTCTTTAGTAAGGAATAAAGCCAACACCATTATTTGGTTTAATTCTGTACTTGTAATTGGGTTCAGAAACTCTGTACAGGACCAATAACTGGCCAGTGGATAATTACTAAACCAAAAGGATTGGTCAATCCCTCATCATGCCTAGCTACTCTCTCCTGTTCTTACACACTTCCTGCATTGCAACTAATTTCACAACATCTTTTTTTAGGAGTGACCATGATAACACCTTTCAACGGAGGTCTTGTTGATAAAAGAGTTTGTTGACCATTGGATTTAATCCAATGGTTTATAATAGTCTTAGCTATGCTAGACTCACAATGAGCCTCCTCGCATTGGATTTTTTTTTTTTTTTTTGTTAGGGGTTTGCCGCTGAGATTAAACGTCAAGAAAAAATTTAAAAGAAAAAAAGTTTAAAAGAAGAAGAAGAAGAAGAAGAACGAACCGGACAGATTATCTCCAGAAACACGAGCACAACCTTATGCCCTTCTAATACGAAGGTAAAAAGTGCTTTTAAAAAAAAAAAAACCCAAACCAAACCTGAGCATCTAAGAATAGAGCACAAAAATAAAAAAATAATTGCATTATAAAAAAATAAAATAAAACAAAATAAAAATGCATGATGAAAAAGAAATTGCGTCGTTTCTAAAAATATAAACGACAGCTTACTTTTCATCAAATGCCATAAACACGTCTTAATGTTCATTGAGAAGTTGAGTCTTTTTTTAATTTTTAATTTTTTTTTTTAAGGAGACTTGTTGAAAATTAGAATCAAAGAAAAGGGTCAACAAAACTGGCTGTCGTGTTTTCATTCATTTAAAGGACAAGAATGTACACAATACACATACATGCCAGCAGATTGTCCATACGAAAAAAGAAAACGTGATCAAACTACCAGTAATGCTCCTAGACAGCAATGACAAGATGAATTCAGTTCTGTTTGTTGGGCATAAGACCCACCAGCACCGCATGGTTGTAATCATTTTTGACCCACCATGGCTTGAGCTAAGCACTAGTTTTGGACACATCCACCAGTATCAATGAAACATCAGTTCAAAAGAGAAAGTATTAACGAAACACTGACATGAGTACAGTTCAGATCTTACAAAATTCTTGCTTTATCAATGTGATCTGGCCGGGGGGGCCGCCCTCTAGCTTCTTCTTTTTTTTTTTTTTTTATTTTAATACAGTAGTTTTAATTTTATTATAATATATGTGTGTGAAAATTAGATTTATATATTTTTAAATTAATAATTTTTTACGTATTAATAAAATTTTGATAAATAAAATTTTGACTTTTACTCCTAACTCCTAACTCCTAACTCCCAACTCCGTCACCATATTTAACCATGTGAGCTCTTTAACCCTCGGGAGGGGGGAGCAAGGGCTTGAACACTGCCATCTCGTGTAGGCCTTGGAAATCAACCCCGTTCCAAAACTCAAGATGCGCCATCCACACAACAAATGCAGTATTGTCAAACTCTCTCGATTCGATTGGATCAATCTCCGAAAAATCTTGAGTTCCCAAATCACAAGTGCATTCCTCTCCATAACCATTAATTTCCGAAATGCTGAAATGAAATTACATCATAATGAGAGATTCATCAAAGTAATCAAACAGTATATACATCATATTATTTATATGTGCGTGTATATGTTTATACAACTAAGCAATCAGTACAAAAGTAATATATAACCGAGATGGCATTGATTTTTCAAACGCTCAAAACAATATATAAAATTTGGGTAAGTCTTTAGTCCGGTATCATTTCTCATCCGAACAGGTATTGCAGCCTTTGGATGGAGATCGAAGCGCTATGATGGAAAAAGGAGCAAGCTATAGAGAGAACAATATATATAGACACACTTAAAATGAACAAAGAATCCCAAAAAATGTACTTAATATATTAGAAAATATACATCCCTAAACGTAACGTCCTTTGGGTAGTTTTGTAGTCCTTTTTTTAGCCTTTTTTTTTTTTTTCCGTTTGAATATGTTGAATGAATTTTTTTGGAGAGGAGATTTCTTCTCTAATTCGGTATCTTGATTTCTTCCCTTTCATTGTGAGTGGCCTTTATCGACATTATCAAATTCATTCTCTGACTATTTCTGTCATCGCGAGTTTAGTGTTTTCTTCCCCAATTCGGTGCAAGTCTAAGTGTTATTCTTTCGTCGTCCCCATTAGATTGAGTTTTCAAGCTTCCGGGCATTTCCACCATCGCAAGCTGATTTCAACTCCATTCTGCAATCCTAGCTCCTCCAATTCCACTGTTAGTTTTCATTTCTTTTCCTAATTTTATTTATGTTTGAAGTTAACCAATCTTAGATTTTTTTTTTGTTTTTAATTTTTCACCTTGTTCTCTCCATTTCGATATATATTTTTGTCTCTTTAATTTCACTCTAACGAACTTAGACCTGGAAATTTTTCCTTTAGGATCGTCATTTTTTTTTCAAAGAATTACTTCCAAGTTTTCTTCAAAATCACTACTTTCGTTTTCGGTGTAAGTGATCTTGACCCGTGTCGTTGATAATGGCAACAATCCTTGAGTCCGTGGTTGGAAGCAGCTCAGTACTTGGTAGACCTCCGTTGTTTACGTTTCTGGGTTCTAGTGAATGTTCCTGCCGCTTTGTTCTTATTTTCGTTTTTATTAAGCATGTTAATGTCCATTTTGTTATAAGCTTTTGGGAGGTTCTCCTCATTTTGTCTTACACATGGTCGGCAGGAATAGAAATTACGTTATTATGTTCCATATTTTCAACTTGTTCTATTTATATTTTCTATTTGAGTTTATGATAATTACTTTGATGTTTAGTAGATTACTCGTCATTAACAATCAAATAGGTGATATTTCTACTTTTAAAAATCCATTTTTTTATGTCCCAAGGCAAATGACTTGGCGGCGCAGGATTATCAAAGTGATTATTATAAAGAAATTATTATGAAAACTTTGATGTGATTGATGGAAAAGACTTTGAATTTGAAGATAAGTAACTATAATATCATGCAGACGACATATAATGGTATTAAGCAATTAAGCGATAAACAATTCAATTTATGTAACTACCCGCGGTGTGGCACTTTGGTTCTATTTCCCTATAAGTTAGACACTTATTTTAACGTCTATCAAAAGTATCCAGTTGGAATTTTGTGAAACTTATTGGTTTCATTCGAACAACTAATTCAAAAAATATTCTCAACATGTTCTAGCCATTGAATGGAAAGCAGTTTTTGGAATATATTATATAGATAATTATTAATTTGCTTTATTTTTAAAAAATAAATGCATACTTATATTTTATCATTTTTATAATTATATCTTATATAAATATACAATGGTTATTAATTTAATCAGCTAACATATCGTTGTTTTTCTATTCATCAATTCCTTTTACTTCATATACCTTATCGTTTACTATGGACGAAAATAATATTTTATTTTCTTTCTTATTTTTTTATTCAATTAAAGCTACCTTCTTACTTTTAATCTATAATATATATTATATATATTATATAATATGCCCCACCTGCTTTAGGTGCCTAGCCCTGTTAGTCACTTTTTAATAGCCTTTCCCTAACGAAAGCCTACGGTGTGTCAAATAAAGCGCCAACTCAATACTCACATGAATGCCAGATGGAAACCGATACTAGACTTAAGACTAGTTGTATAGAAGTTTTTGTAGTAACCTTTTATCATTATATGTAAGCTTCTAACATCGTTATAGAAAACAAAGTTATAGCAAGAGAATTGCACAATGTACTCTACCAAATATTGATAAACTTGTCGTTTTCACAAACATGCACATTGAATCATTGATATTGTTATAAATAAACAAATTTGGGTCCGTTTGGTTCGAGTATTTGAGGAGAGTATTTGAATAAAGATTTAAATTTTTATGAGAGAAAATACTGTAGCAAAATTATTCGAACCGTGATTCGAATATCCAAACAAACGGGCCCAAAACTTACACAATGATATTTAGTAATGAATTATCGAAATTGCACATGAAAACTAATATAAACTCCCTAAAACTACTTTACATAAAAGTAACCTCACCCAAAGAAATATACTCATATTTCAACATTCCTAGCTACCTCATTCATCAAAAAACTTTAGAGGAACATGATTTAAACACGTGCAAGTAAAATGTTATATATTATTTAATTCTCTAGTAACTTCAAAGAAGTTTCTCTTAAAAAAAGTAAAGGACGTTTCTCTGCGAACAAATTTATATACTAATCTTACACTAATTAATTTTACCAATTGCAACAAAAAAAAATGTAATTATTTGAGTTATCAGCAACTATCCTCACGAAAATATAAATTCGTAAAATAGCTTTAACTCTCTGTGGTAGCTTTTTTTTTTTTTTTTGCACACACCTAGATGCGTACACGTAACTCTCTGTTTAACTTTAAACATGAAACTCTCTTTCTTAACTAAAATTCCAAATTCAAAGAACTCTTTGATTTGAGACGTTTTGTTTAAATACTAGGCAAAGTTTTATATACATAGACAAAGCCCATTGCTTTTATATTTAGTCGACGGCGTGAATAGGTTGGAGGTCATGAAACATCGTACCGGCGTGCACAGGTTGATAGAGATCTGCCGGGCCAATCGTTCCAACGGGCGCTTGACGATGTCTCTAATGCGAAAGCTTGCGATGAGTCCGAGAGGAGCTGTAACTCCGGAGGAGTGTGGCGCCAGAGAATGAAGGTCTGCATGGCACAGCTCGACGAAAAAGTACGGTCACGCCATGGACATCTACATAGGTCGACGGAGAGGGAGAAGAGAGAGGAAGGGAAAGACAAAGAGTGTTACGGAAGAGAGAAAAAGGGAGGAGTGAGGAAGTAAAAACAAAAAAACAAAAGGTAATATAAAATCAGGGTAAACTAGACAAACAAAATTAACAAGTGTTTGACAAGTAGATTAAATTTATTAGTTAAAATTGTTATTGTAGTAGCATTTTTATTGTTATTGTAACATATAAAAATTTTATATTATTAATAAATGAAGATAATTTAATTAGTTGTAAATTTTTTTATTTTAATTAAAAATTAAAAATTTAAGTCACGTTTAATCTTATTTAAAATAAATAACATTTTTTCTCTTCTTAAATTAAAAAATTTATATTATTTATAATTAAGATTATAGTTAGGAAGGATCTTATCAAACAATGCATAAGTTTTGAAAAAGAAGATCATGCTTAAAAGGTCTCTAGTAGTGAATAAAGCCAACACCATTATTTGGTTTAATTCTATGCTTGTAATCATATTGGATTCAGAAACTCAAGGTACAGGACCAATCACTGGCCGGTGGATGATTACTAACCAAAAAGGATTAGTCAATTCCTCATCATGCCTAGCTGCTCTTGTCTAGTCTCACACTTCCTGTATTTCAACCAATTTGACAACATCATTGTTTTTTTTGTGTTAAAAACATGATTTGATTTGATCCAAATTTTTTAGTGTTCCTTCAAGCTTGTAACATTTTTTGGGCCCTGTAAGCACAAAATGAGATGGACAGTTTTTTCCTTTTGGACCACAGTAAAAGGAACATCTAGGTGCTTGCTAAAGATGGCGTTTAACAAGAGAGTGGATAAAGGGTGGACAATTAAACAAAATAAAATTAATCATATCATATCAGATACAGTAGATGAGATGGGTTTGTCAGATTTAGTTAGTGGGTGAGGACTTAAAAAACCATTATTGGCTTAGATGCCATCTTTTGGGCATAATTTATATTAGTGTTCATTGACATTTATAATGAAAATTTTGATCAAAGTAAAGGGTCAACAAATCTGGCTGTTCTGCTTTCATTCATTAGAAGGACAAAAAAATCCTCAATACATGTGAACAAATTTTCCATATGAAAAAAATTGATGAAACTTCCATTAAACTGTAAAAGAAACCCCCCAAAAAAGAACCAGAAAAAAAATCTCTACTGGTATTTACAAGTCATAACCACAAAGGATTTTTCTATATAAATTTTCCCAAAACCAGCCAAAAAAAATCACTGAAACTCCATCAGAGTAATGATAAGATGAAATCACGTCTGTTAGTTGGGCATAAGACCCACCAGCACCTCATGGTTGTGGTCATTTTTGACCCACCATGGCTTGAGCTCAACATCAGTGTTGGCCTGCTCATCCCCAAGTGTCAATGAAACACTAACATCAAGTACATTTGAAATGTTACAAACTCCTTGTTTCATCAATCTGATCTGGTCAGCTTCAACTTCAGAATCTCTAACAATATGAGCCCTCTTGTGGCCACCCAAAGCTTGGCCTGAAGCAAACACCTTGAAGCATATGTGACACTTGTGCTCCTTATTATTACTACTATTAACAGTCTCATATCTTGTCACAGTCAATTGCTCCATCTCCTTCTCCAGCTCCATTGAATTCTCATTGTGCTCGGCTTCAATCCCGGGAAAATCGCTGTCGAATTGGAAAGCAGGGAAGTTGTTCTTGGCTGGCCTGTGGATGGTTTGGTGGCCTCCAAGTGCCTGATGAGATTGGAAAATCTTGTTGCAAGTCCTGCACTTGTACTCACTCTTCTTGCTATGAGAAACAAGATCAACAGAATTGATAATTCTCATCCCATTTTCACAGTCTTTCTCAATCTCAGTATCAGCAAGTTTGGGAATCATGTCGTCGTGATCATCATCATCATCATGATAAACAGAAGCTTCCAAACTCACCATCTTTTCCTCATCATCACTTTCAACCAGCCCAAAATCATTTTCAGTGAACTCAGCCACCTTCTTCTCGTCAAACATCTCCAACTTCTCCACCCTTGGTTTCTTCACCAGAGCTCGATTCGGAGACTTGCCGTCGGAAGGGGAAGAATTGTAATCCGACGACTCGGCGGTGACCGAGCAGAATTCCTCCCAGCTGCGAACTCCTCTAGACAACATCAACAAGCAAAAAGCAACCTCCTCCACTTCTTTAAAATCATGTTCAACAACCCCACTTGAAGATTCACTCATATTATTAGAAAAAGAGCAATTGCCCGTACTAACAACCTTATCGTACCTCAACGATCTCCTCGACGACCTTTTCTTGCGGACCAACCTGCTTGTTTCCCCAAAAAGCTTCAGAAATCTCTTCTTCTCCGAATGACTCTTCATGTGGCCGGTGAGAGCTCTCAAAGAATCAAACTCTCTCCCACATTCTTTGCAATGGACTTCCTCTTTCTTTCTCTTTCCCGAGTGGTGCCTCATGTGGCCAAACAAAGCTCTCGTCGTTTCGAACCCTTTGCCACAAACTCGACAGAAAATGTCTCCCCCAGATGAAGGCTGATCATGATCATCGTGATGATGATGAAGGTTGTCTGAGTCTGAAATTCTTGAAGACTTTTTGGGGTTGACTCTTAAGCCATAGCCACTTCTCTCACCATCTTTCTCACTCTTCTTCTTCTTGTTCTCCGTCTTGGCTGAGTTTTTGGCTCCGTGACACCTCATGTGACCTCCCAAGACTTTTCCGCTCAAGAAGCTTTTGTTGCAGAATCTGCACACGTGCCTCTGTTCTTGATCTTGATCCATGGCGGTTTTTGTTCACTGAAAAGGTAACTGACCAGCTCAGAAACCAAAGCAAGAAGGCTAATTTCCGAGAAAGTTTTGAACTTTCCCGGAAAAAAGTAGAAAAAATAGAAGCAGAAAGTTCAAGAAACGGAGTGATGAAGAAAGACCCAGATCAGAGACAGAGAGATTTCTTGCTTGCTTGCTTACCTTTTTTTCTTTCTCAAGTGATTAGACAACGAAATGAACCATTTGGGATTCTGATTCAACGATCAAGATCTGCTCGAACTGATTCTCGTGGTCTGCTTCTTTCTCTCTCCTTCTCTTTCTCTCACTAAAATGGTGCTTGAAATGTTGCAAGCTATAACTGGTCTAACTGAAGGGAAAATTGGTTTGTTTTTGTTTCTTCTAGCGACCACTGTTTTTACAGTGAAATGAGCTCGAATAGATGCAAAGAAAAAAAAAAAGAAAAAAGTGGAAAAAAAGAGGGAGTAAAATAAGCGAGTATAGGATTTCTTGCATTGTAACTTTCTCTCTCAAAGTTTGATGCTGTATTTGGAAGGAGAGATCCTTGCATGGAAAGCAAAGCTATAAATATTGTAACAAAAATAAAAAGAAAAAAAATGAAAGGAATAAATCATAAACGGAAGAATTTGACAAAAGGGTAAAAAAAAATTCCTAATTGAGGAAATAATATATTTTTTTTTGTATAAAAAAACATATTTTTTAAAGTAGGTAAACTGTTTCAGTTTTTTTCAAAAAAAGATGAAAATAACTGTAACGAGGAGAGGAACCTCAACAAAATGAAAAGAAAAAAAAACTGGAGCAGTTTTTATGCCCAAAAAGTATGTTTTTTTGCATTAAAAAAACTATAAAAAAAAAAGATCATTTACCCAAAATTATTTTTTCTTAAAGTTACTTTTCAAATGCGCCCTAAATAAACAATAGCTAGCACTCCCACATGCTGTGATGTTTATGGTGTGGCATTGGATGTGGAAAAAAAAAAAAGTTTTGGCAATTGTATAATTAGGTGAAAGATGTGGGTTTTGTTTGGGATTGTTTAACAAGTTATAGTTTGTGGCTCTTTTCTTTCTTTTTTATTTAAGAGATTTTTGTAATAGGGTCTGAAAAATAAGTAGACATCATTTTGGATCGTCAAATTTAGATCATATTTTGTCAATTTTGCATACTTTTTTCTTCTATTTTAATGTAATTTTGATCAAATTTAACGTTTGAAGTATCATGTTATTGTAATAAAATATTTTTTTCTTGATATTTGTTGGAAAAAAAGGAAATATGTCTATGAAAGGAGACTCATGGTCCTAAAAGAAAAAGGGGGAAAAAGAAATCAATTGGATGCACTACAAGTGAAGAATCTTTATATTTGATATTTCTTAAAGGACTTGAAGATTTTATATTGGATTAGCTGTTGAAAGCACAATGAGCTTCCTTGTAGATTTCTACTTGTCCATATTTTACTATTTAGGGAAAACTAAGAACCCAAAGCAAAATTAGAACATTGGACTGAGATACCAAAATTTGAAGGCAAATATTTAAGGCTCACAAAATGGCTTGGACCTTTACCATGTCACCAAATGGCCTAAGAACTGTCATTTAGCAAAACCATTCCTTTCACTGTGAAGCTCCCAAATCTAGAGCAACCACCAAAAAGGGACAATTTTAAGGCCTTCAATTGCCCTTTAATAAATGACAAATGGAAATTACCTTTCAGTTTCTTTTTCATTTTTAACTTTACTCAAGACCTTAATTTTAAGATGGGTAAATTAAATTTACCGCTAGATCAAGTTTGCATCCACCATCGGCCTTTAACTAGTATTGCATGAGCTTGCAATAGGTATGAAATATGGAATCATTTCACTAACAAAATAATCATTGATAATGGATACGTAAAGCATGCATTAGGTAATAAATAACAATTAAGTTAAAATCAACATGATTTAGACTTTTAACCAACCTCTTGGTAAGTGTGACCTAATCAAGCCTTTAAATATCAAAAAGAGCAACGAAATCGCAGTAAAAGAATGAGGGAAAAACACAAAGAATACATATAAATACGTGCTCATTTTTTTGTTAAGAAAATCCAATAATAATGTCTTGTTTGGTATTAGTTGGGTCTAACCAATTTTTCAGTTAAAAATAATGTAAAGCTCTCGTATACTACAGTAAAAGTAAAAAAGTTGCTATAATATAAGGCTCTCACATACTATAGTATTTACAGTTCTAATTAATAGTTCCACCCACCATACCAAACACCCTTAAATGGTCATTTTCGGCTTTGTCCAACTTGAGTGTATAACAAGCTCCAATAGCACTACCCCCACAACATGATATAAAGTAAAACACCTCTTATATCTTTTAGTTTTTCACAACTTATATTTTTTCCACTAACCATTAAGCTCAATAAGAGTGTAAAGTCTCACATGTTATAAAGTAAAATAAAAACTTATTACAATATAAAGCTATCATATATTTTAATTTTTGAACTAATTTTTTCAGTTTAAACTAGTTTACCAAACATCTTATATCTTTTAATTTTTCACAAAAATCCTTGATAATTTCTAGTACATCTTATGTGTATCATTTTTGTCTACATGAGACGTCTAAGCGGATGGATATGTGGCATGTATAAATGGATAAGCCTGCAGGTGGTTAAAGAGTCAGACACAGAGATATTCTTCGTCGTATATACATTAACAATAGGAAAAAAGAAAAATTTTATATTCCAAAAAGAAAATTGCAAAAGAGACTTTTGGTGTACCTCTTGCTGCTAAGAAATGCATATATTTTATGGGGTGACATATAGCATGCCCTCACTCTTGGTTTACTTTATGTTATCTTCCAAGTTACGATGTCCACTGTCCATACGAGGTCTATGGAGTTTGAGAAGTTGAAATGGCCAAGCCATTATTTGATGGCTTCACATATTTGTCTATTTGAAATAAGGTGCTTGCAGCAGCAGTCAGCAGAGCCAAAACTTTTGTTAATATTAAGAAAAGAATTGATAGTTATATGTTTTTATTATTAAACGAGGATATTATTATAATTTTTCTTATAAAATAGGGTACAATAGTATTTTTTTTTAATTTTTCAGTATGGTACAATTATTTTTTTTTTACAAGATAAGCATATATAATAAATTTTAGAAAAAAAATTTAAATCAAAATTTTAAATTTCAACAATTGAGTGCCGCCCCCTCCCTCCGCCAGTGGGTGCTTGGACTAAAAAGGCTGCTTTGCTATTTTAATCTGAAGTAGTTTCCTATGATTTATGTCTGCTTTGTGAACATAGCTCGGACTCCTGATTTCGTAGAACCAAAAAACGGGTTAAACGCGCAATAACGCTAGTCTTTCTTTCTTTCATGAAAAATAGTCTTGTTTTGAATCTGAGGGTTTTTTTTTTTTTTTTAAAAAAATTTAATCATATGGTGTTTTTGGAAACACCATGGAGGGAGCGTGTGAAAACAAAAACCGTCACATGGATTTATGCTCTTGTCATGCTTGGTCACCATCTACACAGCTGCACTAGATTATAAATCTTTTAATTTATATCTCCATTCCTTATTTATATATTAAAAAAATCTTTATTTTTTTTAAATGAATGTGGATGTTCTGAATGTCCAGAGGCTACTAGTGTTGGTTGCATCTGACAGGATCAGATCATGGCTAAAAAGTGCCATTTCTTTGCATCAGTGACACAGACAATTTAAGTCACTTGTAAACTAACCATAAGATAGGAGCTTTTACATGCTCTCTGCACTATGGATGTTTACTTATCACCCACGTACTTTCACGCAAGATATGAGACAAGGAACCCAAGACCATCCAAAAATAATGCTTAAATGATGCAACTTGGCACTTTGCAGGGAAATGCCTTGGTTATTGACATGTTGTCTCATACAAAATTACAAAAAAGGACTAAACAGGTGAAAGAATACAATTTTAAGAAAAATGGTTTAATCTAGCTTTGTTTATATGCCGAGTATACTGTGTAACCACTCTCTCTCCATATAGCATTTGCGATCACGTCTTGTTGATTGCAGTAGCAATTCTTTTCCTGTGTTCCTTTTTGTCAAATGTTATGTAGTACTTATAACTTGAAGAAAGTAAATTGGACAAATAGTGGGGTGTTCATATATATATATATATATATATATATTATGCGGTACTTATAACTTGAAGAAAGTAAATTGGACAAATAGTTGGGTGTTCATATATATATATATATATATATATATATAATTAGAGAGAGAGAGATGTATGACAAATATGAATATTATTGATACTGACACTAAGAGAGAGCCATATTTGCCAGTGGTACATTGCCAAAATAAGAAAGGAAACAAAAAGAAGAGGTGGGATAAAGAAACAGAATGTCTGGTCGTTTCTGATATATAATGAGAATCATACAGTGAAAGAGCGTGTAACAAACTTCTTTTATTCACTTCTAATGAAGAAACCTTGGCTTCAGAACCGTATTGTTCCTGCCCATTCCCAAGATACTGAAAGCAAACTTTCATGAGAGTTCCTTTTGATTTTTGACAACCCAATGACATCAATCACGTACTGAGAAAAATAGCCCCATATGATGCCACTACACACGTGTAAAACATTCAGAAGGGGAAACAAGAGGAATGGTTTTTTGGAACGTGAATCATCCATCACCAATTTTTATTATTCTCATTTGTGATAATCCATTATCTTTGAAAATTCTCTAAGAATTGATGCCCCGCAGAACTGGATCAATCCGTAAAAGGAACCATAAACGGACCCTGGTCAGCTTCACATCCTTAGCAGTGACTCAACCTCCCTTAAAGAGGATATTCATAGACGACTAAACTTCTTTTGGTTTTTTAAAAATCCAAGCTTTGTTTTATTGCAAGGCTCGTAAGCGTATCTGCATGTGAAGTACTGAAAATGAATATTATCATCCAACACTAGAGTCTCTTGCATTGGAACCCAGATTTCCATCGTCAAGGGGGCAACAGAGTTCTGTCCTGTCTTGCTGATACTCGTAAGATGTGCAGGAATCATCTTGAATGTCAATATCCTCCCTGTTATTGCTAGGCGTTTTGCCTAGCACATCAATCTTGGTGTCACAAAAATTACCAGGTGAATCCTTAGCAAAAGTCCCTGATCCTTCATCTATGTCCCCTCCATCCTCTTCATCAGTTCCAACCTGACAAACCAGATCAGCACCGTCTTCACAAGCATCCACCTCATTTGCATCCTCCAAGTCTTCATGGCAATCCTCCAAATGCTCTCCCCAATAATAAGCCAAAACATCTTGATTGACTGGAGATTCCACCACAGAATCCTCATCATCCTCGACCACTGCAAGTTCAGTTTGTTGCCACTCATCGTTGTCACTATCAATATTTAGGGGGTCAAACCTGTTTTGTTCGGCACGCTTTCGAACCATAAAGACATTGAAATAATAGCTTACAATGTCCTTATGGCTTCGAGAAGGAAAGGCAACAGGAAAATGATCCCAAAAGTTCTTACCCAGTGATGCAGGGTTTAAGAGAACGACCTCGTGAAAAATCCGTTCTTCCTCTTCAGTCCATTGCTTAGCAGCATCCTCCCCCATCTCACAAAAACCCAACTCCTCAAATAGTTTTGACCCAATGTTTTCCCTTAGTTTCTCTCTAGCTTCCCTCACATGTTGTCTCACACATCTAACAGAACTGCCGTCAGGGCACCGGCACTCATTTCTGCTAACACCATCATCTTGGGAGAGATAATTTAAAGAGACGTCAGGCTTAGGCATTGAAATGATGCAAGTACCCATCTTCTCCTCGTCAGCATCAAGCATTTGATGTGAAGAGTTTGAACCCTTTGGATGCCATTCTGGAACACATGCTTGATGCTCTGGTCCAACAGCAACTAACTTTTGAGGAGGATAATTGACAGAAGACGACGCATACATATCATCGGATTGAAGTAAAACCCCCAGACGGTCTCCATGTTCAAAGAATTCAGGAAAAAGTGATAGATGAGGAGCTGTCTCCAGCCTTAGATCTGCTTCAATAATACTGCTGTTGACCCACAAATAATGGGGAGTGCTACCAGAAAGACCGTTTTCAGCTTCACTAGTCTCTTTTGAGACATCAGTGATCAAATCACATGTGGATTTCCCTTCATCTTGACATTTTTCAAAACTGCCACCACCTTCATCAAGTTCATAATTGGAATATCTCAGCCATTAGCTCAAATTGAATATTTAAAGGCCAGAACAAAGTAAACAAGAATTATGAATTGTACAGATATCATTGCTGAAACACATAGGTTACACACTTGCGCGCATGAGTGTATAGCGAGTGTATGTGTGCATCTATGTATAAATGTGTCCACAAGCACACACGCACACAACGTATTCAACAATCTTGACCAGAACCAAAACAACTGGTCCAGAGCAAGTTCTAGAAATGATTTAGTCCAATAAATTCAACCAAAAATTACTACATTGTCTGATAAGCACAATCCAGATTAGGAAAACCACAATAAGCACAAGCTTAAATCACATGGAACAGACCGCCCTTAAACAAAACTGAACCAATCAGCCTAATTAAATGATAGCATACCCGAAAAAGAGTCATGTGGATCATTCTGGACAATACCAATATCTACAACTGGAGCAACCTCATTATCACATTGTCTTGGGTGCTTAGAAGCAACTTCATAAGAATCCTCATCACCATAAGGCCTCTTGTTTATCATTATTTCTCAACTGCAAGTAAGACTTCGCAATGAGCAACGCATAAAAATGTACGGCTTCCATGTGAATTAGAAAAATAAACAAATAAATATCAACCAACTATTCCTTATATGCAAAAAGAAAAAAAGAACTATAAAAATTTCAGATTAAAAAATCATTTTAAAACTATATAAAGCAATAAGTATAAATTACTGATTAAAACTATATAAAGCAATAAGTATAAATTACTGTGCCTAAAAGAGTAGGACTTTACCTGGAAAAATTCTCTCTCAAACAACCAGCAAAAGCACTGCACGAGCTGTCAGAAACGAGACATAGAATTCTAATTCTCAGGACCCAATTCTAGATCCCTAAATTTTACAATTTCCAATATTTCCTTACACACAACTTAGAAAAATAAAAATAAATAAATAAATTAAAAACACAATATTTTTTGGGGAGTATAAATTTAAAAATACAAAATACAAAAATACAAAATTTTCGGAAGAATCCAAAAAATTTCAATCGAGGGAGATAAATTATTATTGGGAAAAGCTAGTTTAGACGCAGATACTCAACGAATTAGGCAAAAAGAATCCACGATCGAAGGATTTTGTGAGACTTACAAAACCCTAACCCTAGAATTGAATCGAGGGGGTCGCGATGGACAAAACCGCGATGGACAAAATGGGAATCAATCGGTCCAGAAGACCCCGAATTGAAAGAATAAGGAGTTGAATTTAGATCGAACGAATCGATCTGTAAGAATCTGGATCAGAAAAAGATTGGGGGATCGATGAAACGGACAAAGGGTAAAGTTCGGCACTCGCGATTTTATAGCCATTTATATGATGGCTGGAGTTTTTTTTTTTTTTTTTTCCTATTTTCATTTTTCAGATTAACAAAAGAGGTTAGAATCTTGTGAAAATTACGTTGGCGCCACTTCATGATTCTGTGTTCGGAGCAAAGCGGGAAAAGATTCCTCTGTCCGGTTAGATGTGTCAAAAGTCAATCTCGTCAGGGCTTTTGGCATCCAATGAATAACTTCCACGTGGAGGAGTCAAAGTAATGCTGAGCAATTATGTGGAATAAAACAAAATTACATGTCGTATGTACAGCCAACACGTCGTTTACTTTTTCCACCAAAGTTATTTCAAGGAAGCTGTCTTTAAGAGCTTGCTCAGGCGGCTGGTGATGTGGCTGACTGATGAGCAGGGATCTCTGGTTTAAGTCTATAGTTTATTCAATTAGAGTCAAGGTATGATTTGCACATTTTAGGGTTTCTAATTGATTGATTATTTGGCAGTCGCATATAAATGTGAAAGGCTCTAGGTTTTTTTCCTCTTAGTTATTTGCATCATTTTCTTCCTCGTCTTTTTTTACTTTAAAAATCTTGAGACCACTAATTTTATACAAATGATCAGCTCGATTTTCACTTATGTCACCATACACCTAACGTTTGCATTTGTTAGTTAAGGGTCCTAAAGTGAAGCTATGGTGTATCAAACCTGGGACAAATTCTAGATGAAGAAAAAAGAAAGACATCCTCACCGCTATACCAACCCATTAGTGGTGGAAACTATAGCTTGCTATGATTAGTTAAACTTTATTTTTTTAATTCTTAATTCTTACAGCTCAACAATTGAAACTTGAAAGCAGCAATCCAAATGGACCCAAGTATTATTGGCTCGCATTGTATTATAAATAAGATGCTTAGTAAGAAAGCCTTGTAACTTGAGTATTGCACTCTAGATTTGTATAGGGCTTTGCAGAGTGTTTGTTAGTGTGAAAAGATTTGTATTAGGGCTTTGCAGAGTGTTTGTCAGTGTGAAACCAAGAGGCATTCATGCATCGAGAGTTCCAGTTTTCTTTACGAGAGATTGAGGCTGTAAAGTATCTTGAAAGTGAATGAAACTAGGAGATATCCCTGCCCTGGATGCAGGATTGTTCATTGCAGTCTGAAGTTCTGAACCAAGTAAATTTTTTGAGTTCTTTACTTATTTTGTTAATTGACATTCCTCTTTTCCTTCGTTCTGTTTTTTTATGGTCTTCTTGTGAATCGTTTTGCAGGTTAACTACTTTGTTATATATATATATATATATATTAGTTCTAAACACGACGTGTTGTGTCATTCTTAGAATTCTCAAAGAAAACAATAGATCTACACATAGGGATGTGTAGAGTTTAAAAAAAAGCCACTTAACTAATTCAAGAGTAAGCATATTAGTTGCATTATTCTATTCTTCGTTCTTGCCTTAAGGTTTAGATTCATTTCATGATTGGTCAAGTAGGAAAGCAATGTAGGAAACCAATTCATAGGAA